>CM042140.1:128341006-128366006 GCA_023376005.1 Doryteuthis pealeii | reverse complement strand
AACTTTGCTGGACTACATCAATTTTTCTTTATAAAAAGATGTACACTCAGTCATTGTACAACATACAGATATACATAATCTATATATATATATATAAACACACACATATACTCCTTCATATGCAAATTACATACAACCACTGACCAATATCACTACAATCTCTTTTCTTTCATCAAAATAGAGAGTGGCTGTATACTTTAAAATGTTATTTTAACTTAGTTCCATAATTTCAAGTATGGATTTCTAAAACCTAACAATCCAAAATAATATTTATAAAACCTAACTATACAAAATAATATTCCTCTATAAAACACCTTGGTAGTGAAGGAATAATTTTATGGAAAATTGTAGTAATTTGTAAGCTTTCACTGTTGGATAGGCATGTGGAAAATGGCCAATTATTACAAGCAACACTGATTTAATTACCATGATTATTCTGTTGCAGAGAAAGCCACTTAAAACTGACCAAATGTATAAAGAAACTAAGGAACATAATACACAAATTTAATCAAGAATTTACTTGTTTAAACTAGCTCATTCCTTTGTAATCAAAGTTTCAAAACTTTTATAACTTGTATTAATTGGGTGCTGAACTACTTCAGAACATGGTTATATGAATAAGATGAACTTATGATAGATAAAAATTGATATATATAACCAACAAATCTATGTACCTGAGCATTAATTAAACAATTAGTAGCAGGTAGTTATGCAAAGCGCTTAACTACACATTATTATTCAGGGTTTATCTTTCAAAAAAGAGCCTTCAAATTAACATTAAATTATCTATATATTACTAAAACAAACACACACACACACACACACATATTTTTTTTCTGATGAAGCTTTAAACAACAATTATATTGCCCTGATGGTCATATAAATTGTAATATTGGCAATGTTCATATAAAGAATACATCATTTGATTATTTTTTTTCATATTATATATATATTATTATTAGTGAAACAAATTGTTATAAAAAGGTTTTTCTTACATCAAAAAGGAGCTCAAAAACTTGGTGATGAGACTCACATGAGGAGTTGAGAAAACACACACACACACACATATATAAAAGCAAGTTTGGTATCTACGTGTCGACATAACTCTAAAATGGAGGTCACTAAGATTCGAAATCTTGCATACACATTAATAATCCTTCTAAGAAACACGCCAAATTTGGTTATTGATTTATACTGATTAAGGGATATAATTAATTAATTAAACCAAAATCAACCAATTTGTGAAACTGTCTGTATACCAGCTCCTGCTGCTAATAAAATATTGTTCACTGCCTGCTTCCTATTATAGCGATACCACCAGTTTAGTGAACAAAATAGCAGTCTGTGCCGTTCAGCTCGGAATCTCTCACCTATTTATGGTTAAATCTTTAAAATATTTATATGGTTAGGAAGAAAATAAAATAATCTTTCTAAATATGTAATGTGTATGTGTTTTTATCCATTGAATTATTTTTTACAGCGAGTTAAAAAAAAATTTTGCTTTAGACAGCAAAAGTATGATTTTTTTCATACTAAATTTTAACAAAAAATCAAATCTTATTTATCGCAATCATCTTATTCCTATCTTTAAAATATTCATTTGGTTAGAAATGAAATAATCTTTCTAAATATGTAAGTTGTAAGCGAATTAAATAACAAATCAAACGAAAACTTAACGATAACTTTTTCTTTTATTAATACTTTCATTTTAGAATAATCAGTATAACTAAAATCTTTTTTGTAAGAAAATATTCATGAAATAAACATTATTAAATAAATTCACGAAATAAGGTAATGTTTACTTATAAGCTACTTTTAAATTAAACTGATAAATTTGTATGTACAAAAGAGTTTTAGAAATAAATAAAACACTAAAAAAAATTAACAAATGGAACACGGACAATTGTAAATATTTAATTCTTACTCCTCAGCAGAGGTGCAGTCAGCGTATTATACAGTCCCAGCCGACAGACCTAAATAAATAAGGAAGTTTAATACCTAGATCCTTTAAATTGTTACTTTTTTAGGGGTAAAAAAGAAAATAAACTAAACAAATTTATTTTTATCACTTAACGCAAGGAATTGAATTTAAGTTTTTGTCATATATACAAAAAGTTTTGAAAAAAAAAAAAAAAAAATTTCAAAACACTCAAGTTTAGGAATACTTTAAAAAAAAAATATTTTAAATGTAAACAAAAAGAAAAATATTTCCTTAAATTAAACAAACATTGTACTATACGAATTATCAGCAATTTTTAAAATTTGATTAATCCTATTCTCTCTCTTACTCCCATTTTCTCCCTCCCTCTCTGGTGTTTCTAATTCTTTTTAAATCTGGTCATGGACGGGGTACTTTTGCTAGTATATATATATATATATATATATATATATATATATATACACACACAACTATAGATTCATTGATTTAAAAGCATGTCAACCCATCTGGGGTTATTTTATACCTAGAGGTTAGATAATTGAATACATTGTACATTTATATTTACATTTTTTGTGTAGTTATGATATCAAGTATTCCTATCTAATACAAATTCTTTCTAAACAGATCTATTTAACCCAAACATGTGACCATAACAGATACTACTACTCTGGGTCAAAGTGCACCTGTGAGGGATTGCAATGGAGGGGTACTTCAAACTCCTAAGAAATGGATCCTTACCACTAGGTACAGTTTAGTGTCATACCTAGGACACTTCTGGGGAGGGGGGCATCTTACACCTCTACAGAGGATATAGTTAGTATATTCTAAGCGTCACCAACTGGGTAATCTTGAACAGAGAGACTGTGAAGGGTTGTAATATGAGGCCTTTTATTATTAGTATCTGATGTGATTTTATTGAGCTCAAAATATCAGGCTCAGTGTTTAGCAAAGTTTCGGGCTTATAGTGTTTAGCGAAATTTCGGGCTTAATAGTGTTTAGCGAAATTTCGGGCTTAATAGTGTTTAGCGAAATTTCGTGCTTATAGTGTTTAGCGAAATTTTGAGCTTATAGTGTTTAGTGAAGTACCGGGCTTATGGATTCAAAGAGTCAACTTTGCTTATCTGATTAGTAACCACATGAATGATGGTTCTGTCCATATCAGATGGGCTCCCATGGATATGGATCTGGGTTCAAACCTTATCAGATACTACCTCTTAATTTCTAATTAATGCTGGTTAACAACTCAGAATGTAAAAAGATCTGAGTGTCGTGATAAAATATAACAGTAAACTGAAAGTTAAACCTAGCCAAAAATTAATAATGTATGCCTTTTATTTTATTATTTAACAACATCAAAACTGCTCACTGGTTTTAAAAAACGTACCAATCATTATTGCACTCCATTTATAAAGCTCTATATAACTAATGTGATTAAATAACAATAACCTCAAATAAAAAAAATCAACTGGGAATGCTATATATATATATATATATATATATGTTATGTGAGGTTCTGATTAAAAGTTCTTTACATTTCAAACATGGATTAACAATTAGTAGCATCCCAGTGTGGAGCTAAGAAAAAAAAAAAAAAAAAAAAAAAAAAAAAAAAAAAGAAAAAAAAAAGAAAAGAATTTGATTGGACAATCAATAAGGAATGATTGTGGCTATGTTTATATAATCAAAATAAAATTGGTTGCTATCTAGTTCACTTATCAAAAGGTCCACAAAATAACACTTTAACTCTTTACCTACCAAATTTTCCCCATGGATGTCAGAAAATAAATTGGCAAACATTGCCTGATTATTCCATTCAACTGGTTCCCTACCGCAAAAGGATCAAGTACCATCCTCAGAGTTGGTTCATAGACAAAAAAGATGGTTTGGGTGATATGAGGCAGGTGACCATACAGCTGTTTTCTCGTGGGGTGTCAATGTTTTATTTAGGATCGTGCACAGCATTCTTGTGCAGCTCCCAACTAGTTTATTTTCCAGGTGCTTCATTAGGGTCCAAGTGGTGCAGACATACAGCAGCAAAACTGACATGACAACGGGCTCTTTTTTTAATAATTCTACAGATTTGCAGAGGTTTTAAAATTAACCAATAATATCCAATTAAAAATAAATTTGTATCAAATTATACAAGTGCGGTGCTTTTTATTCATTTATTTTTGGTTAATACTTACTGAAAGTACTTTTAAGAATAAAAGGCAGACACTCTTATAAAATACTTTATCCACAACACTCCTCAGAGCAAAAGTTAAGTATAACACCTATTTTTTTCTCTTAAAGACTAATCACATACATTAATTGATTTCCTCTATACAAAAAGTGTTAAGGTAGATTAAAGGTATTTTTTGTTTTTTTAAACCAAAGAATCTTTTTTGAACACATCTAAACACTATAACTCTACTATATTATTATTATCATCATCATATATAATAAATATTATTCATGTATACCTTTTAGAGCTTTAGAGATTAACTGGGCCTCAAAACTGCTGAAGCTGCTCGCGGAATTCTGAAAGTAGAAGGAAAAGAAACAATATCAGAATACACTGCCAAAAAAGGTTTAAGAATTGTAAAGATGGTGACTTGTTCCTTGAAATGAAGCTCAGAAGTCGATGACCACCAATTGTTAATCACGATACTTTAATATGCAAAGTAAAAGAGGATCCAACCAGTCAAAGAATTTAAGAGTTAGAATTTCAAGTGATACCATATGTAGAACATAATATAAGCTTTAAAAAAATTAAAAAGAGCTAGTATCATAGAAAAACACTGTATGTAAAGCATTACATAAACTTTGAAAGCTTTCAAAAGAGCAAGGATAATTGAAAGATACATGTAGAGCTCTATATAAGCTTTAAAAATTTTCAGAATAGCTAAGATTATATAAAGATACTATATGCAGAGCATTACATATGCTTTAAAAAACGCATGCTCTTAAAAAAAAAATAAAAAAATAAAAAAAATCAGTCAGTAGAGCATCTGCCTAGAAACCACAAGGTTCCAGGTTCAATACCAACCCTCAACAATATAGTGTATAAGTAGCACAGTTTGGATCTGTGCAGTAAAGTGGGGAGCTGATGGTAGGTGTGGCACTGCCCTTCAGATGTAAACACAATCTTCCTCGTCTAGCACTAGTGAAAAGGGAATAGATTCCCTGGCTGTCTAGCTGATACTGAGAATAGGCCACTCCACCACCTTATATATATAATATATATATATATATATATATATATATATATATATATATATATGCACACAATGGATATTAAGCACTCTATTTTCATTTATGGAGAATAAGATATAATCCACAAGACCAATCTTTATCAGATGCAAGACCATTGTTAAAGAACAGAGGATTGAACTTTAAATATAATGATCTAAATGATAGACATATAAAACTCCCAGTATTAGGTCTAATTTCTCAATATTCCAAAAGAAAATTAGAAAATCTAACAAAGGCAAGTGAATGCCAAAAATGATTTTAAGACATTGATCAAAACAATTGTAACCATCATATGAAAAAAGAAAAAAAAAAAAAAAAAAAAAAAACATTTCACTAAATTTTATACAAATGAATTACATATTCCAGAAGCCCAATATTAATAAGTGAGACTATTCTCATATTGCTCTCCTTGAGATTGTGAACAAGTGTAATATTATTAATTAGTAATGATCAAATTGCTAATTAATATTCAGTTGGTCACAAGTGGAATGACTTTGACCTCTTGTATACACAATTGATAACATCAAACATATTTAGTACAAAAATGGTAAAAATAATCAAGGCACAACATCAACCATTTTGAAATAGACAAGAAACACAAACTTATATTTAGATTGGCTGAAGCAAGGGATTAGTAAGTGTTGAATCAATCAAATTTTTTGAATGGCATATCAAACTTACACAAGATTGGCCCTTTATATAGCTATACTATTTGGTTTAAAGGTTTATAAGAGAATGTTTGCAAAACAATTTGGGCATTTATCTATATATATATATATTACAAAAAATATATATATATATATATATATATATATATATATATATATATTAATGTGTGTGAGTAAATATGGAAATAAATCCGACAATATTAAGAAATTTGAAAAAACAAGTGTTCCGAAAATGAGGTGAATTTATTTATCGATGCTTAAACGTCTCGGTTTCTATAAACCTTCATCAGAATGTATATTGAAGTTTTGAGATAGATCTTTATGTAGTCTGGGAATATCATTTTCGGAACACTTGTTTTTTTCAAATTTCTTATATATATATATATATATATATATATATATATATATATATACACACACACACACACAAAAATTAAACAATATCATACTTTATTAAACTACGATCAGCTATTTAAATGGGGGGGGGGGTTAAAGGTGACGAAAAAAAACACGAAAGAAAAGGAGTCTTAAGGGCCCTTTTGACCAGTGCATTTTCAAAAGTTTACAACCAGTAGATCGTTTAAAAGTCAAAGTGTATAGATTGGGTAAAAGGGATAAGATAATGTCAAGATTGGAGCAAAAAGAAGGGAAATATATATATATATATATATATATATATATATATATATATATCCCTTCACATTACTCCAATCTCCATAACAACATCCCAAGTGAATAGTGCTAGGGAATGTTTCAATCGTCTCTGCCTACACAAGGCCAGACAGTGCCCAAAAAATGCGACTGCCTCTAAGATGTAAAGATGGTGGTTTGACCTAGCCTTGTGTAGGACAGAAAATTGTTGATCGCTGTAATTAATTCTACAGTTATATAAATTGCACAGGTGATCACCAATGAATGCTGATGGAACTGAGCAACTTTTGGCACCACTCCATTGAAGACTTACTTTTTATAAATATATTTCTTGTCTATAAACTTAAAGAATTGCCAAAGCAGCTCTGTTTTAATAATAAAGGATGAACCCAAATTCTTTTTTTTTGTCTGTTTATATGCAATACACTTGTATTTGTGAAGCCCAAAATTCACTGTATAATTATAGTAACAGATAGCCAGAATGCTCTTTCTCAGTATTCCATACTAGACTTGATGCTTTTTAAAAAGGACAGTATTGAATGGAATTCCATTGTGAAACCTTGTGAAATGGAAATGGTTTATCATGACAGAAAACAAGGAAATTATCCAAGTCTGTGAATGGAGAAATATTCTTGTATGTTGTATTTGTGAAGCCCTAAAAATTACATTGGTCATTGAAGAATATGCAGGGTTGTCAGTTGGGTAAAAAAAAAAAAGAAGAAAAGTGAATGGTGAGACTTATCACTCAACCCTTTTCTCTGGCCATATACTTCCCTTCTCTTACACATCAATTTCTCTATTTGGTCCTATCTCTCTATCATTCCTTACCCCCTTATGTTTTCTTCATTATCCTACTAGCTCTCCCTTCCTCTTTTTTTTTCCATCCCCAAATCCTTCTCTCACTGACTGTCTGCTATTCTCTTTCTTTGTCCCACTTTATATTTACATCTCTCTATTTTAGAATTATTCTCCCCATCATCTCTTTTAACCTACTCTCTCTCTCTCTCTCTCTTCTTAATTTCTCTTGTTTTTGTTTCCCCATTTCTCTTTATATCCATTTCTCTTTCTATTCTAGCATTCTCATCCACTCCTTATTCTCCCCCAACAACTCTCTTTTAACCTCTACCCTCTTTCTCTCTACCCCCTCTACTCTAAACTGCAATAATTGCTGCTTTCCAAGACTAAGTCACCCTCCCTATTTAAGTCCTCTAATCAACATAATCGAATGTATCAGCTTTCATGGATTGGTGCTGACACTGATCTAATGCACTGGGGAAGAGAGAGAGAGAGAGAGAGAGAGAGAGAGAGAGAGAGAGAGAGAGAGAGAGTTGGGATAAGAGCCTTCATGAAAACTGACTCTCAATAGTTACAAAATATGTGCTCACTCATGCTCCTCTCCCAACCAACAAATAAGTTGGGTTGTGTTCTGGTCAGACTGGGCTGGTGAAAGCACATATGCAGAACATAGTTCCTGTGTTGTCTTGACAACTAACAAAGATCAACTGACCCCAATTTAATCAATATCCCAGCCAATAGTTAGTGTAGTCTAACCAGTTGAAATATGCAGATAAAACTATTAAACTTTTTTCTCCTACACTCGTTGTTTTGGTCATTTTCCTAACAATATTTTGACCAGTTTATTTTCTAAGCTTTTTTCCCCAGATGAAAGCCCATCCCTCATCTTTTTTCTGGAAAAATAAATTGTCTAAAATACTGTTGGAAAAATGACCATGAAGAATATAAACCACATACCCCCCCCAAAAAAAAAACCCACAACTGACCACATAAAATTATCTTTTAAAACCCACCCAAAAAATTCCCAACGATGAGGATTACCTTCAAGAAGAAAAATCTGAGGAAAAACAAAATATAAAGCATGATCAGTAGAAAATACAATCTTACAGGATTGTCAATTTTAAACAAATGCATTTTTATCCCTGTAAGACTGAGCTTTATCATTGCGTAATAATCTGTTTTTAAGTTGCACTAAGAAAATCTCTACAAAATCATATTTCTAATAGAGAGAGTCTAGAAAAAGTTACAAAGATTCCAATATTCTCATTTTTGATGCCACTCATAAAATAGCCAAAGTAATTGGTATTCTTGAAAAATAAAAAAACAGAAATAATATCAACACAAAAAAAATTTGTATCCAATTTATTATTAAAAAAAAAAAAACCCAAAAAACTAATAATAAACACTTATAAAGATATTTCCTCATCTATTCAACAGTATTTCCTCTATTGCTCTTATCTCACCATTTTTTTTTTTTTTTTTTTTTTTTTTTTTTTTACTGACAAAATTTTCAAAGTTGTAAATTACAACAACCAACATCTATTTTAAAATCTGGCACCAGTCAGTTGCTAAATTCCATCTTTGCTAAGAAAAGCCTTTAGAGAATTCCTGAGATTCTAACAGCCATTTCCAAGAAAGCACAATATTCTCAATGTTGGTCAGCAGGAAAGTATGTTAGAAGAAAAAAATATTAGTTTTGCACATCCTGTTTAGCTTAAACTAAATATTATATAATCAATTTATAGCTACTAGACCAAACAAATGGTATATTTTTTATGGATGGAACTGAATTGACCCTAAAATTTAACTCATCTACATAAACATCAAGTGACCTAAATGTGTAGTGTTTTGGGGCATAAAACACCTGCTATCATTGTAAGTTTACTTACTACAGTACATTATAAAACTTAGAGACCCTATATGTCTTGATTACAAAAAGATTTAAAATTCAATTAATTTTTTCACACATCTTCTAGAGTAACTGGAAGTTCTCTAGTGTTGCATAACAATTCACTTTCGTCTTAGCACCACAATTACAGTTTCTTCCAAGGGTTCCGTATAATTAGGTATTAGTCTTGACAACCCATCGGCGTGACCTAACTTCTTTGAAGGCACATATCCCATTTTAAAATTGTAATTTAATAGAATTACACCCCAACGCTGTAGTCAATTTGCTGTGCGAGTTGGTATACCTTTTTTAGAACCAAATATTGTTAACAGCGGTTTGTGGTCTGTTTGCAGAGTAAACTCCCTTCCGTATAGGAACCTGTGTCATTTTTTTTACAGCGTCTGGAGGCATGTGCTATTGACTTTGTAGATCCGCCTTCGAATTTATGAAGTAATACTGCACCCACCCCATAATCGCTAGCATCTTGTGCTAAAATGATTTTTTTCTTCGGGTTGAAATGCACTAATGATAGGTCTGCTAATAAACAGCCTTTTATTTTTTTTAAAGCGTGTTCGCATTCTTTCGACCATATCCACTTTGTGCCCTTTTTTACCAAATTATTTAAAGGAGTTCTCATATCATGCATTTTTGTATAACTGCTATAGTAACTTACTAATCCCAAGAATGACTAGAGTTTAGCTACATTATCTGGGGCTAGCATATTTTTTATAGCTTCCGCTCTTTCTGGGTCCGGTTTTCTTCCGTTACTGTCAATGATCTGCCCAAAATATTTTATCTTCTTTAAGAAGAATTCACATTTTTCAGCACCCAGCTTGAAACTGTATTCCTCTATTCTCTGAAATACTGCTCTAATATGCGCTTTGTGTTGGTCCTCGTCTTCACTTTTAATCAAAATACCATCTATGCAATTGCATACTCCATATCAGCCAACATTGTGCCCATTATTTGCCGAAATAGGCTTGGCACTACCTTCAATCCAAAAGGAAGACGATTTAGTTTAAAAATCTCTTTATGGGTGTTTATTGTCAGGTACTTCGAACATTCTTCACTGACTTTAACCCGATGGTAAGCCTCTGATAAGTCCAACTTTGAAAACACTACCTCTATTTAATTTAGTGAATATATTATCTGCCGACGGTATGGTCTTTCATTTAAGCCGGTCGAAAAGCCAGCACACACAATGATTTTTCGGGTTTTTTCTTTTTATATACTGTTGGCGACACCCAATCCGAGTAATCAACTTTTGAAATTACACCAATTTTCACCAACCTTTCTAGTTCTTCCTTTTATTGTGTCTAGTGTTGAAAATGGTACATTTCTCTTTTTTCTAAATACTGGATTCATATTTTCTTTCAATTCAAACTTGACTCCTGTTTTTGTGCACAGACACTTTGTTTTTCAAATCATTAATAAATCTTTCTGTTTTATTCAGCTTGTTATTCTCTATAATATCAACTTTGTTACAGAAAGAATTTATTGGTAATTCCCATAAATTAAACAAAACCATCCAGTCTGTGCCAAAAAGATTCATTGAACCAGGGAGCACATACACTTTCAATTTGTGAATTTTTCCCATGAGCAAAACATTACATTTTAATTCCCCTCTGAATTTAAGTTTTTTTCTTGAGACTTCCTTCGCAATTTTATTTGTTTTCGTCAATTCTGGACAACCGATTTTTTTCCATCTTTGCTCACTTAATACCGAGATATCACTACCTGAATCGAGTAATAATTTTGGGGTCTGCCCATTTATTTTTACATTGAGGTATTTTCTTCTTTGACCCTCCTCAATTTCGTTTTCAGTCAAAACCACAATTACATTTGTTTGCGAATTTCTTTTTGTTCCTTTTTTCTGTTTTAGCCGACAGTGGGAACTTTTATGGCCTATATGCCCGCAATTGAAACATATTTTATCCCTAAAGTAACAATCCTTCTTTATATGTTTTCCTCCACACGAACAGCATATAAGTTTTGTTTATTTTTTATCCACTTATGTTGTTTTACAGTTTGTACTCACAAAATGCTCTCCTCCTCAATCTGAGTATTATCTTTTTTTATGTTTATTAGTCATTGACATTCCTCGGTCACTTTTTGTAGCATAATATTCGGGTCCTGTTCCATGATAGTGAGGATTCTTGATCTAATTTCTTTGTCTTTCGGTGTTGTTAGCCCTTGGACAAAAATTAGGCACTTGAACATGTCGCTTGATAGTTCCTTTAATTTAAATGCCTCACACTGTGTGTTAACCATACCTGTATAAGTGACAAAATCATTGTCCTCTTGTTTTACGATATTTAGGCACTTATACCACGTATGAAAAAGACTATCTCTTTTATCGAAAATTTCTACTGTTTCCTTGAATGTCATTTCTTCTGGCTTTTTGGGGAGAATTAGATTCACATATTTTCGTATTCTCCTCGGTTCCTAATTTCTGCAATAATAGAGTAATTTTTTCCTCGTCAGTCCACTGCTCGCACCTTTTCATAAATATTGCTTCATACCTGTGAAGATACGCCGAAAATGTCAAACCAATGTCCGGCTCGTATTTAAATTCAGATAACGAATTTGAAATTCCTTCAACTGAAAAAATCTTGAACCTGGTTCAATTGTTGTCCTAGATGATATGCCTTCCAAAAATGCTTTATTATTTTTTTCCTGTTGTTCGAATAACTTTTCAAACCTTTCTTGTTGTTGCATTAATTGTTGTTGTTGCTGTTGTTGTAAAGTGACTTGCAACACCTTAGTTAATTCTGTAATCTGTTCCATTTTACCTACGTCTCCACAAGAAAAAAATATAGAAGTAGGATGTGACAAGGTCAATTTTTAAATGGAGGTCAGAATTCAGAGTTTTCCTTCTCTTAGACTGGTTGCCTAACTAAAGTTAAAGAGCACAATTTTTCCTACTATTTACTCATAGCTGGAGGGAGAATAGTTTGATGCATACCTTTTTCAAGGGTCTTAGCACTATATAAGATGCAAACAGCTTTGTCCAGGATTTGAACTTGGGTCACCAAATCCATTTTCTATGACAACCATTACACAATGCCTCCACATTTATTATAAACTAATGTATATGCAATTAGCATCTTTTTGGAATTTTTCTCTTTAAAATTTTTTTTTAATTTCAAATATTTTGAATACAAGTTTTCAAATAGTTGGTGCATCTTTTTGGAAACATCCTGTATAATTCTAATATTGATTAAAAAAAATTCAGTTACATTTGAAGAATGTGAAAAGTGAGTCAATATATATTTTATAGGCAATAACAGAAATAGTAAAAATTATTTTCTTTTTAATAAAGTTAGAAACTAGTAGCCTAATTTTATATACAAGAGAGAATAAATGAATTGATCTGAAATAAAATCAATATCCTCTTACCATACCATAAAAGTTTACGCTTATGTCAAAATGAGTAGTGAGAATTTTATAAATACTAGACTGAATGCTTGAGAAAAAGGATTTATGGTCAGGTTTAATCAATGTTTTTTCAGAGTATTTAGTTTCTAGACGTTTAATTTATTAACAAATTAGTTTATCATAGATACTAGCAAATATATGCACCTTCTGGGTGCAGGTATTTAAGTTTTAATGTGATAAAATATATTAAATTAGAAAGGCTAATGAAACTAAATAAGAATGCAGATAAAAAGATTTGAAACAGAGTTGGGTATAATCGAAAAATAGAAGGACTGAAACTCACTCTTCCATGACTCACGTCTTTCATTGCTAAATTTTCCTAACTATTTAGTTAAAATAGGAAGTAAAGAATAAAATTAGTTATTTCTTCTTGTAAATGGATTTCTTTTAAGATTTATCCCCAAGATTTTTGCTCATATTCATTAAGATAAAACCAAACAATTTGAAATCAATAATACTCAGCACATATTAAAATCAAATTTTTAATATCAATATGCAAATTATTCTTCCTGTTCACACTGTAAACTGTGTTATCTTGTTTTATATATAAATGCATGTTATTTGTGTCGATATGGTCAACAGTATTAATAATTTAAAACAATCTTAATAATTGAGGTTTAAATAAAAATAAAATCATGGAGACTGTGACGTAAATAACTAAAGAAATTGTGACTTGAGTAATAATATAGTTTTGGTTACAGACAGAAAAACATACAATCTCCATTATAATAAGATTTTTAAAAATTAACAAAAAAAGAAAAATTAGTATATCATTATATATCTATTTATTAGTTTCTAGATATTTTAAAGAGTTTCTTCAGTTTTTCTTCTGGGTTGGTTTTGGTTTGGTTTTATGGCATATCAACCTCAGTGGGTCATTTAATGCTGATATAAAGTTTTGAAATAAATCAATTCTTAATGGATAATACAATTTTTTTTATAAATACATTTTTCTATTTAACCCATTGATGGGGTTCTGGGTTTGTGCATGATTGTAAATCTTCTCCCTTTTAACCCCCCTGTTCAGAGTCCACTGCTCTATCCCTTACAAGTGCTACCATTAAGGTAATTACGTATTGTAGTTAATGAAAAGTGGTCTTCCAGTTGGCTTTACTTGTAACTGACTCATTTACATTTTTTTTTCTTTAATGTGAAAAATGCAGAGTAACTTAACTATGCTTCTATTGTTGTTAAATCACTCTCTGACAAGTGTCCATACTGTAAATTTATTCCACAGTGACAGCTGTTCTTAATTTGTGAGCAAACTGTGTTACTTTAAAATAAAATACTAAACACTCATTTGCTATGAGAATTAAACTGTTGAAGTAGAACAAGCAATTGTAAGTCTTAATTTGTAGCCCATGTGGACAATTTCTCATGTAGATTTTGTTGTTATCCAACCCAACAGGTTATATGTTTTCATTTTTATCCCCATTAATAGCAAGGCATATATATTACATGTTTTTATAAGGAGCTACCATATACAAGAATAAATTGTTTAATTAAAAATGGCAGAAAAGGTAAGAGGAAAAAGACTGAAGAAAAGGAGGCTAAAAAGGAAAAGCTTTTTTTTTTCTTTTCTTTTTTTTTTTTTTAAAGAAAGAAAAGTTTTTGGCTGTTGATTTGAATTCTCACTCTGCCCGATTTAAATATTTACTTAGGAGGTGTGGAATGGTTATTTGGTAAGGGGAGAAAGGAAGATTGGATCAAGAATCTGGGTTTATATTCAGCTCTGGCTGTTTTCTTTTTTGTACTAATGCATTTGGGGAAAAGCATGAATCTACTCTGAGTATGAGTGAAAAAAAAAAAAAAAAAAATAAAAAAAGGAGAGATTATTGGATTCCCTAAACATGATGAGCAACTGGACTAAGAGAAGGACAGCACTGAATTCAAACTTTAGAGAAAGCATTATAGGAATTAATCCACATTTCCACAGTATCGTGTGTTAAAGTTGTGGGAACCGACATTTGAATTCTTTAATCCAAAAATACTTTACACATATCCACAGGAACCCCACAGCATATGCTTTCATATTTGACCCCATCAACAGTAATAAATATACATATACTACACATGTTATAATGGCTAGCAAATAAGAATAGTTTAATTAAAAATGGCAGGAAAGTAAAAGATTTAAAACTGGGAAGAGAAGGGAGCCAAAAGGAAAGGGATGCTGGAGAAACAAGGACAAACTCATAAGTGATATTCTCCCATGGATACCTACACATGGACACACAAGTGTAGGCCAACCAGTAAAGACCTACATCAACCAGCTCTGTGTGAATTCTGGATGCAGATCAGAAAACTTGCCAGGGCCGATGACTGATAGAGATAGTTGGTGAGAGGGAATCATGAATAGCCATGGTGTCAGCGTGAACTGATGATAATGAGGATTCTGTTTCTGTGACAGTATTTATCCTGGGTCGGTTGAGCCGATTCCATCCATAGAAGGAGTAACAAGGGTAAAGGAAATTCAGAAGCGTTCCCCAAACCACACATGCATAGATAATGATGATATATCCCAGATAAATAATCTAGACAACATTTTGAGACATATCTAAATAAACTTTAAAAGATCTTTTTTCTCAAATAAATGACATTTCATTTTTTTTCCTCTTTGCTAATATTTATAAATAGAATATAATAATGGATCATCCACAAAATCTCATAACTTCAATATTAAAAAATTGATTATATATATATATATATATATATATATATATATATATATATAATATTACACACTGATGCTGATAGGTTTTCTGTGTTCTGGGATGCATATATTTGCTTTGAATGAGTCCCTGGGAAAATGTATGGGGCCCAACTAAAGCAGTCTGACTCCAACCTTGTAACCTATCTTGTGTAATTTGTTTCAATAGAAACTATTGTAATGTATTTACAGTTAGCTTGAAATGGTGAGGGAAGAAAAAAAGAAAAACACTGGCATGCATTTTACTTACATACATATTATATAAAATGATAGTTGTTTTTGATAATCATACATTCACTATTTATATAGATTTATAAATACAAATTAAAATATGAAGATCTAATTCCCTAAATTCTTTATTATAGATGTGCCAAATCTCCAAATTATCAAAGAGAATGACAACATTAATTTATACTCAATTTAATCATGCAATTTTAATCCTTGTTCTTAAATATTTTAAATATTTTTGATAGTACCAACAAAGATCTGAACGTTCTTTGATAATAATTACCAAAGGAAGTAAAGAGAGCGGGTGTGATAGTGTCAAAATATTTTTTATAATAAGAGTGTTAAAATGGGAACTGGAATGTGACAAGGCTTAATGCAATTATCACTTCCTGTGTCAACACTAGCAGAAGAATGAATACATTTTGTGGAATGACAAAAGACAGGTATATTTTTACTCAAAGACAGACAACAAAAATGCCAAGCAGCATTGTTGCCCAGTTGAGATCCTTTCAGGCTGTCTGAGACATGCTGCCAATGCTGGGCTACCCTCTCCCTGGGAAACCATTCAAAGACATTCCTCAGAGAAGCAGGCAGGAAGAAAGGTAAACTAGCTCAATATTTCAAATGCATACCCTTAAGAAAGAAATGTAAATATACAAAAAGAAACAAAAAAGCATAACAAAAAAAATATGAGAAAAAATGTTATTCTTTACATAAAAAAAATAAGCAAGTCAGAGAATTTTTATCTCTATCATTGTTATTATTATTGATATTAATTTTATTAAAAAAAAAAAAAAAAAAAAAAAAAAAGGCTCAGATATTCCTGCTAATCCTAACAAATTCTTTTTCAATGTATATATGGAAGAGGAAAAACATTTTTTAGATTATTTCCATGGTTTGTCAGTGCTAAAATATAGTAGAGGGGAATAACATTAACTACTGAATTTATATATATATATATATATATATATATATATATATACATACACACACACACACACAGATATTCCATGAGCTTATTTGGTTCCTAATTTAATACCAATACATGATATTTATACTTCTATTTAGGAAGAGTGGGAGTGAGGAAAGGATTCCAATTAGTATTTCATAGTTACTTTAATTTTATCAAAAATTTGGATAACTGGAAGAAAAAAAAAAAGCTCAGCATGAATGTAGATGCCACAAAATTATTATTCAGTTGTAAATTGGACTGGAAATTGCTTTATTCTCTAAGTTAGGGTATTTTAAGTGTACTGCTCCAATAAAAATCTTGCTATGATGAACCATTTTTCTTGAGTTATGGTTACATACATTGTGACTCATTTGATTTCTTTTTCCTGACAAAATCAGAATTGTGACTTTCATTTTTCTTTTTCCCCAAGAGTCATTTTTGTTTATTAAAAAAAAAAAAAAAAAAAAAAAAAAATTATATATATATATATATATATATATATATATACCAACCTCTCTGCATGAGTAGGATGTGACACAAGCTTAATTACTTAAGCAGAGTTTAACAGGATTTGGATTCAGATTTTTCCTTCTCTTAGACCCGTTGCCATACTAAAGTTAAAGAGCCCAGTCTGCCCAACTATTTACCAATTCTTTTTAAATAGACTACATTACAACTTTTCCTATTCTCTTACAAGACAATACCAGATACTTGTACTGGTAAATAACTAACAGAAACAATATTCTGTAGGACAATTCAAATTACTTTTTGATGGGATGCATCCAATTAAGCACAAACATGAGAACAACTCAAGGGTTGAAAGTTTAAAGCTTTTCAAAAAGGTGAGAAGATTTACATGAGATTTGAGCTTGGCCAAAGAAAAATAGTTGGCAATATAGAAGATTGATTTGGATAGGTGATATATACCATGAAAATAAGATTGTATCTTAGATATAAATCAAATTTGTCTCTCAGACAGGTCGACACAGAAACCATAATTTAATAATCAATACAGCTAACATTAAATTTTCTGTGATATTTTTCAGGTACTCACACCTGAGGTACCAGATGTATTACAAATTCATAGGCATTCTCAAAGAACACTAAGAAAGCTAAAGACAATGAAACATCTATAAAAGAGGGAAGTAATGGATAGTAGAATTATAACTCTATGGCCACTGCTACTGACATATTCCTATTACCTTATTTATCATATAATCTAAAGTGTATAAAGATAGAACTATTAATATTTCACAGATGAGATAAATTTGTTTAAGACAGCATGCAGCATCCTTGTGTAGTTCCCATCTAGCTTTTTCTTGAAGCATTTCAATGGATTCAGGATATAAAAACCCACCAAAATTTGAAGTGGAGTGATATGACTCCTAGAAGACTAAACTGAAGATCTGGCAGCATTGAAACTCAGTCTACAAAAATATTAAAATGTAGCTATCCAAAATAAGAACATGTTATATATATTTTGTACTATTTGGTTTATTCGGACTACTGTCCTCATTTTTATTGTTATCTAGTCAACATTTCAGCCGCTGTGCCCTCTGGCCTTCAGGTATTTAATGTCGAACTTGGAAGCCTTCACGGAACTTCGAACCGAACACTTTATTCAATCCATGTGGGTAGACTGTTCTCATTCAGTTAACCATGACTGGGTACAAGTGTTAAGACATGTTAATTATTCTATGTTACTGTCGCCCTTGGCCAGGATTGAACCAACAGCCCAGAGATAACTGTCACTTAGAACTGTATTAACTGAAAGCCTATATCCATTGTGCCATGTGTTCACAATTGGATTTCCCCAAGTTTAACAAGAAATACCTAAATAAGGTCGGAGGGCACACATCGGCTGAAACGTTGTGCAGGTAAGAACAAAGATGAGGACAATAGTCCAAATAATACAAAATATATATAACATGTTCTTATTTTGGATAGCTGCATTTTAGTATTTTTGTAGACTGATTTTCAATGCTGCCAGATCTTCAGTTCAGTCTTCCAGGAGTCATATCACTCCTCTTCAAATTTTGGTGGGTTTTTATATCCTGAATCCATTGACCTACACTCTGCTACAAAATTGCTGAATAATCTTTTATTCACTCTGTTTAAAAAAAAAAAATTTTTTTTTAAATTAAAAAATCAAATGTTTTCCTTTAGAAACACACTTAAAGGTCAAATGGAACAATCCACCTAGGGGGTTAGTTTACTTCCATAAAAGAGTTTGGTAATAAATAATACCTATTGATTTTCGTTTTGATTCTATAATATTCCACAAGATATAATAAAATCTTAGTATCTTTGCTTTAAAAGAAAAACTTTTTATAAAAAAAAGTATTAAGAGTATTCATTCATGAGTGATAATATATATATATATAACTGGTAGCAAAAAAACAAACAAAAACTGATTGTAGTAAAAAGGAAAAATAAAATTATAATCCTGAACAAACAAAGAAAAAAATCTTTTAAAAAAAAAGATAAATTTGAATTAGAATGTACGTATGTGCTTACTGTGCGTATAAGCATATTTATGACAATATTCTTTTGAGCTGACTTCAATTGTTCTTTATGTGAAAAAAAAAAAAAAAAAAAAAAAAATATGCTGATTGAACAATTGTGCAAAATCTATTATGTTAACAAGTAAGCTACCTAATTATTTTCCGGCATAGAACTTTAAAAAAAAAAAAAAAATTTAAGCAACCAAGAAATAATATTCACTAAAAGATGGAAAGGCAATCAAGCTGAGAAACACAAGTAAAAAGTAGAGGGAATTCCTCATATTCCAATTCCATGTTTAATTAACACAATCAAATACATACATATTGTATATTCATGTATATATTCATGTGCCATAATAATGGTTGTTGGAGGAAATGGACTCATTAGCCAAGTTTAAATACTGGACAAAACTGTATTTCCCTTAATGTTGATAACAACCAGTCTAGGAGAATGAAAACTCTGAATTCAAACTAGCAGTACTAAACTTAAAAATGGACCTTGCGTAGCATCCTGCTGGTGGCAGATTTATTGGGTAAATATGTACATATTGTATATTTCAGGTGCTCTAACAACAGTTAGTGTTGTAGGAAATGAAATCATGAGCAAAGTTTAAATCCTGGACAAGGCTGTATTCCCCTTCATGCTAATGCCCTTGGGGAAATACAAGAACCTATCTTTTCCCTCCCAGCTATGAATAAATTGTAGGGCAGATAGGGTTTTTAAGCTTTGGTATGGCAACCAGTCTAGGAGAAAGAGAACTCTGAATTCAAACCAGCAATATGTACTAATGAACTGCTCCACACAAACAGGATGTGATACAAGGTCAATTTTCTAAATGGAGTTTAACAGGTTTGAATTCAGAGTTTACCTTCTTGACTGGTTGCTATACAAAGTTAAATCTAGTCTGCCTTACTATTTACCCATAGCTTGAGGGGGGAAATAGTTGGATTCATATATTTCCCAAGGGTATCAGTACTACATGAAATGTACATAACTTCATCCAGGATTTGAAACACAATTTGCTACGTCCATTTTCTACAATGATGACCATTATATCACAAGTGCCTCCATTCAAACTAGTAATACTAAACTTAAAAACTGACCTTGTATAGCATCCTGCCTGTAGTAAAGGGGTTACATAAATATATATGCATACTGAATATTTCAGAGATTTTTTTTCTTTCTATACATCACACAACCATTAACCTCACTGTTTGCTTTGGTGTTTATATACACTATAATACTTATGCATTGAATTCAAAATGTAGGGCAACTGTTTTTGTTCAAACTGCATCAAATCTTTGTATCATATAGTAACTATAAATCTTAAGCAACGGGGAGGGAATCCAATTCAGTAAAGAAAGAATTTTTTTTTCTATTTTTGTTAGTTTTTTTATTACCTCACAAATAATAAAATAAAAACTTCAAAGTTGAACAAAGTCTTGTTGATTGTTGCAGACAAGCAAACAAGATGAAGCAACCTTATGGTAAAGAAGTGATAATAGAAAATCATAAAAGAAGTTGTGTGTTTTGAATGCAACAAAGCTTTGAAGGAAAAGGATTTACACTGTAAGAGTACCATTCATAGTACGAAAGCATCACAGTAGTAAAGTTAACAATATCCGTTGACATATATCTACTTAAACAGAGTTACCAGAATACTATCAAAAACAAAGAGAATGATGATAGGGCCTGTCTACTTACCTCTTTAAAGAAAAAAAAAATATTTAGTTTAATTTCATTGATTAGCCAATATGCAATCTGGGAAGTCAAAACAACTTTAGTGCAAAAGAAAAGCTTAAGATTTTCTATACTATTATTCTGTTTCTTTGTATTTATGAGTGCTACACTATTTTAAGATTAGAGTATAGCATCTGCTTGATTCCCAGTCATTTTGAGCTGGAAGTGGAATCAGTTATACTTTTTGACCAAGAAAACTACACAATAATAAGTAAGGAAGGGATTGAGTAAAGAGAAAAGGGGTAAAAAAGGTGTGTGAAATTATATATATAGGAGACAAAGGGTGTGTGAAATTATATATATAGGAGACAAAGGGTGTGTGGAATATATATATATATATATATATATATATATATATATATATATATATATATATATATACACACAAGGACAATAAAATTCCTAAATGTTTACATGTATAAAGTTGATGGGGACATTTGTAAAATGTAATAAAAAGAGTAAAAAATATTTTCTCTTGTATGTGTGTGTGTTTTATATATATATATATATATATATATATATATATATATATATAGAGTTAATTTATCCATATATATATATATAGGCGATGAAGTGTGTGAAATTATATGGGGATAAAGGGTGTGTGAATATATATATATATAGATATAGGGAAAAGGCGTGTTATATATATTCATAGATATTTGCATGTAAAATGTTGATGACTTGTAAAGTATAACAAAGAGAGAGAAAAAGAAATATTTTCTCTCTCTCACACACACATATATATATATATATATATATAAGATGTGTGCGTATGTGTGTATATATGCATGACAGAGAGTTCCTTTATCCAAGTTTTCATTGCAAAGATTATCCTGATCTATACAATGCACAAAGTTAATATGAAAAGTGTGCTATAGAAATTATATACTTAAAGTCCAGTAATTAAAAAAAACAAATCATAATTGGTTCTTGAAAGGCATTAGTAAGAAGAAATATTTGCATATTATCATTTAGAATAATTCATAAAAGTAAAACATGAATAGTACAATAATTACAATTTTTTTTTAATACTAAATCCTAAAAAAGCAGAATAAATGAGATCTCATTTCTTATTGAAAACAGGGTAAAATTTGAAAAAGAAGATATTCATATTAATAAATGCAGATATTTTTGAACAAGGTTGTTAATGGTTAATATTCTCACAGGAGTAAAAATAAGAACCTTTAATTATATATATCTCATTAAAGGTTCCTATTTTTACTACTATGAGAATATATATATATGAATTAATATCGATAATATGGTGTGCCATATCTACAAGTAAATAATTCTCAATATCTTGAATATAGTATATATATCTAAGTTAGGTTAAGGTGAACAGCGCTTGGTTACTGGTAGTTTCTTGCCAAGTGCACTTAGTTGGAAAATTGCATAAGTGAAAAACTATCAGTAACTAAGCACTGTTGACTTCACGTCCACCTTAACTTTATAAAGTGTTGTTATGTGTCCAATGGGAGAAAATTCAACATTTTATAAAAAAAAAGAAGGTCCGCAAAATGGATTATGTTCTAAAATTTTTTTTTTATTATTATCTTACATTTGTGACATGTGTTTCAGATCTTCTGATATCTTCTTCAGGCATTAATTAACCATATATATATATACACATACATACACACACACACCAACCCCCCCGCATGAGTAGAATGTGACACAAAGACAATTTCTTAAGTGGAGTTTAATAAGTTTTGAATTCAGAGTTTTCCTACTAGACTGGTTGCTATACGGTTAAAGAGTCCAGTCTGCCCTACTATTACCATAGCTGGAGGGAGAATATTTGAATTCATACCTTTCTTAAGGGTATTAGCGCTATATAAGATGCAAACAGCCAGTGTGTCCAGGATTTAAACTCTAGTCACAGAGTCCATTTCCTGCAATGATAACCATTACACCACATGCCTGAACTTTAATAATATAAGTCTAAAATAAGCAGTAGAGGTGCAACAATTCACAGGTGCAGTGGCATATTGTGATATTTTTCAATTTGACAAGACAGCAATAAATAACATTTCCTTAATGAGTCTAGAATTTTTTTTTAGCTCATTTAAATGTTGTTCTGAAATTGTTTTTTCTTTGAAAAAAGGAAAGATCAATTTCATATCTTTTAAAAATAGACACTTTTAAACTTCAGAATCATTTGGTAAATAAGTGCATGGTCATAAATAGAACATAAACATAAAGTCATGCAAATATAAGAGAGAACAATTCAATTTTAAACATAATGGAGGTTTATTCTAACTTTGGCAATTTTATTCCAATTCAACAAATGTCTTTTGTTGTTCTGTCCAGCAGATACACAAATTAACATTGATTAATTTTTTCAAATAGCTATTGTAAAGAGATCAGAACATTTAACTATTAACATATTTAATATAAATTTAGTTTGTTCAACTTTGAACTTATGTGTAAGCATCTAGACTTTGGGTAAATCTTACATAATGCTTATTGTATTTTTGAGGTTTCAAATACTTTGATTAGGTATAAATATATCAGTATATATAATGGCTGTTTAGGTTTATTTGTAGATGAACAGAAATATGGAACATAAGTGCATGGTCATAAATAAACATAAACCAAACCAATATAAGAGAGAATGATTCAATTTTAAACATAATGGAGGTTTATTTTAACTTTGGCAATTTTATTCCAATTCAATACATGTATTTTTTTCCCTGTCTGTCCATGGATAACTCAAAGACAGCTAGAGCTATCATTATCATCAGCAACACAGATCTCCATGACTCTTCCTTGCAAACCGTCTATCAGCCATCACTCTAGGTAGGTCCCCTGCACAGCATCCAGTATCTGCGCAGAGCTGCTCAATGTAGGATTTTGCTGGCTGACACACAATGGTGTGTCTATGTGTATGTTCCCATAGGAGAATGTCACTTATGAGCTCATCCTTGCTTCTCCAGCTGTTTTCAGGATGGCTTTTGTGATAGGAAGCAAGTGGAGTGCAGACGTTTTTTGTGGGGTGCTGCTTCCAGGATTTTTCAGTAGAAAAACGCAGCATCCTTGTGCAGTTCCCAGCTAGCTTTGTCTCCAAGTATTTCATTAGAGTCCAAGTGGTGCAGACATACAGTCGCACTGACATGGTTACAACTTGGAATAATTCTTGCTTTATCTTATCAGAGAGATCAGAAATTTTCTGTGATTACAAATGAGACCTCTTAGCATGTATTTACCATATTAGTTTTGACAAGTTTTTAATTAAGGATTTGATTTACAATGTAAGTATAATACTAAACTGGATCCATACTTTGTGTGTAAAGTTAGCTAAACTTAATCTTTTTTGTTTAACCATATAAAGTAAACCTCTAATTGAAAATTTCCTAGTCAAAAGCCAAAGACTTTTTTCCTATGACACTTTTTTCAGGTCACCACCAAATTAAATAAAAAAAAAAAAATCATTGTTTTACTTCTATAGTATGAAACAATCATAGGCAAACTGAGGATCACATGTCCATCACAGTGCTTTCTGAATGGCCTGCAAAAGAAGTCAATTTAAATTTTTTTTTTATAGAAAAGGTCTGTGTGAGATAGAGATAGAGAGAGATAGAGATAGGAGAGAGAGATATAGAGAGAGAAATCAACTTTTCTCCATTTCTAAGGCAGAAGCTTACACATATGGTCCTTTTCGAAAGTGTAAATGGTTGAGTTACCTTCAATGTAAAATTACCTTGAATTTTTTTAGTAGTACCGCCCACCTGATAATGAGTCATATCTCATGTGGTCTGCTTCTCAAAAAAGGTTACCCATGCCTGTTATAAAATAATGGCCACTAAAGAGTGTGGAGGGGTGAGCGTAAATGTTAATGTCTTGACATTCATTATAAGTTCTCACAAACACATAGTTGTTTTTTGTTTACATTTTTCTCTGAAGAGTGAGATTATCTAATTCAAAGCTGCAAGCAATAAGATCAGTAAATATAACTTTGCAAAAACAAACATTGCATTTTTAAAAAATTTTAATTTCAAATATTCAAAATATTCTTCATATGAAATATTTAAACAAAACTTTATGTATTGATAGAAAATAAAATTGCAACATACTGATAGATGATGCATATTTTGACTTGGATGTAATATGTGCTTAGGACTGTTGATAGACCCCTAATTTTGGAACTTGTGCACATACATTCAGTTATATTACCTGTAAGTTTAATCTTGAGTAAATTAAAACATATTCAGGGTGTTGCAATTCTATTTTCTATCAGTGTATCTGTGAG
>CM042140.1:128148506-128336006 GCA_023376005.1 Doryteuthis pealeii | reverse complement strand
ACTTACGTTCACTTTCAGACTAATACCCTATTAATACCAAGATATTCTATTGTTCATCAATACAGCAGAGTTGAGACAGACACAGAAAAAGAAATCTTGTTGCATGTTTGCCAGAATTAATACCAGGTCAACAAAATAAATTCTAGATTTTAAACTAGAGTTATCTTATCCTAGCCTTTGCCTAAAGAGACATGCCCTACAAAACAGCAGGGGGGTGGTGCTGTGGCATAGTGGCTAACATGCTGGACTAAGACATTGTAGTAAGCGAGTTCAAACTCCAGTCATGTTATTATATTTACTTTCGGACCAATACTCTTAAGAAAGGTATGAACGCACTTATCACTCAGCTATGGGTTAAATAGTAGTACTACTGTTCTTCTACAATAATGTCTTTAGCATTAATCCATGAAGGTTGATATGCCATTAAACAAAGAAATCAAAACTAAAGTATGAAATTTTAATTAGAATCATTCACTTCCTAAACAGAACTATCAATATCAACACAGACCAATGTTACAGCAGGAACACATCAGTCTGCAGTTCATTTAGTTTTCTAGTGGATTTTAAACTTATAAATTTATCAATTTCTGAATACAAGACAAATGGTTTACAAAAGTATTAAGGAGACAACCACTCACGATCCCTGTCAATTTGAAACTTTGTTAGATAACCCTCTAGTTATAATACCAGTGAATGAAACATTGTTTGATATTGACATAGAATTATTTTAAAATTAAATGTGTGTCTTATATGCTGTCAAATATGGTAATTACTATCCTGGTAGTAAATTTCAAGAATTCAATATGGGATTTTTATGGATCCTGCAATGTTAACTAATAACTATATTCCATAATGCAGTGGGTAAAAACATTAATTATGTATGTCAAGTTTTCAGTTTAATTCTTAGTGTCAAAAAGGTTAGTATTTAATGATATGAATTAACATAAACATTATCATCAAAGACGTGCTTAGTGTAACAGTTATTGTTGTAGGAAATGGAGTCAACAACCAGAGTTAAAATCCTGGATGAGGCTGTTTGTGTTTCATTTTTCACTAATGTCTTTAGGAAAGGCATGAATCCAAGTGTTCTTCCCCCAGCTTATATATCTAAGTTAGTATAGTGTAGACACAAGTGCACTCAGTCCGATGATCACATAGGTGAGAAACTGACAGTCTCTAAGTGCTGTTGACTGTCTATGCTATCCTAACTTTAAAAAATAATTTATTGCAGTAGTTGGTGTTTCAGAATCTTCTACAAATGTCCTAAGTTAACAACTTTTTTTTTTTAAATAGCAAGACATTCCCCCCTCTTTTTTTTTCTTTAGAAAATGGGGCACACAATACTATAGCCTGATCCTAATAGGAGAGAGAGGGACAGACAAACACACACTGTTCATTATATAGATATAGATTTATAAAATGAAAATGAAGATGAAGATCTACAAACCAGACAATTCATGTAAAACTTGATGTATTAAAACAAAAAGATTGGTGAACCAAATAGTCTCATTCAAATTTGCAATGATGCCCCAAAACAAGGAAAAAAAAAACTCCCAAAACTGTAAGGAGATTCAATGTATAGAAGTAAGTAGAAATATCCTGGTTATCTAAATATGATGGCTTTTAAGGCACTTGCCCATCATCCACCTATCTAAAGCAAAGCAAAGAGAGTAAGTAACTAACTGAAAATTGCTCTTTAGATGGGTGTTTTAACCTCTGGACCTGATGAATATCATTTTATGGTGGGTTGATTTTGTATTTTACCAGCTTGAATCGATTTAAATAAAAAAAAAATCAAAAAAAAAAATCACATCTTTGTTTTTGAATAATTCTTTTTATGGAACATTAAAATCAACTTTTCCAAAATTGGTAACTGAAGTATTTTTTTCCTAAGCTATCCGAGATTATAGACACATTTTATTTGAGTAGTTGAAAAAAGTTGATAATTTACAGCAACTTCATGATCCTATAAACTATCACTCTCAAATTTCATTTAAATAATCTCTGCTATTTTAAAATGTTCATAAGGAGGAGAGTAAAAAATTATCCGCATTTTCACTTCTTGTTGTCACACAGCGATCTGCACATGCTTATAGTTGGCACTATTTTGGTCACGTGATTGAAGTCGGAGCTTGCTGTCTTTACAGTGTAAACATGGCTGCTTCAGTAGCAGTATGCACCAAGGAAGTGGCCTGAATTCTCTGATGAGAACGAGTGTTAGGGGCTAAAATTCATTGGAGGCTTTTAGCACAATATGGGGACAGTGCACTATGCATAGAAAGGTGTATAAGTGGATAGAAAAACTTAAAAGTGGCTGGACATGCATTAAGAAGAAGCAGGACACCAGTTAACCTCTGCTACTGATGAGAAGATTTAGCAAGTTCAAGAAATGGTGGTGGTGAATTGGTGAGTTATCATCAATGAGGTAGCTTGTTCTATGCAGGTTAGTCATGGTTCTGCCTATTAAATCATCCACGATTAGCTTGGCTTCCATAAAACCAGAGTGCTGATAATTTTTGAATCTCCCTCATATATGTCTACAGTATTACAGTTTGGATAATATAGAGCTTGTATCGATGGAGGCCCTTGTAGTGTAGTAATTATCGTTGTAAGAGTTCAAGTCCTCAACGAAACTGTTTGCATTTCATATAATGCTAATATAATGGGAAAGGCATGAATCCAACTATTCTCCCTCAAGCTAAGCTGGCTGATAGGTTGGTTGGATTTTACTGCATGTCAACCCTTGGATTATTTTATACCAAAGACATTTTTGTTTTATTCATTCTTGGTGGATATTCAATTGTTTTTGTTTATTTTTAAACACATTTTGTTCTCCCTTCAACTAAAGATAAACAGTAGAGCAGACTGGGCTCTTTAACTTTGGTATGGCAATCAGTATAGAAGAAGGAAAACTCTAAATTCAAAGCAGTTGTAGATGTGGAGAGGGATGGGTTCTACCAAGTTATTCCAATCCAATACATGAGTAGCGCCCCCTACAATCAAACCAGGTTACAAAATAAGTCTTTCTCATCTGGAATATTATGGATAATCCTTACAAATCAGAGAATTACATGCAATCAAGTTTTGAATTGATGACCACAAAAATTGTTTAGTGCCAAACAGCACCAAGTCACCTTACTATTTCATACTGCATGAAGATGATCTCATTGCTACCATAGATCAACAACCTTAATCGTACCCAAAACAAAAACAGCACAAAGCTAGCTAAGCAGCTAGCTTCACCTCCTCCTTCACACACACACACACATATATTGTGCGTGTGTGTGTGTGTGTGTGCATAAATTAATGTTTATGTATGTAAGTATAAGAATATATAATCATATATGTACAATCATGTAAGATACAATAATAATTACATGCAGTGCATAATTTTTTCCCTAACAAAGCCACTACCTCCTGATTCAGGTATGTAATTCTCGTGTTTGGCAACAATACAAGAAAAATAAAGCATTGAATATGCAGACTATTATTATTAGGTAGCAAATGAAAGACAAATGAAGAGAGGCCATCTAATCATGTGAACAGCTTTGTTTATCATTTTCATAAACCCCCTACCACCAACAACACATTTCAAATATATACTGAAAATAAGTCAGTCTAAACTATAAACAAAGTCTGAGAATTGACCACTGTATTCTCTGGCCTGTCCTTGTGGGGACAGACACTCATACTAAAGCTGAATGGCACCACTAGTAATGTAATTAGGTTAAAATATACAAGCATTAAACAGCTGTGTAACAGACGTCTTGTTGTGGTATAATGGTTAGTAAGCTAGTCTTGCAAATCCGTTTAGTACTGAAAAGTGAGTTTGATCCTTGCTGGATGCCCAATACTTGTGATCTTGTGTCAAATCCTACCTTTAGGGTAAATATTTTAAACAGCTGTCTAAGTTGGGAATACTCAGTTGGTCAGTTCATATGGAACTGATGAAATAAGTAACATTGCAGGAATTGGTTAAGAAACAGGAAAGTTTGAAATGATGGATTGATTGATTTTAACACCATGTTGACCAGTCTATTCTATGTCTAGATGTTAGAGAATTGCATTCATTGTACATTCAATATTTACATTTATTGTGTAGTTGTTAAGATTTTTTTTTTTTTTGTACACAGTCCTATCAAATATGAATATTTTTTAAAACATCTATTTGACCCATAGTTTGGTTTGATTTCTTTGTTTTAATGACATATCACCCTTCAGTCATTTAATGCCAAAGCCATCCTTGTAGAACAGCAGTAATACTATTCAAACTATAGCTGGAGGAATGAGGGGGTTCATACCTTTCCCAAAAACATTAGTCCAAAAGTAAACAGTGTCTCTGTAATTCAAACTTGCGTACTATGATGTCGTAGTCCAGCACTTTAGCTATTAAGCCATGGTTACTTCTCCTTGGCACATAGATGGGACACTAACAGGTAATAACACTCCAAGTCAGAGTGAACCTGAGAGTAATAGCAATGAAGAGACTCTCCAGATCTCCTGAACTAGAGCCTACCCATCAGATGCAATTTAATGTCATACTTAGGACACCCTTTCTAGGTTGGATGAGGGGTTCTTACCCCCTATGCAGGGAATACAATCAGCATATTCTAAGCCCTACTTGACAGGGCATATAGTAGAGAAGAGAAAACAAGCCCCAAACAAAGATAGAAAAGGAGAAGGCGTAAAAAAGGTAGAAAAAGAGAAACTCAGGATGGGGAGATAAGGAGTAGCAAACGACAATATAGATATAAAAATAATAAAATAAAAGTGGGGCTCAGATCAAAAGCTAGATAATTTTCTTTTTAAATTCATGAAAAGATGTGTGATTAATATAGTAGGTATTTAATACAAATTGTACAAGAGGCGGGGTGAATTTAACTGTCAATGATTCCTAGAGCAATTATGTACAAAGGGAAAATTATATATAATCTCAGTCAAAGGGAAATAGTAATCAAGAGATGTTTTCTAAGATCATTATACAGGAAAATATATTAATAAAACAATCTAATATGAATTCAACTAATCATCCATGGATACGGAATATAGTAATGAGTTCTGTTTAGAGTGTTGAACTTTAAGCCTGTATTATTTTATATATAATCAAATGTGTAGGCTATATAATATGTAAATATATTCTTAGGGGAGACTTGGCACATCATAAGAATCAATATACTTGCTCATATTATCAACTGTGGAAATTGTAGAATAGAAGAATTACAGCCAATAGCTTTGAGGTCTTATCTGTTACTGAAGTTTGTTAGATATTTACTTATGTACTTGCAGAGAGAGAAACCCAAAATCTCAAGTCAAAAGTAATAAGAGTTAATACTTATAAAATTCATAATTCCTATATTGGTTTATGCACTCAGGCAGGGATCTCAAACTAAAAGGCACATCAAATTCTGGGGAAAAGGCCAAATGGGCCAAAAGTGAGGTAGGACAAAGTGCTAAATTACAATACTGCTCAAAAGATCCTTTATTTATATGTATTAGTTTAAAAAATAAGTTTTCTATTTAAATTAAAAAGAAAAAAGACTTTAACTAGATACCAAAGTTTTAGAAAAATCTTGGATGCAAAAATAGTTCTGGAATGAATAAAAAAAATTAGTAGTCCATGATCCATATGGTTGAAATCCCTGGATTAGGAGTTAAATAGAAATTTAATTCAACCCCAGCCAAAGTTAATCTACTCCAAACAGTGACAAACAAGATAAGACCAGATTATCGCCCAAGGTATACAAAGTTTTATCCTTAGTGTTAGAATGGTAAGATCTATTACCACACACTAAGAAACCAGGTCATTTTCACTTAGTACAAACTGTAAGGGAGAAACTAATAAATGACTGATGTGTGAGTGTGTGTGTGAAAGACAAACATTTTACTCTCAACTTTCATAAATATTTATCTTATTTGTTAATGAGTAACAACTTTTTAAGAGATTATACAAATAAATATTGCAAAAACTGATTGATTTTAATGGCATGTCAACTCATCTGGGAGTTATTCTATGCCTAGAAGTTAGGGAAATGCATACATATGTTTATATCTACATTTTTTGTGTAGTTTCTTAAGTTTTTTTTTTTTTGGACACAGTTATATGATATCAAGTATTCCTATCTAATATGAATAATTTGCAAACAGATCTATTTGACCCATACATGGAGCTCTAACTGTGGGCCTGAGAGTAATGGCAATGAAGGGGTAATACACTACTCAAAACTCCAGAACTGGAGCCTCACCACTAGATGCAGTTTAGTGTCATACCTAGGATAACTCTTTAGTGGAGTTCCTCTGCAAGAGATACAACCAGATACAATAATCTAAGATGCACTGACAAGTCATGCAAAAATCAAGGCACAGACTTTAATAATGTCCTATATCACCTCATTCCACCTGGACGGAAGTCACATTCATTTTCCTAATCTACCCCAAATGTGAGCCTTTTTTTCAATGTAATATTAAACATATTTAGCAGTCTTTGATTTATGGGAAATAACAGGTAACTTTAAATGAAAAGGCCATTTTAGCCATTTATTGATAAATCCTTATAGGAATGGGGCTCTGGACAGGATGTTAAGAGTTAAAAAGAGTAAATTTAGAGACTAACAGGAATTTTGTAAACTTGCAAACCAAGAAAAATGGACCAATCCATAAAGACACACACACATTATATATATATATATATATATGTGTGTGTGTGGAGGGGAGAGAGAACAAGTTCAACCTTATTAACAATAGTTGCTTTAGGATAAATTAGAGCAATGATACATTCTATAGTTTGTCTACCATTGCCAGTATGTGGCTTGCTTTTAAATCTTTAATGATGTATATAGTATATATTACTAAATGACATTCTTGGCAACACTTGGACATTATTTCATAGCAGAGAAATGATATAAAACTATTTTAATGGGAACTTGTGTCCAGAATAGAACAACAAAGGAAAGTTATGTTATTTCTATGGTAATGTACAAAAACATTAAATAAAAATGAAATACATACAGATAAGTCAGTTATTGTTTCCATTTTTTTGTTTTTAACCACACACAATAACATTTAAGTCTCAAAAATTACTTATTGGCAATATACTTTGTTGACATTTTCTCAGTTCAGAAAAAAAGAAAATATTAGGAAATACCAGAAACTTTATATAATAGTAAATTACAGCAGAAATTTTATCAGTGGCTATTCTGGACAAGCACCTAATGAATGAATAACATGGTTTTACTATGTTCATCTCATGAATTATTTTAAAGCATTTCTTTTAAGTATCAAATATTGATTTATATACTACTAGCAGAGATACCCAGTGTTGTCCAGGATTTAAAAAGTTAAAAACAAACCTATCTATATTTAAAGATAGATTAATAAAAATTCTATTTTCTATTCTCGTTTTTAGCTTGATTATTTTTATTAAGTTCTTGTTGATATTTTTTCTTTTATTTGCTTTTTATTATTTTTTATCCTTTATCAATTTGTTTCATTTTTAATCATTAAAAAAAAATTAATCTTCAATATACCATTGATATACACACACACTATATATATATATATTATTTAGCTTCCCTTAGGGAAAATGAGGAGTGAAACATGTTTTAAGCCTATCTCGAACAAAAATAGGGTTTGGATTTTATTGAATTTTGATCTTTGCTGGTTTCCATCAATTTTCCTTTATAAAAGGATGTGTTTGGTCGTTGTACAGACAGATAGAATTTTTCTATTATGAAATGTTTTTCTGAAAGCTGTTTTAAATTACAATAAAAATGTTATATTACTTATAAAATAAACACAAAAAATATTTCTAATTTTTAATAATTTCATGATATCTTTTTGATAATGATTAATGAAAATTTAATTAATCTTTTCTTGATATATCAATAATAGTTTGGCATAGACATGCTACCAGTCCGTGGCACATTGGGGGAAAAAAACAAAAAACCTTGCCAATCCATGAGATTATGTAATGTTGAAATAGAGGAAATTATTTTTGGCCAGAATAGATCACATATTTGATTAATATTATTAAGTTAATACTATAAAAACTAGTACACTAGCTAATAATGTCATAGTCAAAGAGGTCAGAATCCAAACTTAGCCTCCTAAAGACTAGAGCTGGCATATTCAGTAACCTAGGCCAGCTCTACAGTGTACATTCCATTCTCCCTGCTCAAGAAGTTTTGATAAGATTACACTAAATTATTTAGATGACTGTAATATGCCAATTGGCATTTCCTAAGCAAATCCTTTTTAGAAAGGATTTTAACACCCTAGGTAATATGCCAACTCTGCTAAATACATGTTTATCAACAGTTTTCCCTCATAAAAATAACTAATTCCTAGGTTTGTAATTTCCTGGTTATCAGTGCAAGACCCTATTTTTCAAGAATTATTATAATGTTTCAATCCTTTCTTTCTGAAAGATTTTTTTTTTTTTGTAAAGGAATCTAGTTCCTGGTCACCATTAATAATTGACCCACTAATGGTAAAAAGGTTTAATTGACTTATTTTAACAGCATGTCAACTTGTCTAGGATTATTTTATGCCTAGAGATTAGGGAATCGCATTCATTGTATGTTCATATTTACATTTTTATGTAGTTTTTTTTTAAGTTTTTATTTTTGCACACAGTCTTATTGAATACAAATAATTTTTAAACAGACCTATTTGATGTATTGGTGGGATCCTAATATGTACTCTTACCCTGGATAAGGGTGTCCCATCATGGTGTAATGCTTAGCAAGCTAGTGTTGTTGACTCATTACTGAATAGTAAGTTCAATCCTCACTGGATGCCCCACACTTGCGACCTTGAGTTACATCCTACCCATGGTGAATGGGGTGAGTAAATACCTGCTATTACTCTAGGTTAGAGTTGACCTGGAAGTAATGGCAATAAAAGGGTACTCCACTCTACCCAGAACTAGAACCTCACCATTAGGTGCAGTTTAGTGTCATACACAGGTACCTTTTGGTGGTGAGATCTTACTCCCCTGCAGGGGATACAGTCAGCATATCGTGACAGGGTATCTTAGCTATCAGTGTTTTCAAAAATTATTATAGTGTTTTTTCCTGGAAGATAAAGATCTTTTTTTAAAAGTTATCTAGATTTTGGTCAGCATTATTCATTGATCCACTGATGATAAAAGATTTAATAAAATTTGATTTTTTAAAGACTATTTGCTTCTTGTTAATAACAATTTACTTCAAATTAACAATGATTAGTTTGATTAATTACCAATAATTATACACACAAATGTATATAGAAAAATTACTATAGATTGTGTAAGCTTGACTTTAAGAGTTATAAATGAGAATTATATGCCATATAACAAACATTCTCAAAATGATTTAAAGTTCTCATGTATTTTCTGTTACCAAAGATGAAAATGCTACATATCTATATTATTTGGATCATTCAGATTATTGTCCTCATCTTTATTGTTATCTACATAATGTTTCAGCCAATGTGTCATCCGGTCTTCTTCAGGTATTTCTTGTTGGACTCTGGAACCTGAAGAAGGCCAAAACGTTGTGTTGAGGACAATAGTCGGAATAATCCAAACAGTACAAATTATGAAGCCTCATCTCATAAATTCAGAGAAATAGCTACATATTTGGTCATATAAACAAGGTTTAAAACCACCAGGAGTGAAAACAGTTGCATCTTACATTAAATATTACAAATCATAAAGGTGTGCTGACAGCACAGATTCAGATGTTTTGTTAAAGCCCAAGTGGTGCAACCATATGGTAGCACTGATATGGCTACAACTTGGAAGAATTCCCTATTTTATCAGAGAAGTCAGATTTCAATAAATTTGGTGGGATTGATGAATTAATATAAATTTAAATAAAAAATAAAATAAAAAATAAAATATGAAGATATGAAATAAAAGTGAAAATATCCCACAATTCTCCTTCCACTAAAAGTAGAACTTTTAACGCCCCCTGCAAAATAGTCTCTAAGCTTTTTTACCCACTGGATAACATGTGCATTTTGCAGCCTCCTTAAATTGTTACATATTAGATTGGTGAAATCTATTATTAACAGGTTGTGTAGGGTAATTTAAAATGGTCACAGGAAAAAAAACCAAAAAAACATTGGAGCATTTAGTTTGAGCAATGGGCGATGACCCCAGTTCTCATTTGAGTCTGTGGCTTTCATTCAATGAAAGTCACATGATTGTATGATCACAGAAGTTTAGAAACAAGATAATGTCAGCCAATAAAAATTCACACAATAGAACAGATTGCTGCAAAGATGTTCTAATTACTGATTCCCAGCTGAGGAGTGTGTGTGTGTGTGGAAGTGTCATTGAGAAAGAAATAAAATATGTGCACATGAAAAGGTGTTCTTATGCCCACAAAAAAGAACTAAGAACAATGTCAAAAACTACGAATAGAACAAAAATAAACAAACAACAACAAAATGGCAGATAACAGAGAGACACTTGTGAAAGACAGACCTAAATGGATGACAAAAACAAGAGTGAGTGTAAAGTTGGAGACCAGCCAATAACCAAGATATCCTAAATAGTAAGAACATGGATATAAAGATAAAGAAGACATAACATAATGAGCTATCCATATCCTACAACTTTTATAATAATAATTGATAGGCTTAATAAAAAAACATACAACAGAAGAACAGAAAATGATGCCAATCAGCCCCATTTTTAAAAAGAAATCTATATTATAATGATCCAATTTTTGTATGTATGCTACTGTAACACAAAAAAAAAAAAAATAGTACATCTTAGCAATATTTGTGTTACTGCAAAAACATAAAAATGCTTTAACTTAGAAAATAAAGTAATTTCCTATATAATTTGAAAACCAATAATAATGAGGGGTTTTGATCATGCTTAACCCTATCATATTTTTCAAGGGAGGTAATCATTAAATACTAGCAGAGCTACCCGGCATTGCATGGAATTTAAAAAGTTAAAAATAAGTCTCTTAACTATATTTATATATAGATTAATAAAAAATTATTTTTCTATATATTTTTATTATTTTTTATTCTTTATATATTCTTGTTTTTAAGTTTATTTTTATTATTATTCTTGTTTGTATTTTTTCTTGTCTTATTTGCTTTATTATATTTTATCTTTTATTAATTATTTTTATTTTTTCAAATGTCAAATATTTCAAATATTTTTTATTTAGCTTTTCTTATGGAAAATGATGGATAAAAAGTTCTTTTTAACCCTTTCTCAGACAAAAATAGGGTGTGGATTTTATTAAACTTTGGTCTTTGTTGGTCTCCATCAGTTTTCCTTTATGAAAGGATGTGTGCTCAGTTGCCATACAAACAAACATGCAGACACAATCTTATAATTATGGATAGCATCTCTTTACTTGCAATTAACTATAACAAATTCTATAAATAGAATTTGACTTGACATTGAGCTAAATGTCTACCAAAAGCAGAGAACTTAATAATTGAATATATTATAGCTATTACCAAAGAAATTAAGCTAAACGTCTTAAGAAAAAAGATTTTGTATATCTTATTGAATGTACTTTAAAAAGAAATGTGCAAAGTAACAAAAACTATTATTTCTTAAAATCTTAATGATGATGCTAAATTCAGTAAACAAAGATTTCTTTGCAAACAAAATTGTTCTTGATACTTTTATGAATTTATAGAATAGAAGACTACATATTACTCAAGTAATGAATGACCTCTAATTTTTAGCCACAAAATATCATATATTGTGTATAATGAATGACAACTAACTTTTGCTTTGGTTTGTACTATCTAACCCATATCAAAGAGGATGAGGGGTTCATACATAAATGAAGATAATAGTGCAACTAGTTTGAATACGCATCGCAGTCCAGCATGTTAACCACTATGCCCTGGGGATATCCATCCCCTTAACTTTTGGCTATGCTACTATATATTGTGCATAAGGAACAACCCCTTGTTTTTTGTATTATTTAGATTTTTCAGATTGTTGTCCTCATCTTTAATGTTACATACACATTTCGAGATGATGTACCCTCCAGACTTCTTCAGGTTTTTCTTGCTGAACAACTCTGGAACATTCTTGTGTATATAACAAAGATGAGGACAATAGTCTGTAAAATTTAAATAATACAAATTATCAAGCCTCATATCAAAAATTCAAATAATCCCCATGTTTTTTCTAGGTAAAAAAATTGGTTTAAAAAAAAAATCATTACAAGAGTATATAGGTATACATTTTTAAGCTAAATTTCTACTGTATAAAACAAGTACTTTTGGATGTTGCTGGGTCATACTTAATCAAAGATCTACTTTATCAGTAAGATATGCTTACAGAAAGTCACTGACTTCCTGAAAGGTCTCAGATTATTGTATCAAGTGATGCAAAAGTAAACCTTTCTTTTATTTTTTTTTCCAGCCATAATCAGAAGGCTTAAAAAGGCCATAACTCCCATTGCTTGTCAGATCTCAATGATCTGAAAAGATATGAAAGAAGACAAATTAGGAAGAACGCTCAAATCAGAAATTCCCTGCTAGGAGTCTATTCCTTCACAAGGTATTATTTCCAAGGGAGCAGAAAAAAAAAATAAGGAAGCAACAAGAGGCTGTAGGGGGTAAAGATAAAGTGTAAAAGATATCAACGCGAGTGAACAAAAGCCAGGTATGAGAATATAGATTACATGACCCAAACCACCCACCAGTAGAAGAAAAGATAATAAACATTGGAAGATGTGTTATTTATTTGTACTGACAGGATCTCTTGTAAAAATAAGTTTAGATTGTTAGCATCTTGTGATATTGCTTGCAGCAATGGGAGAAAATTAACAAAGGATGAAATAGAAAAATGAACTAATACATGACATTTCCTAGTATGGACAGCAGAATAAGAACACTTTATATCCTGAGTCTCGTTCAAAATTCCTAAAATTATTAGCGCTATGTGAAATGCAGACAGCCCTGTCTAGGATTTGAAATCAAGTTGACGATAACCATTACACAACAAGCACCTCCAAATATTCTTCAATAAATTTAAGTCATCAGGATGGCCTAAAGTCAGTATCTGTCAGACAGCGTGGGAGTCTATTCCCTTTTCACTAGCGCTAGACCAAGGAGATTGTTTTGGTATCTTAGGCAAAGCGCCACACCTACCATCTGCTCCTCACTTTACCGCACAGATTCCTGTGCTACTCATATGCTGAGTTGGCGAGGACTGGTATCGAACCAGGAACCTTGTGGTTCCTAGTTGGACGATCTACTGACTGAGCTAAACCAGCCCTTTAAAAAGCTCAAAATGCAGAAATGGAAGTTGTAAATAGAACTATATATTAGTGGATTATAAATCTAACATCTACCTGGTCAGCCCCATTTTTATTTTTTGTGTAATACGTATATAAAAATAAAAAGTACATAGTGGGCATAAAACATAAAAAGGTTTGTGGTTTAATATTAGTGAGCTAAACTAGTAGAATTTCTGGTCTTGTGATAAACTAAGTCATCCTTGGTAAATGACTATAAAGAAGCTTTAATATGGGTAAATAGTAAGGCAGACTGGGTTCTTTAGCCTTGGTTAGGAAACCAATCAAGGAGAAGTAAAACTATGAATTCAAACTAGCCTTACTCTTCTTAAAAACTGACCTTGTGTCACATCCTGCTTATAGTGGAGGGGTTAGTTAAATATATAAAAACAAGCTTTGTCAGCCAATTTTTGGTAGTGATAACAACAACTTCAAGCCACTAACAATACTTAACTTTTTGCCGACTTTAAACCGTTCACAGCAGCTGTCCTACCACTGTGATCCTACCATAATCAGCTGGCAGTGGCCCTTTCATGAGTCGGAATTGAATGGAATATTTGGTACAGCCGTGAGCAAAATTTTGTAGGCAAAGAATTAAAATCAAACCATCCTATGAATAGTTTTGATTTTAAAGTAGTAGGGCAGACTGGGCTCTTTAGCCTTGGTTAGGCAACCAATCAAGGAGAAGTAAAATTGAATTCAAATGAGCCTTACTCATCTTAAAAATTGATCTTGTGTCACATCTTGCTTATGTTGGAGGGGTTAGGTAAATACATACAAACAAGCTTTGTCAGCCATTTTTGGTAGTGATAGCAACAACTTCAAGCCACTAACAATATTCAAAATCAAAACTATCCTATGAATGGTTTTGATTTTAAGTATATCAGTGGTTTAAAGTTGTTGATTGAAACAGACTGTTTAGCAACTACTTTGGTTTCCGTGTGTGTGTGTGTGTGTGTGTGTGTGTGTGATCCTGGGTACATGACAGGCAATTAGCACTGTGTGCATTTACATGGTGATAAAACAATCAACCCGATAAATGAATGTGAATGTCAGTACCACACATAATGATTAAGGCAACACATTAAGCATGGATGAATTAATGCACATGACATAATTGTTGTTTGCATATCCATGTTGTACATACATCAATAGCAATTAACACATAAGTTTGCTATATTATATATATATGCATACATATACAAACAATAGAATATTGAACCAAGAATTATCAAATCCATTGAGATTTCACACTTCTACCTTCCCAACTATAAAAGCTTACAATAGGATAAGCCTGAGAATCAGATGATAAAACTCAACAGTTAAGTCCAATGTCAATTACATCCACTTTTGTTTTTCTCTGTCTACTGCTTCTCATTTTACCTGTTATGAATAAATGTTGTGTAAAATTATAATTTGCAGTCCTTATTTACTTTAGCATACAAAATCATTAGAAAACAAACTCAAGTCACACAGGGATCAATGGTAATGGCAATGCTGGGGATAGCTTTGGCTTTTAAAAAAAATATATTTCCAAGTATTTATTTCTAACATACTGAAAGATACATATTGCACAAACGTAACCAGGAACTGTTAAATGTAGAAACTTTTAACTGACAAAATATTTGACATACCCATCATCATTCATGAAGGCTTGATAACAGCATGGATTCTTTTGACTTTCTCGCCATCCATCCCTATCGGCCATCACACTTTGGTAAGGTCTCATCTATGCCAGGGTTACAGTGACATAACTATGATTCTTTCGCCTCTTTAACTAGCATTGCATGTACAAGCCAATCTTTATCAGCATGGGCATCCCTATGTTATTAATATTTCGTATTAAATCCTTAAGAATTACATAAAATCATTGCAATCCGCCATTCTTGTTAGCTTATATCTAGTAATGTGCTTTATATTTTATAGTGAATTAAAATTAGATGTTGTTATTGACAATGCCAGTCAGTGAATAATGTTAAGCCTGGAACATCTGAAGAGGCAACTATTGTGGACAAAATGTGATACAGGATACAAGTGTTATTGCAGAGTAATATAGGCGGCTGCAGAAGCCCAGGAGCCTCTCTAAATGAAAGATGTTGTGAAGAGGTAATAACATCCAATCCAATCAGGGGGCATATAATTAGATTGCCGAACAGTCAAACCAATCAGTGGCAAATGGACACATTCCGAGAAAATTTCCGTTGCCTTTGACAGTCCACTGAACGCAGGTAGGAAGATGTTGAGAAGTGGAATGAAGCCAAACTGACTGTATGATGCTGTATAGAGATGCATAGATGGTTAGGCAGACTGACAAGTATGCAGTGTACATCAAGGGAAAAGAGAATTTGTGAAGAAGAAAAGAAAAGGGATAGAGAGTGAGACAGTAGAGAGAGAGAGAGGGAGAGAGAGAGAGAGAGGAGAGAGAGAGGAGAGAAGAGAAGAGAGAGAGAGAGGGAGAGGGAGAGAGAGAGAGAGAGAGAGAGGGAGAGAGAGAGAGAGAGAGAGAGAGAGGAGAGAAGAGAGAGAGAGAGAGAGAGAGAGAGAGAGAGAGAGAGAGAGAGAGAGAGAGAGAGAGACAGAGAGAGAGAGAGAGAGAGAGAGAGAGGAGAGAGAGGGAGAGAGAGAGAGAGAGAGAGAGAGAGAGAGAGAGAGAGAGAGAGAGAGAGAGAGAGAGGGAGAGAGAGAGAGAGAGAGAGAGAGAGCGAGAGAGAGAGAGAGGAGAGAGAGAGAGAGAGCGAGAGAGAGAGAGAGAGCGAGCGAGAGAGAGAGAGAGAGAGGCGAGAGAGAGAGAGAGAGAGAGAGAGGGAGAGAGAGAGAGAGAGGAGACAGAGAGAGAGGGCGAGAGAGAGAGAGAGAGAGACAGAGAGAGAGGGCGAGAGAGAAGAGTAAGAGAGTACACAAAAATTGGCAAGAATATTTTTTAATTTATGAATACCATGTGTAAATGCTTTAGACATATCTGTTGTGGGGGGGGGGCAAAAGAAATGGTGTTTTTGCCTTACAAGTAATGAACAGAATTCCAAGAAAGTATTCAAGCATGATGCTTCTTGCTGTACAAGAGGATCTACTAAAGCAGAAAAGTTGACAAATCAAACTGTCTGCAATGTAGATTAAATAAGTTTGATAATCTTGGAGCTGATCCCGCAGCTTCTTCTATCGATTAACTCTTTTTTTTTTAATGATAACAGATTATTGTGAGATCTGAGCATTCCTGTCCGTAAAGTTAATCAAAATTAATGCAGATATAGCAAAGAGGTTTTTTTTATTCCTGATAATTCAAAGAAGTGATGCTATGCATAATAGGCAAAACATCTTTTGTTTAAATGTTTTACTTTCAACATGATTTACTGACAATGTCAAAAATAAAGTCTTTTGGAATTCCAAGCTTCAACTCTTTAAAAGTTTTTGAAGACATTTAATACACCAAAACCCAAAACTGTTTCCTGACATTGCAGGTCAGTAATGGTGACATTGTATAGAAATATATTGTAATACATCTGTCCAATGATAGTTGTTATAGTTGCACACCTGATTTTACTACTGAGTAATGAATATGTTATTGTTAACATAATTTTTGCTGTATTATGAAGAGGAAGGATTTTAAAATCACATGTAAAAATTATTTGTCTTACAGTCTTTAAAACGGTAGAATTTTATAAATCAAAATATATATCTGTCAAAATGATACATTTTTGCTATTTTTTCTGTCTTGAAGATGTTGAGAACAGTACCATTTTATTCCCTATAATGCAAACTACTACTATGTGAATTTTCATAAATTTATTTTGAGTGATAGTGGGGAAAATTGATTTTATTCATGAAAGGGTATTTTTTGAGGTCCGAAATTTTGTTTCCTATCGTTTTTAGTAGTAGAGAAATTCCTAATTTGGTAGAAGTGAAAAATCCGAATTACTCCGCGACCGTTCAATGAATTTTTTAAAATTCAAAAAGCATTTTCCTTTTTTCAATAAGCTCTATCCAAAAAACAAAACAAAAAAACTAAAGGGGCGGTTCAGCTCAGTCAGTAGAGCATCAGCCTAGGAATCACAAGGTTCCAGGTTCAATACCGGCCATCGCCAACAGCATATAAGTAGCAAAAACTAATATGTAGTAAAGTGAGGAGCTGATGGTAGGTGTGGCGCTCCACCTCAGATGCTAAAATAATCTGGGTCTAGCACTAGTGAAAAGAGGATACTCCCTTACTGTCTGGCTGATACCATCATTAGGCCATCCCACCGACTTTACTTACATCAAATAAAAAAGTTAAGTGTGCATTGCTACTTTTAACCTTGACTAGAGTGGATAATGAAATTTGGTTGCAATATGTGCAGACTTTTGAAAGATGACTGAACAGTTACAAAAGAATACTTTTTGCCTTGAAAGAAGGGGAGGAAAAAATAAGTAGCCTGGGCCAAATCTTCACTTGTCTGAAGCTTACAACATACCTTTACATCTAAAAGGCAAAAAAAAAAAAAAAAAAAAAAAAAAAAATTAGTAGGCGAGTCTAGGTTTAAAAGTAAAACGCAAAATATTACTAACCCTCCACAATGAAGTTATGCGCATCTCTGAATTAGAGTAAGCTTACCACTAACTGGAACTGTTATATTTAGATGAAAAGTCAGCCTTCTTAAAACTAATTATGGATTTAGAAAGAAATGCATATTATTTAGTGACTGTTCTCTATTTCCTGTTTCAAAGAATGCTCTGAAATTAAACCATACCTGACTTTCAATTTGGTACTTAGAAAAGCATCAAGACTGCCAGATTCAGATAAGATTAATACTTGGCAAACCTGACAGCATTTTACTTCATCTATTCTTTTTGTTGTCAAGCAGTTATACAAGGCTTTAAAATAATAAAAAAAATATCTGAATCTGATACATGAAATTATTTTCTCTGTGGGTGTATATATGTAGCATTAAAAAAAAAGAAAGAAGTAACTTTACAAGTAAAGGTCAAAATGTTTTCATCAAGGTGTCAAATGAATCGAGTTCTTCATAGCATAAGATTGCGTCATTTACTTGTAAAACCTACCAATGTGATAAAATAATACAAAAGTTGGTATATATTTGTTATAAAAACATTTGGGTTTTTCAAGAATCATCATCATCATCATCATGTTGCATTGACAGCATGAATTCCCATGATTCATTACTCGTCCCTATTGGTTATCAGTCCTGGTAAGTCCTCCTCACGACATAAAATATCTGCACAAAGCTGATTAATGTAAGTTTTTACTGATCCGCCTACTCTGGTTTGTCCATGTGCAGATGTCTACAGGATGATGTCACTTATGAGTTTGTCCTTACTTGTCCAGCAGGTCTTGTTCATCTTACTAGGATGGTTTGTGTGATAGGAGGTAAGAAGCCTTACAGATGCTTTTTATGGGGTGCTGCTTCCAGGATTTGTTCAAGTCAGCACACAGCATCCTTATATAGTTCCCATAACACATAAAAATTGATCAGTAAAATCTATATTAGTTCTATGAAAAGTTAATTGAGTAAATATACATACAAAGAAGCAAGGGAATATTGAATGATAAAATTACTAAGTTGAAAAATATCCCATATCATAAATATAAAGTACAAATTGGGGAATGAAAATAATTAGATAATAAATGTTAACAATTATGATTGATTTTAACAGCATGTCAATCAGTCTAGGGTTATTTAATGCCTAGAATTTAGGGAATTGCATTTATTGTATTTTCGTATTTACATTTATTGCAAAAGAAATAATACAAACAATTTTTTTACAACTACAAATAATTTTTAAACAAATCTATTTGACTCATAGATGGGACTATAACAGGTACTACTGCTCTGGGTCAGAGTGGACCTGGGAGTAATGGTAATGAAGGGGTACTCCACACTCCCCAGATTCCCAAAACTGGAGCCTTACCATTAGATGCAGTTTAGTTTCATACCCAAGATATTCTGTTTTTGGGGAGGGGGGATAATATTAGTGTATTCTAATACCCATCAATAGGGCAGCTGATTACTGAGGTTATCCAGAAGACATACAAGAACTCTTTGAAGACCTTCACTTCTTTTGAACTTCACAAACTATTGACAAGGAATTATAATGACAGGAAACCTAGAGGAAAACTGTAGAACTAGTGTCAAGGAATAGAAAGTCATAAAGCCCAAGATTTAGCAGAAACTAGCAAAGCTATCTGGCATTGCCTGGTATTTAAAAAGTTAAAAATAAATCATATATATATATATATATATATATATATATATATATATATATATATATATATATATATATATATATATAACTTTTTTTTCTATATATTTGATTTATAATCTTTTATTCTTTAAATATTCTTGTTTTTAAGTTGTTTATCATTGTTATTCTTGTTTGTATTCTTTTTAATTTTATTTGAGTTATGTTTTTTTCTTTGATAATTTGTTTTATCTTTTAATCATTTTTTTAAATTGATTTTTTAGTATATCATTATTAAATTTTTTTATTTTGCTTTTATTATGCAAAATGAGGGGTAAAATTTTTGACAAAACATAGGGTGCTGATCTCTACCAATTTTCCTTTATAAAGGGATGTCCATTCAGTCGTCGTACAAAAAAAGACAGAATCTCTCTCATATATATATATATATATATATATATATATATATATATATATATATATATATATTAAAGGGATCCACGTATGATTCTTATATATATATATATATATATATATCTCTGTTTATAATATATATTGTTTGGGATTTAATATGAAGCATTAGGTATGAAATATAAGAAATTTTCGGGGCTGTTTGCGCCTCTTCATCAGAACGTAGACTGCTACGTTCCAATGAACTGGACTTTGTCCTTGCTACTCCAGCATGTCTTGTTCATCTTACTTGGATGATTTGTGTGATAGGAGGTAAGTAGCCATGCAGCTGCTTTTTTTTTGTGGGGTGCTGCTTCCAAGATTTGTCCAAGACAGCATACAGAATACTTGTGTAATTACCATCTACCTTTTTCTCTAACATTTCTTTAAAGTCCTAGTAGTGCAGCCATACAGTAGCACTGATACAACTGTAGCTTGGAAGAATTCTTGCTAACAATCACTAATTATTTGTAATTCAGATGTTTTACATATTACCTACAGTGACTGAACCGGTGTTAAACGTATTTGAGGAAGAGAAGATGTGAACCAATATAAAAACTTGCAAGTGTAGTCCAGTGGTTACAGAATTGCAAGAAAAAGAAAAGGTTAAGGCTTTATTCATCACATTAAATTGATTATATTTATGATCCAATCACATTCTGATTTTGACTAATGGAATTGATATTTTGTACTTTTCCCACTAGGGAAGATTAGACTAATTTATCAAGTATCTTGTAATTCTTCAAACCATATCCAGTTAGTTAAATAAGAAATTTGAAGCATGCTGAATGTAACAGCTTTTATTGTAATAAAAAGAATCGGCAATCCAAGTTCTAATCCTGGACAAGGCAGTTTGCGTTTGTGCAAATGCTCTTTGGAAAAGCATGAATCTATCTGTTCCCTCTAGCTATGTGTAAATAGTAGGGTAGACTGGGTTCCTTAGCCATGGTAAGGCAACCAATCTAAAAAAAAAGGAAAACTCTGAATTCAAACAAACTATATTCCGCTTTTAAAAAATTGACCTTGTGTCACATTCCACCTGTTGGAATAAATAAATACATAACAAATTCATTCTATAAATTCTAACATATTTTTGTGCCAGTAATAGAAAGAAAATTGGACATCAGACTATCAATTATAGAATCCAAACAAAATATCAACAAATATCTAACTTTGTTTCTCCAGCCAAGAAATATTCTGTATTTAGTTATAACAAAAACATGTGATAAAGACATAAGAATTATGCGATGTCTACATTTTTGATGAAATATATAAACCACAAGGAAAATTATCACTGGAATATTTTTGTGTTCAAAATGTCACATTCTTAGCATGATTCAATGCCTCAAAGGGAATTAATACTGTAAAATGAATGAATTTCAGCTCTACCATGGTATAAGCAAATCAAATTGGCAGAGTAAAGGATTACAAATATTTATACAGGAAATATTAATAATCAAGATTTAATTAATAATCTAGACAGAGAGCCAGCATATGAATTATCAGTAAAGAAATACTGTAACAAAATAAGTTTGATTTTCCTGAAGAATTATTATTATTATACACTGATGTACTTAGGCAAGTGTTTTCATCTTGGTTGTTGTTGTATGAAGGTCATTCGATCAATAAGGAAAATTATTTTGAAAAAAAAAAAAAAAAAAAAAAAATTTTCCATAAATGTAAATTCTGCATTGTTTGGAATTGGTTTATTACAAAAATCATTTTAGTCTCACAAGAATATTTGTTTTGAAGCAATTCAACATGGCAGCAAATCAGACAAGGATGCTCCAGGCTTGAACAATCATCAGATTTTTGGTGGCTGGGAAGTACAAACTATGTGAAATTTACAGAAGAATGTGTGATGTGTAGAGGAGAATGATTTAGGATTTTTTTTTTTTTTTTAAGAAATGGACTAAACAAGGGTTTACCAGTACAAACCTGAGGTGACAGTCTATGAAATGGAAACACACTGATTCTTTGGTAAAGAAAAAGCTCCGGACACAGTGGTCACTAAAGAAGGTAATTCTGACAGTCATCTAGGACATGAAAGGACTCATCATTATTGATTTCCTTGAAAAAAGGTGCAATTGTAAAGAGTGGTTTCCTATTGGTAACTCCTCAGACAAAATTTGTAATTACACCGTTTTGGCTGCTGTATCCTCCAGTCTTTTTTAGATGTCTGCTGTAGTCAGTAATCTTCTGGGAATTTAAAACTAAACTCTTTATTCAATCCACAGGGATAGATTTTTCCCTATTCTCCAGTCTACATTTAGAGGATATCTTGTATCAATTATTACATCTTTGAGATAATGCTTCCATTGAACTAGACTATATGAATTTTTTTATGAACTATCCAACCAAGAGATTGAACTGGTGAATGCCAAATAACTAAACACACTTTAACTAATGTTTTAATTAAATTGGAATTCAGTCTTGAAATTGCAAAAAAATGAAAATTGAATTTTGGCCAACAGACTACTAATTATAGAACTAGAGTTCCTAAGGCATTTGGACATTAATTTCAATGAATTCCAGAAATTCATTTATTTCAGTGTCCTGTGCATTTAAAAAGTCAAACTATTGGAATAGGAAACAAAACTTACTTTAAATTTTAGATAATTTGATTCGGTTGATGTGGCTATATTAAAAATGATATGGAGATTTATTTTGAATGTGAAAGAATAAAAAGATATTATTTTGGCAATTCTAAAATTTGCAGCAGTTATAATCTGATGAAAGGCATGAATTCATTGCTTGTTTATAACTGATTATATATATATATATATATATATATATATATATATATATATATATACACACACACACACACACATGCATATACAGAGATGCTGATAGGGATGTGTCTTGCGTCCATAATGCATAAAAATCTAAAAGGACGCAGTAAAATCATAGCCGTGTGTCCCAGTGTTGTTCTTTTTTCTTCCCTCACCATTTCAAGCTAATGGTAAATACATTTCAATAGTTTCTATTGAAACGAATTACACAGGATAGGTTACAAAGTAGGAGTTCGACAGCTTTAGATATTTCCACAGATCATAAATAAAACCCTACAATCTATTAAGACACTAATTGGGACTCATTCAATGCAAATATGTGCGTCCCAGGACGCACTAAATTAAAAAGCTATCAGCACCACTGCACACACACACATTTATATAACTGTAGTTAAATAGTAAGGCAGACTCAAATAATTAAATTCAAAACTAAGAGCTAGAGTCCCTAATGCACTTGGACATTGTCTTCAGCCTTGTTCTTGTATGTATTTACCCAACCCCTCTACACAAGCAGGATGCAAAATAAAATCAGTACTTAAGCAGAGTTTAACAGGTTTGAATATAGAGTTTTCCTTCTCCTGGACTGGTTGCCATGCTGAGGTCAAAGAGCCCTGTCTACCCTAACTCCATAACTGGAGAGTGAACAGTTAGATTTATACCGTTCCCAAGGGTATTAGTGCTATGTGAAATGTAAACAGCCACATCCAGGGTTTGAACTTGGGTTGCCATGTCCATTTCCTACAACAATAACCATTATACCACAAGTGCCTCAACCTTGTTCTTGTAACTCCTGTGATAATACTGATGCCAAGTTATATCAACCCTTGCTGTTCTTTTGAACAACATTGGTAGCACAGGGAGACGAGATTCACTGCATAGAAAACTACCAGTCTTCCAAGTGACAATCCAGATCCAGGTATGGATCCGAGGTCTCAAAAGACTAACAAAACAAACTATGGAAATCTTTTCAGGATATAGTCCTTTATCCCTAACATGACATAATCCTTAATCTATAATCATCATCCTCTTTAAAGCTGGTTAATAGTTTAAATTATTACTAATCTAAATCATGTATTCAATAAAAGATTGTTACTTCATAAGGAAATATCCATATGAAGTTGTGATGGTTATTGTTGTAGAATGGCAACACAAGTTCAAATCCTGGAAGAAGCTGTTTGCATTTTCACATAGTACTAATACCCTTGGGAAAGGTATAAATCCAATAATTCTCTCTGGGCTCTTTGACTATTGTATGAGAACTAGTGTAGAAGGTAAACTCTGAATTATACCTGTTAAACTCGGCTTAAAACTGACCTTGTATCAGAACCTGCTGGTTCGGAAGAGCTTGGTAAATACATAAGGAAATATTCAAAAGTAACCAAATATTTTAAAGTTTCCAAGAGCAGGTGAAATAATACTAATGAGAAATTCATTTAAGTAAAAATAAACAAATAAATAAACCTTTCATGTCTATGTAGCATAAATGATCATAGTATTTTTACCATAAGAGAAAACCAGATTTTAACTCAAAAGTATCTACTACTTAATCAAACCAACAGACTGACACATTTCTGGAGATTCCCAGATATAACTGATCATTTGAAGTCATTTTTTGTTTTGTTTTTTTCTAGCATATGGGTGTGTCTGTGAGTAAGATGTAGATTATGCATGGACAACCGCCAGTGAGCAACAGATCCCATGAAATATTGTTCATCATAAATCAGACCACACAACTAAAAGAAAAATATAACAAATATATTTAGTATAAAGTACACAAATTGTTTGTTTTTTTTGTTGTTTTTTTTTTAAAGAAAATTTGTGTAAATTTCTCAGAATTTTCCCAAGTTGTTTATAAATTGAGGAAACAAAAATTAAACACTTTAGAATTTAAATCATTAATTTTCATTGCCTGATAATTTGAGCAATCAACCAACAACACTAAATCTCAAGAGAGAGAGAGGGAGAGGAGCAAGAGAGAGAGAGAGAAGAGAAGAGAGAAGAGAGAGAGAGAAAGAGAGAGAGCAGAGAAAGAGAGAGAGAGAGAGAAAGAGAGAGAGAGAGAGAGAGAGAGAGAGAGAGAGAGAGAGAGAGAGAGAGAGAGAGAGAGAGAGAGAGAGAGAGAGAGAGAGAGAGAGAGAGAGAGAGAGAGAGAGAGAGAGAGAGAAAGAGAGAGAAAGAGAGAGCGAGAGAAAGAGAGAGCGAGAGAAAGAGAGAGAGCGAGAACAGAAAAGAACAAAATGTAAGAAAAGTTTTAATAAAAAAATAAATCTGGTATAATTGTGAAATTCAGCACTAAGTTATAAAGAGCTTGGTCACAGTTTGCCCATTAATCAGAGACTAAAACCAAAATATAATAGAAACAACAAATAAGGAAGGAACTCAATAGCTTGCAAGATGATGCACTCTATGGCAAACATTGTTCTGGTTTTGTCTATTGTAATTCAGACCTTGCGCAGCTAAATGTAACAAGTATTTGTGAAAAATTATCTTTTTATCTTATTTTATTACATATATAATATTTAGCTTCTTAATTGTGATAATAAAAAAAATAGACATTTTCTCAGTTCAGACAAAAGCCGTGATGTTAGCAAAATTTTAGTACTTACCATAAAAAGACAATAGCCAATACTTGTTAAACTGAAATGACATCTCTCATTTAATGTGTTTTGCTAGGTCTTTTTTTTGTTGTCCATGCTACACTTGTTACATGTAGGAACTTATGTAAGCTGGTTCCTACTTTCTTGGGAAAAGTATTTTATCTTATTTGTTGGCAACTACTTGCTGTTAACAAATAACATGGCAATAAATTTCAGGTGATTCCAACAAAAGTGATATCATCTCAGTCTCATAATTGTTGTTACATTTGATGTAGGAAATATATAGGCAAATGTAACAGCTGTTTTGAGACAGCACTTTATTAGTAATGTTTTATTTTTGTAAAATGGATCCAAAATGTATTCAATTGAAAACCCTTAATAATAATAATAATCTGAGATTTTGAGCTACAAGTGGGTCATCTAATCTCAATCAAAAGACCTAATGCTAATTAACAAGAAAAAAAGAACTTGTCATATAGTGGATTTTGCTGTTCCGGCAGATAACAGTAAAAATGAAAGAAAATAAAAAGATAGACAAATACTTGGAACTTGTCAGAGAATTGAAAAAACTGTGGAACATGAGAGTGAAGGTAATACCAATTGTAGTTGGTGCCCTTAGAATGGTCCCCAAGAATTTGGAAAGGAGACTGGAGAAATTGGAGATTAAAGGAAGAAACAAGACCATTCAGATGTTGAGATTGGCTAGAATACTCAAAAGAGTCTTGGAGACCTGAGGAGACAGCTGGTATAAAAAAAAAAAACTCACAAGGAGTGAAATATTCTTTAAATTTATTTATAGAGCAAGAATTCTTAAATGTACACACATAAATTCTCAAACTTTGAGTATAAAGGCGAAAAATTTAAATCTAATTTTAATATCCATATATTGTGGAGAGGGAAAACAAAAGACAAGAGTACTTCTGAATTCTAAACATTCTAGACATATTGCAATCAGAAAAATTGTGCACTAAGAAAAATATATCAATACCAGGTAAAAATGGCATAAGTGTAAAAGTAAGAAAAAATAGAACATTTAATTAAAATAGCAATTTAGTTTAGTTTATTAGTTTCAAGTAATTCTTCTACTGAAACCAGTTTAATACTCTCTTTTATAAAAAAAAAAAAAATTAAGAAAAAAAAATCTCACAGAAATCTAAATATATCTGAATTTTTCACAAAAGATAACTAGTATGTCTAATAATCTATTTTAACAGCACTTTTCTCACTTATTTTGAATAAATACTAATTTGTTACATTTATACTTTATTTTATCGGAATAGTTTTTTTAAAAAGATTATTGCTGTTTTATTCAAATGTGCCTTTTTACTTTTCACTTGTGCCATTTTTATCTAAATTCAAATCAACTCCAGAATTAAGAAAAAGAAAAAAAACAGCTTCAACCTCTGCTTTTTCCAAAGATTTCATTGAAAACAGATAAGTATACCTTTTTACTTCAAATTTTTGGATCCTAAGTTTTGGCTCAAAAATACTGACTTATTGTTATTCAATGAATTTCATTCTCTATTTCATAATCTTAATCAAAATATGCCAATTAATCTTTTGTTATCTGAATATTTAGAATAATCTTATACTTATATGACCCAGTTTATATTTATCAGTTTTTACTATGAATCTATTAATGAGAAGAGAGCGGGGATATGACGAGTCAATTCTAACTGACATTTTCAAAAACTTTCTTTTCAACAAGTCATTTTTCTAAAAGAAGCTTCAGATTTTATGAGAGGGAAAATCATAAGTAACACATTTTTTGTCAATTTTTGTGGATGAAAAACAGTACATATCCAATAAACTGATGAACAATGCATTTGTTGCCAAAAGCTTGGCTTACTCTGTTCTATAAAAAAATGTTTCATCTGTTTTGTTTTTTGCCCCCCCCCCTCAAGAGTTTTATTTTCAAATATCTTGGTTTCTATAATCACATGTAATTTTGGCAAAGGCTAATCATCACCCATTCATATATGAAGAGAACAAGCAAGCCTGTGCAAAAGGCATTTTTGGATAGACGAGAAGATACTAGACATGAGAGCTTGCAAGAGGAGCCAGTGGCATGCAAAGTGTGTGTGTGTGGGGGGGTTGTAAAAGGGCTCTGGGCATCCAAATAAATGGAGAAATATAATTGTATAAAAAATTACCCAATTATTAAATTTTCTTCATGAATTTCCATGTCACCAATGTGGCAATTTATGTGTAATTTGAATAAAAAGCTTTCATAAATTTCCATGTTTTTTTTATTGTTTCAAATATATATATATGTGTGTGTGTGTGTGTGAGGGGAAATAAAATTAAGGTGTTAGTCCCAGGCATTATAAAACCTCTGCACGCTACTGAGTGGAGTTCAGTGGTTAGAAAATGTATAAACCAAAATAAAAAGTGAGACTTTTCAACTCATGATGAAGTTTATGACCATACACATTCAGTATAGAAGATTGATGGCAAACCAGAGGAAAGGATCCTTCAAATTATTTGTCAGTTTAATAACTTTACAGTCTGCAATATCCATGATACATAAACAAGAACATTTAAGAAGAAGGCAGTAAAATTTGTGGAGAAATGGATCCTAAAACAGTTGTATATAAAATTTCCTGCATCCATTTTATACTTCTTTAACAGAAAGATAGAGTATGTAAGTTTAAAGTGGATATGGTATCTACAGGAGGAAAAAAAGTCAAATAATAGTATACAGTATTTTATTTAATATCATAAATCAACATAAGTAGGCTTTAAACTAGATTCCAACAGTTAAAATAAAACAAAACCCATCTTATATATAAAGATTATGGCAGAAATACTTCATTTTATGTTGGAATGGTGCTGTTCTGAGCAGAAAATCTATACTGCTATGGATTGAAAATTTCTATCTGGTACAGCCTAATTTTGACATAACATAAAAAGCTATCTGAGTAGCAATTACAGATTCACCAATCTTAAAGATTTCAATAGCAAATGCACAGTGTGCACAGGTCCAATCCATGATTGGAAGTGATCATATTAGAAAAAAAACAAAAAACAGTAAGATATTGCTACTTGCCTAAGTTCACTACACAGGTGACAGTTTAAAATGTTGGAGGTATTTCTGCTGCACCCTGTATTATGTACTCCATAAACGGCAATTTCTGTCTGTTTTAATCCAATATTATTTTTAAAAAAATGATCAATCAGGTAATGGTTGAGATTTGATGACTCCCCTTCTACAGACACTGTTTAAGATTCTCACCCCTCACTACTTAAAGGCATACCTAATGGGTGCACCTTCTCCTCCTAACTTATAGCTCTGAAATACAATATTGATAGTTCCACACAAAAAATTGATCTGCTATAGAAACAGTCAGCAAAGATTACTATTGAAAATCCAGTATGGGCACCCAAGTTCACTAGCTTTTTCAGGCGTATTCTGGGAACTTTGAATAACCCTGGTTATTACCAGGTACTGGAGCTAGTTTATCATAACTATGAGTAGAAACTTGTATAATTTACGTATTAATACAAATAACAATTACCAAAAATTTAAAGTTAATTTAACTCAAAGTGTAAAAATTTGGTCCTTGAGATTTTGATAGAATAGAGGGAGAAGAGAGAAAGAAAGAAATAGAAGAGAATGTATTCTCTTGAAGGAAAAGCCATTTGATCTTGTTTATTATAGCAGATCAATCATTCTGAGTGGAAGAAGTGAAGAATGGTCAGTAGTGATGCTAAGAGTATGGTCAATATAGCAAAAGTAAAAGAAGCAATTACAATGAGAGAGAGAGAGAGAGAGAGAGAGAGAGAGAGAGAGAGAGAGAGAGAGAGAGTAAAGAAAATAAAGATTGAAATAACAAAGAGACTGTGAAAATAAAAACTGAAAGAATGAGAGGGAAAAAAAAAGAGAAAGTTGAGAGAAATAAAATAAATGATTATAATGGCTATTTGCTGATGAAAGTTCCAAATAGAATGCTGACATATTTATTGCTGGCTAGTGGCCAGTGCCTGTGAAGATAATACACAAATTATCATTATCTATGTATGTCCAACTGTGTGAGTGTGAGGAGACACTTGTTTGGGTTATCCAATACAAGAAAAAATAATTTAGAACAATGAAGATTAGTTTCAGTTTGAAATTTTCCATATTACTTTGGGGTAACATTTTTTTTGAATAGATTGATAAGGTACATTATTAAAACAGTTTATGTTGATTCATATTGTACAACAGCTGGTTGGTTTTACAGCATATCAACCCTTGTTTGGTTATTTAATTCCAAAATCTTGTTTACCAAGCAGTTATATGGTTTCAAGTAACTATAATAATCATTTGTCAGCAATTATATGGTTTCAAGTAACTATTCCTATTTAATAATAATTTCCTTGCACATGTTTATATGGCATCTAGTATTTTTATCTAATACAAATAATTTGAAGTTATATGGTTTCAAGCATTCCTATCTATTACAAATAATCTATTGAACCATAGATGGGACCCTAATAGATACTACCACTGTGTTTGGTCTGGTTTGGTTTCTTTTTTTTTTAATGACATATCAACCTTTATGGATTAGCTAAGGTCAAAGCCATCTTTGCAGAACAACAGTAGTGGTACTATTTAACCCATAGCTGGAGGGATAAGGGAGTTCATACCTTTCTCAAAGGTATTAGTTCAAAAGTGAAAATAACATTACTGGAATACAAACTCATTTATCACTATGTCACAGTCCAACATGTTAACCATTACACCATGGGGACTCCCCTACTTTATTTTGGATGGTATCTTTGATGGTTAATACTGGTACAACATGAAAGGAAATGTGACAGATCAGGAAAAGTCTGAATCTGCAAGAGTTGAGGGATTTGAAAAAGACATAAAAATGGTCTTGATCCCACAAAAGAAATATGAATACGTGTGCCTTAAAGCAAAAGACGCCAAGATGCTAAAGTCGATAGACTTTGATGTTCACCATGGAGTAGCATTACCAGCTTGTTTCGTAAAATCGTTGGACATAAACAATTTTTCACCTTAATTGGTTCAAATCACAATTTCTCGAGCATTTCTGATCCAATCTTAAAAATATTTATATGGTTGGAAATAAAATAATCTTTCTAAATATGTAATTTTTATCTGTTTTTATCTATTGAATTATTTTTTACAGCGAGTTAAAATATTTTGCTTTGAAAAGCCGAAAACATAAAATATTACTTTTTTTTTAAAGACTAATTTTTACATGCTACTTTGTTTTTCAAAATCAGTGGCTTTATCTTTATCAATATTCTTTCAATTTTACACTCAATTACCCTGAAATGTAAAAAAATGTAACCATTTGACATTTTTTTTAAACAAAATCATGACAACTTTTTGTACCCCCAATTTCAGGGCTTTAAATTGCCATAACTTTTGAACCACTGGGGATATTTGCATAATTCAAACAGTTCTGAACTCCATTTACAAAGCTCTATATAACTAACGTGATTAAATAACAATAACCTCAAATAAAAAAAATCTACTGGGAATGCTACATGAAGTTGATGATGAAGGACACACATGTATCTCAACTACATAGTCAATAACAAATAAAGTATGAATGATATACAATAAAAAAAAAAAAAAAGAAAAAAAGACAACTCTGCTATCATTAGTTTAATAGTCACTCCACTAGATATTGATGTGCAAATAGCCTCTCCTCTGCAAAATCTTAATCCCTTTTTTTCCTCCTCAAAAGGGGGCTTGCGTAATAAAAGCAGCTATTCAAGGTTAGCCATGATTGACCAGCACCATCTACTTTTCACCCACTCCAAAAAGCAAATTATGAAAGGGGAATATAACTTGGTTGCTCACTCAAAACTCACCAGTGCCACCTAGCAAATAGTCAATTATTAAAGGGGATTTAACTCAACACTAATTATTATTATCATTAAACCACATTTACAACTGCTATAATTTCAGAAGAGTACAATCAATATTATCAAGACAGTGATGCTGATAGCTTTTTAATTTATTGCTTCCTGGGATGCACATATTTTCTTCAAATGAGTCCCTGGGAAAATTTATGGGTCCCAACTACAGCTATATAACTCCTACCTTGTAACCTATCCTGTGTAAATAATTTCTAAGAAACAATTGAAATGTATATACAGTTAGCTTGAAATGGCGAGGGAAGAAAAAAGAAAAACACTGGGACACATAGATACGATTTTACTGCATACTTTTAGATTTTTATGCGTCTGAGATGCAGGACGCGTACCTATCAGCATCTCTGAAAAAATATTGCAGATTTTTTTCCAGCTGGAATGTAAAGAGTCAAAGTGTTATTTGATCCATAGGATCCCATAGCCCCAAATTTTATCTCATAAGTCATGACAGATAAGTAGCAAAGCAGTTTGTTTGATTCCTCTCTTCTTGTAGGCATTTAAAAGCCGATTGAATTTAACCTGAGATTTTAAAGTGAAAAATGAGAACAAAAAAAAAAAAAAAGAAAAAAAAAAAAAGAGAAATTTCATCATAAGAAAACATGTCAGCCATAACAAAAAGATGACACCTGTTGAAACTGAGTGAGAACCTGTGTAATTAATAATTGATTTTTTTAAAACAGCTTTTCAATCATATCAATCAGCAAATACCTGCTCAAGCTTAAATTTTAAATTAGGAAGCAATTATCTTGACAAAGTGAAGTCTTGTTAGAACCATAAGAAGTCTGGGTCTTTTTTTGGGGGGAGGGGGCAGTGGGAGGGAGATTTACAAAAGAATAGAATCTTTAAAGATAAATTGAAATATTATCATGAGCAATCCTTATTCTCACTAATGAGTGATTGATTGATTTTAATGGCATGTCTATAGGTTAGGGAATTGCATTCATTGTACTTTCATATTACTGATCGGGTGGGCTAATGTTGGAGATAGATGTAAATTTCAAGGATTTGTTTCTTTCTTCAATTATAAGACAAGATTTCATAAAGTTCCTAATTTTCTTTTATGTAGACAAATAGTCACGGTTAAAAGCAGGGTAAGGGTAACCCAAAGCAAAACATTTTTTAGGTCTTATTCTTATGATGTAGGTATCATTGGGGAACAAGAAAAGTTTTTGACCAGTTTACAAAAACTTTTCTCATTCCCCAATGATACCTGCATCAGGAAAATAAGGTCTGAAAATGTTTGGCTTCAGGTTATCCTTACCTGTTAAACTCCAATTATGAAATTAACCTTGTCACATCCTACTCACTTGAAAGGGTTGGTAAATATATTAGTGATGATAATGATAAAAATACTATTTCACTTTTTAAAGTGATTTTTTAATAATCTCATTTAATCTTTTCCAACTAAGCATAAAGTTAAAGGCTATATACTTCCTCTCAAAGTGCTAAAGCAGAAATTGAATGAGCAAGATCAAAAGTAAATTATACTCTAGTAATGAATGACCGCTAATTTCTTTTAACCACAAAAAGGTGTTTTTATCATATTTCATCATATAAATGACTTCTAGCTTTTTGCTAGGGACTAACAAAAATATTTCTTGATGTAGCCGACTTTGTTTACTTGAATATTCCAAACATACTAAAACTCTATCACTTATAATATTTGTACATATTATATGCACAGGTGTTATAAATAAACTAATAAATTAAATTTACTCAAACTGTTTACTATGGGTAGGATTTGACACAAGGTCACAAGTATAAGGCATCCAACAAGGATCAAACTTGCTATTTAGTAGTAATGAGTCTATGAGACTAGCTTGCTAACCATTATACCATGATAGGATGCCAGGTGTTATAAATAGTAAACAATGTTAAGTAAAAACTTTGTTTAAGTATAGGCTATGCGAGGACACACTGGATCAAAGTTAAGCAAGGTTAGGCCTAGAAACAAGGTAAGTTTCAAAAACACATCTCATGTAATAAACCCCCCTTATTTTTGAGGATGAAAATTGGTCTTAAAAAGTTGCTGCTTATGACATTAGTATACAGGTATATCTTATTATAATTCATCAGGTGTTCATATCACTATGGCTACTATTTTTGACCAATTTCAACCAAATTTTCAGATATCCTTAGTCATCACAGGAAAGGTTTTAAACTATATTCAGAAATTATTTTTTAGGTGGAATCTCTCTTTCATCCTTTCTGTTTCCTCTTTGACATACAATGGATACAATTGTTTTTGAGCCTGCTATAGAATGACTGCAAACAAAGCACAGAAACAAACTGTCTCAGATTGCTGTCAACCTAAAAAGTGACTTCTCATCACATGGCTAGCTCTCCCTCTCATATATATATATATATATATATATATATATATATATACCAACCCCTGCACACAAGCAGGATGTGACACAATGTCAATTTCTTAAGCAGAACATCAATGACCATCTTAAAACTCATATGTAATATTGGTTGGTTGGTGTTTAATAGCCTATCAACCCTTGTGGGTTATTTAATGCCAAATCCCTTTTTTCCCCCCATATACATTATTTGTTTAACTTCATGTGTATTAAATGGTAGAAACAATTTTTATTAACTTGCAAACATATCTATTTGACCCATAGATGGGACCCAAATTGGTATTACCACTCTGGGACATAGTGGATCTGGGAGTAATGGCAATAAATTAGTGACTCCATACTCCCCAGAGCTCCAAAATTGGAACCTCGCCATACAGTTTAGTTTGGTTGGGTTTGTTTTATGGCATATCAACCTCAGTGGGTCATTTAATGCCGACAAAGTTTTGAAATAAATTTATTCTTAATGGATACTCAATTTTTATAAACCCATTTTTCTATTTAACCCATAGATGGAACCTTAACAGGTACTACCACTCTGGGTCAGAGTGGACCTGGGATCAATGGTGATGAAAGGGTGACATGCAGTTTAGTATCATACTCAATATACATGTATTGTGAATACCTACTGTTAGTTTCAGTTAACAAAGCTAATGACTAGTCAAATAAGTAAAAGGGTGAAGTTGATTTACAGGAGCTGAATCAGTCAATGGACTGATATCTATTGTGTATTGATTAGATGATTGATAGATTAATTGGCTGATTTATAGAAAGATAAATAAACTGGTGGAGGCTGATGACTTTGTTCAAAGTACAATAAAAAAATCAGTGCAAACTTGTCAGAGAAGTACACAAACACTTTAATTCAGTAAATATTGACTTGCTAGGAGTAAACGTTATTGTGTGCATGTGTATGTACACACACACACACATTTATTTCTTTCATTTATACATGCACATGCATACATATTACAGACCACACAGTTGATGCGAGCACATTTAGGCAGTGGGTAATGTATTTCAGCAGGGGTGACAAGTTATGTTTAATGCAGCTGTCAACCCATGAAATGAAGAAAAGAGCTTCAATCAGCTCATTGAATGAATTAATTCGATAAAAAAATGGATTACGGGAACAACCTTTTTCAGACATCATCATCATCTTCAATGCAGTGAAAAATTAAGTCACTTTCACTGGTGCAGATTTTTACAAGCAAGGTATCCAGTCTCTTGTTCCTCACTGGTGAAATATTAAGCATGCATTGGCATAATCAATAGTTATCATCATTGGAAATGGACCAAGTTCAAATCTAGGACAAAGTTTTTTGTATTTCTGTTATAGGTGATATAACCTATGTACATAAATGGAATGCGCCAAAGACTACTATAAGTAGCAGGAACAATTGTGGCTTGATACGAAACAATGCGAGTCAGCTCGCAACTGTATAGTCAACGCAATCTCCACTTTCTTTTCTGTAATTTCTACTCCTTTTTGTTCAATACATTTGTATCTATTTTTACCAGTCGTTTGTCTTATTTTTGATCCTTAAAATCCCCACAACAATTTCAATACATGCAAATGCCCTTACAAAAAGCAACAGTGCATCTATTCTTCTCCAGCTATGAATAAATAGTAGGGTAAAATGGGTTATTTAGCTTTGGTATGGAGGCACTCATGGTGTAATGGTTATCATTGTAAGAAATGGACTCAGCAGCCCAAGTCCCTAGACAAAGCTGTTTGCATTTCCTATAGCAATAATACCCTTGGGAAAAGTATGCATCCAACTATTCTCTCTACAGCAATGGGTAAATAACCATTAAACCACGTGCCTCGACAATTTTTTTTTTTTTTTTAGTCTATTTTTTTTTAGTCTATAATTTGAAATACCCCTATCTAATACTAATAATTTACCCACAATGATGTGGTTTCAAGCAATTATTCCCATTCAATCAATAACAATCATTTGTTTGCACACAGTTATAGTTTCAAGAATACTAACAATTTTCAAACAGATCTATTTGACCCATAGATGGGATCCTAACAGGTACTACCACTCTGGGTTAGAGTGAACCTGGGAGTAATCACAATGAAGGAGTGACTCCATACTCTGCAGAGCTCCAAAATTGGAGCCTCACCACTGGATGCAATTTAATGTAATACTCAGGATACCACATTTTGGAGTGTGGTTTTACCTTGATGTAGAGGATGCAGTTGGAATATTCTAAACTCTGCCTACTAGGCTGTTCCTTAATTGAATCTAAGTCAACCACATTTACTAGTTAATGTATTAATCATAAGAATATACAGTAGCTTATAAAAAAATGTATAGGTTAGTAGATAGGTAGGTAATAAGATAGCATGAGAAAATGCTGCCAATATAAATAGAAAACAATGGAAAACAAGTTGCAGTATTTATCAGATTTTAACGGACTTGGCCACAAGTGTTAGCAGCTGTTGTACACACCCAACATGTAAATGCATATATGAGTATATATCAGTAACATACAAATAAATGTATGCATTAAAATATATGTACGGTTATATGACCTAATAGGTTAAAAAACACTAAAAAAAATTTAAAAAACATTTTAATTTTCTTTCATAAATTACAGATTTTAAAATAGAAATATTGCCCAGAATCTTGATTTTTTTAATAAGATATAAAATAGATAGGTACATTATGTCTTGTTCAAATGTATCAAATGAGTTTCTCTGAATATTAAACTTGTATATAAATCACATTTTGGTCCTTGAATACAAATACATACTAATTTAGATATGTTCTATCACTGATATTAAGCACTCTTTACTTATAAATATAGCAGATTATATTATATATATCAAGTAATGAATAGCTTAGCCTATTCATTTTGTAATGTATTGTAAAATGATTTAAATTTAACAGTGTTAAGAGTCATGGAAGAACACAGTAGGTTCAGATAAGTTGATTGACCTGTGGCAGGATATTCTCATTGGATAATGATGTCACATGATTGAGCAACTGTGGGAAAGTCAGTTGAGTTGAAGACTGCATTCAGGCTGGACACAAAATTCTTCCCTACATTTCATTAAAGTTTGGACCTCAGGAAAATAATAAAATGTATGCATCAAAAATAGTCTATTGTCAGTATCAGCCAAACAGCGAGATAGTCTATTTCCTTTTCAATAGTGCTAAACTAGGGAGATTGTTTTTGCGTTTGAGATGGGCACCACACCTACCATCAGCTCTCCACTTTACTGCACAGATACAAGCTGTGCTACTCATGCACTGATTTGGCAAGAGCCGGTATCGAAACCAAAACCTTGTGGTTCTTAGGCAGATTTTCTTTTGACTGAGCTAAACCATATAGTACGTGTACATACATAAGTTTGCCTGCAAAATTCCAATTTGCATTCCGTTTTATTAATTCATTCAAGATAGCATAGGATGAATAAAGAGCCATTCCAATCAAATTAACAAGTTTCACAAACTTTCAAATATAAATTGTCATTTGTCCCAATAAGCATCATTATAGTTAGAAAAAGACTTAAGATTTCTAAGACGTTGTTATATCACTTGAACCAAATATGCAAATACCAGTACCTTCTATCAAGTACAAGTAAGAAATAGACTGAGAACTATGTTAACCCTTTCACTCCAACTGAGACACTGGTGTCTCAGGAAAATTTCATTTTAACCCTTAAAGTGTCAAACTCAAAGCGTAATTTTACACATGTAAAACTTATTTAGCTTTTCTTATGGAAAATGCAGGGTCAAAAGTTTTTAACCCATTCTTGGACAAAAATAGGATGTGGATTTTATTGAACTTCGGTCTTTGCTGGTTTCTACCAATTTTCCTTTATAAAAAGACATGCTCAGTTATGGTACAAACATACAGAATCTTATATATATATATATATATATATATATATATATATATATATATATAGGATAGAAGTATCCTACTCGAGTTTCATCGATTGATTCTTCAGGGTTACATCCGTTGAATTAATCAAGTTTTTATATATATATATATATATATATATATATATATATATATATATAGTGTGTGTGTGTGTGTGTGATTAATGATATAGTAAATGATAGTGAAATATTCCCAAAGTTTAAAGTAACAGGAAGTAACCATACTTAAGTCCTTAGTGTTTGAGAATTGACAGGAAAAAGAAGCAATTTGATCTCAAGTGCAATGAACAAAGAACAAGCACATCTTTTTCAAAATTAAAAGGAATCTATAAATGCTTTCTCATTTTTAGGAATATATATTAAAAGATTTTTTATGACTTCATCTCAATAGTTGTAAACTAGCCAATTATTTAGACAGGTAAAAAAGGAAATTATGAAATTTCTTAATAGTCATTAAAGTTAAAAACTTTCACTTTACAGTATTTCTTGATTTTTACAACACAAACAACATGAGAAATATATTTAGAAATATCAGTATAGATGACATTTTGCTCTTCCTAAAAGAAATAAAATTATACTAAAAAATATAATAATAATAAACCTGAACTTTATCCTATAAACTTATCCTTCAAAGCAATTCCAATCCCACTACATTAGCCACTAAACCACGGGGACTTCCTTCCAAACTGAATTGGAAATTGCTTCATTTGATCATTTCAATGTTATTACTCTATTAAAAGTCTTGCTGCAATGTGTCATTTTTACTCATCTATGTAAAGTAAAAAGTTGGTGGAGCTGTTTATTTTCACAGCTGGACAGTGAGGGAGTCTATGCCCTTTTTGCTAGCACTAGACTGAGGAGATTGTTTTTGCTGAGTGCCACATGTACCATCAGCTCACCAGTTTACCACACAGATCAAATTACCTAATTTATGCTACTCATATGCTGATTGGCAGGGACCGGTATCGAACCAGGAACCTTGCACTTCCTAGGCAGGTTTCTCTACCAACTGAGCTAAATCAGCTATGCTATGTACAAAAACCAAAACATTAGGACATAACTGTCAATATGTACAAAGCATTGCCGACAATTATTAAATAAATACACATTAAAAATAAACACTATTTTACATATAGCCTCTACGTTTATTGTTGTTTTTCTGGTGTCATTTATTTTTAATGTATCCTTTTTGTCTTAGAAATTCTTAGCAGAAAATGATTTTGTTCAAATACATAAAAATGGCTGAACATTATGCATAGTAGACAAATTACATTTGCTATTTTTGTCCTTTTTCTTTTGTTTGTTTTTGTTAGATTGGTTTGTTATTCATATTTTTTTGTTAATTGGATTATTTACCTCATCTGTTTCTTTTTATGACATTTCAGTGGGTATATGGTTGAAATGCTAGGGAAAAAATACATTCACTATTCTTTTATATTCAAGTGAGAGAAATATTACTGGCTCTAATAAAAATACCTGCATACACATACAAATTTTATCATCTGGAAAATACAATTTACAAAGACATCAGATACAGTAATAAAAGCATTAGGGCAGAAAGGTAGATTTACTCAAGTATGTACTCAACAGAGCAAAATCATTTGATTTTTTTCTCTTTCAGTTAAAAACCACAGCAAACGTGATGGTTACATTGTACATGCATGTAAGTATACTAGATAACCCATGAACACATTGGGTTACATTTATAATAGTGGTCCATGATGATGTGGATGCTTCTGTTTAGGAAAGAGTGCAGGATTCTAATTACAACTTTATAGTTATCTTCATTGCATTGAAAAATTTGGATGATTAAAAAATGATATTTAGCATTAATGCAGATCATACAAAATTATGATTCAGTTGCAAAATAGACTGGAAATTGCTTTATTATCTAAATTAGAGCATTTTAAGAATGCCTCACAAATAAAGGTCTTTTCTAAAAATTTTTTTTTTCTGGGTTATGATTACATACATTCATGAATTTTAGAAATGTGTGTGTGTGTGTGTGTGTGTGTGTGTATATATATATATATATATATGCTCTACTCACGTATTGAGCACTTTATATTTGTTATATCACTGTCTTATCATTGTGAAACTTGCATCAACTAACCATTGTGACCAATTTCACCGGTAAGTCACCTTTTTCATATATATATATATATATATATATATATATATATATATATATATATAATCATCAGATGAGATATGTCTCATATGATAATTATTTTGTAAAAAATACATGGAACTAATAGTAATGAGACTATGATCAAACATTTATTTTAGGTTTTCTCCTGCTTTACACGTGGGGGTCAACCATAGTGAGAATTCTATGTGACTTGTTCTAGGTGTGTGTGAATGGATAGAGCAATACTATGAATAAATGAAAGAAAGAAAAACAACTTGAAATTTGCTTCATGTAATTATTTCAACTACAACAAGTTTAGCTCATAGCAGTTTAAATAAATTATTACATGAAGCAAATTTCAAATATTTTTCCTTCATATATATATATATATATATATATATACACACACACACACACACATAAGGTTTTTAACTCCTTGCCTACTAAATTTGCCTTACGGCTGTAAAAAAAAAAATGTTGGTATTTTTTTTACTTGTATGATGTGATATTTCAAAGTTCACTATCTATTCAACTCAGAACTTATTCTATTCAAATAATGTCCTATTATTATTGTAATCCGAGTCATTCTGCTCAATTAAAATGAACTAACCATCAGTTTTTGTACCAGCTTGTGGTGGGAGAGCAGTTGTAAGCAGCTTAAAGTAGGCAAAGAGTTAAGGAAAGTCAGATTTGCTGAAATAAACTTTTCAGACTTTAAAAAACTAGTTTATAGTTTTTAAAACTGATAATCAAGCTCCAATAGAGATTTAAGTTTAAAGAAAAATTCTAAATATATATTGTACAACTTTAAAGAAAGTTGGTGATTGACCTTCGAACATTACCAGGAAATTGGTCTAAAATAAAGATGAGAAATTTATGTTTTGTTTGAACAAAGTTTAAAATTCAAAAAAGAAGTTTAACCAACCTGATTGTTAGGACTTGGAAAATTTTACAGCTGAAACGAAAACAAAAAAGAACATTAGAAAATGATTATGAATTTTTCTATTATTTGTATAAATAATTTTTTCAAAATATGTTAGAAGCAAGTCAGTTCTTATTAACATAATAAAAAGAGTTCAGTTTACATTTTGAATTTATTCTTTATTCAATTCCAATTTCTCTTAAAGATATGGTGATCTTTAAATTGGTTTTGGTGATTTCTTTAAGTTTATATATTTTTTTAAAGTATTACTAATCAGAAGCATTTTTAACATCAGAAGTTAACTCAAGGTGAGTGAAAATAAACACTAAGAACAAAAATTAATCATGCTATAATACCTATTACATCAAAGACTTATTTATTGAATATCAGGGCATGTCAGTCCATCTAGGGTTATTTTATGCCTAGAGGTTAGGGAATCACGTTTATTGCCTATTCATTTTTTGTATGGTTGTTTTGCAAGAGTATCTTTTGACATATGGTTCTATCAAACACAAATAATTTTTAAACAGATCTATTTTTAACCCATAGATGGGACTCAAACAGGTATTACCACTCTGGGTCAGAATGGACTTGGGGTTAATAACAATATAATGGTACTCCACACTCCCCAGATCTGCAGCCTTACCATCAGATGCAGTTTAGTGTCATACTCAGGACACACCCTTTGGGGGGAGGGATAGGTCTTAGCCCCACAGCAGAGGACTGAGAGGATTAGAAAAATGTTCAGTGTAAACAGACTACACAAAATTATCATGCAGTAGCAAATTGAACTGGAAATTGCTTTATTCTCTCAGAGAATTTAAATATTACTCCAATAAAAATCTCACTATGACGATTATATACATATATATCATTAATAATGATAATATAGTTTGCTATATTTATAAGTAGAGAGTGCTCAATATCATTGATACAGCATGTATATCTAAGTTAGGATAACGAAGACATGAAGTCAATGGCGCTTGGTAACTGACGATTTCTTGCCTATGCAATTTTCATGCCTTGGTTTGAAAATTGCATCAGCAAGAAACTATCAATTACCAAACACCATTGACTTCATGTCTTCACTACCCTTTATATATATTTTATTTATATATATATATATATATATATATATATATATATGTGTGTGTGTGTGTCCAGATACAAAGATGAGTATTTTAGTAATTTATGCATAAAGTGATACTCTAGATGTATAGATATTGCAGAGCAGAAGTTACTTGATTTATGGAACCTTAAGTGCATAAAATTGTTACAAGGATATGTATATATTTTGAGAATGTTTTATATAATGTCAAGGTGAGCAAAAATGGTAAAATTTCTGAAATGTATTACAAGTAACAGGAAATAGACGATAAAAAGAAGATCTGCAAAACATTAACCTTTATAGTCAGAAGCCAAACTCTGATAGAAGATTAAAAGAGTTGGGGGTTATCTTATCAATATAATAAAGCTAATAATAGGTAAGGCTGATGATGAGGCAATGGCATAGGCAATGTTGGCCTTTTGTATTGGCCGAGATAGAGATGATCAAATACAAACTGTTTAACAGAAGCACTACTTTGCACATCATTTATCTCCGGAAGATAAAAGCAAGAAATGTTGGTAGAAAGCTAGTAGCACTACTATTAAGAGAAATTGGAAACTTTACAGCATTATACTGAAATACACAAAAGATTTTTCAAAAATTATATGTACATATAATCAAGTCAAAATAATTACACATATATATATATATATATATATATAAAACTAACACAAATTATATACAGACATGCTGAAAAACAAAAACAAAAAACAGTTGCATGCCCAACTAACTAGAAATAATCTATTGTTATATATATATATATATATATGAGAGTGAGTAAATAAACAAATGTGTTTATTTGATATGGCTTTTAGCAGACAATTTTTGGAGGATATGTGCTTAATTGAAGTCATACCTAATTTTAAAAATTAATTAATTATTAATTAATGAATTTAGGCGGGCATATATGTTCAAATGTAAGGCTAAACAAATCGATAAAATGTCAATCCCTGAATGTATATATATATATATATATATATATATATATATATATTAACAGTATCTTAAATGTCATATATATATATACAGACACACACAGGGTATCTTAACTATCATTATATATAAGAAAAGGTAGAAGTAAATTCAACAATATGTAATATCATAAAAATTAAAAAAAACGTTCGTTAATGAAACTTGTATTTTTTCAATTTTTATATTACACACACACACACACACATATATTTATATATATATATATACATACATACGGTATTTTAACTATTACTACATTATATATAAAATTCTAACTATATATATTATTGGCATTTTGTTAAATAAATTTAATAGGAAACTTCAATGTCAAAATGAGGAAAGCAGACTGGAGCCATTTTTGTCCTTATTCTCACTAGGTTTAGAGTCACATTTCAGCCACATGGGGAGATTGATAAATTATTTATTATTGCATTCTGTGAGAAAACAATGAGATATATATATATATATAATGTGCCAATTTAACTCCATTTGGTAAGACTGCAAGGTGACTTTGACACCTGTTAGAAAGATGAAAAAATGATTTAGGACCAGACTAAGAGGTACAATATTAAGGTTGTTCTATAAGTGTGTTGCTTGATACATAGTTATTAGATGAATTTTGGTCTGAAATCTTCACTATATTGTTTGTTTGGTCTTTAGGAAAGCGCATTGGTGTACAGGTTAGGGTTGTAAGAAATGGACTCATTGACCAGAGTTCAAATCCTGGACAAAGCCACAGTTCACATTAGCACTAATACCCTTGGGAAAGGTATGAATCCAACTATTCTCCGTCCAGCTATGAGTAAATAGTAGGGCAGACTGGCCTCTTTAACTTTGGTTAGGCAACCAGTCTAGGAGAAGGAAAATTCTGAATTCAAACCTCTTAAATCTCTGCTTGGGGTGGTCACTACTAGAAAAGGCTCAGGCCTACTTAGCAATCTGTTTTCAATTTAAAAAAACTCTCTATAGTTAATCTTCACTATATTGTTTGTTTAGTCTCTATGGTTAATATTCACTAAATCATGTGCTTTGATAAGGAAGGATATTATGTTGAAAAAGTATTTTCATCACTGACTTTTTGATGTAGCTACATATAGGAATCTAGGTGTAAATAAAGTTGTCAGTAACAGCCAGACAGTGAGGGAGTCTATCCCCTTTTCACTAATGCTCGAGCAGGGAGATTGCTTTTAGGTATGAGTTGAAGCACCACACCTACCATCAACTTTCCACTTTACTGCATAGATCCAAACTGTGCTACTCATTCGCTGAGTTGGCGAGGATCCGTATCTAACCTGGAACCTTGTGGTTCCTAGGCAGATGCTCTACCGACTGAGCTAAACCAAAATATTAAATAACATTAATATCACTTTTTTCCTCCCAACATAGAAACTTACAAGGGAGAGTACTTTGAAGGAGCTTAAGACAGCCTTTCCTTTATTGATCTTAATTGCAAATAAATCTTAATATCTTATGAATTAATTGGTTATGAACAGAAAATTGAAGAGAGCTAAAAATAAGATTATATTCATCACTAAAATTTTAAGCAATCATACATGGTGGCCCGAAAGTCTTATCACCCCTTACATACTTTTTTTAAAGTTGTAAAATAATTAAATAATATATTATAAAAACAAAAAATAATGAAAGTTTAAAAAATATGTAGGGGTGACAAAACTTTCTATCCACTTTACATTTTTAGCCACAGAAATGTGTTTGAAATCTAATAAAATATCACACAATAGAAAATTATTTTTCATTATATATCAGAATTTTACAGCCTAAGATATTTTAATGATATAAATTCTACAGCATTTATTTCTAAACTATGGCTGGTAGGGTACCTCATTATGGTCCAATGGTTAGCAAGCTAGTCTTGCAGATCCATTATTACTAAATAGCGAGTTTCATCTTCACTGGATACCCCATACTTGTGACCTTGTGTCACATCCTACCCATGGCAAATGGGTTGGGTAAATACCTACAATGGGCTGGTCCAAGTTTGTACAAACATCTAAAAATTAAATACTTAGTAAAAAATTATATTATAGAATAACATACTGTTTCTTTCAGAATGGACTGAACTAGTCACCAGTCAGACTACAATGTAGTTTATTGATTATGGTTAACTTGTATCTTACACATAATTGTTCAAGCAACTGTTACCTTTTCCACTTTAAAATGGCCATCACATCAACAGTAGCACCCTGTGAAGAAAAAAAAAAATGCTGTTCTGGAATATGTCATCTGCTGCTTTGAAGTGGCAGCCATTTTAAAGCGGGAAAGATGACAACTGCCATCATTCAATCATTGAAAATATTCATATGGTTACATAAATTGCACCTAAAGTTTGAAATCCATTTGTCTAAAGCTGGTTATGTGTCTGTATGTTCAATTAATGTGTTTTTTTACAGATGGATTTACTGCTATTATGTAACTTACTATTATTTAATTTTATTTTAGAACATATGCAAGCCAATGACAAAATCTTTAAAAACTTGCCAATTCTATCATTCAACAATGGCCTGTAGATTTGGTACAGACATTTTCAAAATGTGTCTATAAAAATCAGTGAAAAATTGCAGAAACAAAAAAAAAATTTAAAAAAATAATAAATAAAGACGAAAATAGATTTAAAAAATGTTTTAAACATACAGCCTTTCTTATTTTCATATTTCTATCATTTTGAGCTTCTTTTTTGTGTAACATTCAATACGAGATATAGATATATATATATATATATATATATATATATATATATAATATATATATATATATATATATCATATAATTTTATGAGGTGTATTTCTGTTTAATTCCAGTGCCTTATGCTTTTATATTTAACACCATATTTTTAGTACTTGAATTTATATTTTATGAAATTTGGTGTTTCTACAAACACCAAATTTCATAAAATATAAATTCAAGTACTAAAAATATGGTGTTAAATATAAAAGCATAAGGCACTGGAATTAAACAGAAATACACCTCATAAAATATATATATATATATATATGTTACACATATTGAAGGTTACACAAAAAAGAAGCTCAAAATGACAGAAATATGAAAATAAGAAAGGCTGTATTTTTAAAAATTCAAGTTAATTTAATTTAATCCTAGTTTGTTTTTCAATAAATATAAATGGCTTCAACTTTAGTTAATACAAATAAGAAACCTTAAAAATAATAGTTTTAATATATTTTTCTGAATTTAATTTTTTCCAAGTTGTTTTCAATGTTATTTTCAGATTTATAAAATCAAATCTGATGATGGCATATGAACACAAACTCAAATGTTAATTTAAAAAACCCATAAGATTTTAAATTAATGCTGAAAGTATATAATTTTATATAACATAGATGCATCCAAAAGTCCACGACCTAAAAAAAAATTTAAAAAAAATGGAAAAATAATTTATTTTACACAAAAAGAATCTTTTTCACTATAATCCAATAAAATTATACAGTGAATGTTTTTTTTTTTTAAAGAACTGTGTGGAGGTGACAGACTTACTGATTCACACTTATACACAAGATTTGTCTGGAGCATAGCCAACTATTTGATTATCTTGTGCAGCTTTGATATAACATGGTTACAAATCGGGCGAGGGGGGGGGCTGACTGCACATGTGTAAACAGACACTCTCCAGTGGAGTTACTCAGTCACCAGTGAGACACCACAGAGTAAGCAGTTTTATTTTGGAACTGTAACATTCACAGAGTAGATTCTTTATGTAGGAACTTTTTTTTTTTTTTTTTTTTGCAAAACACTGAATTGCTGAGGCTTGTCAGCTCCACACCAGTCCAGATTTTGGCTCCCTGTGACTACTGGCTTTTCCAAAAGCTAAATTCACTGTTGAAAAGCCATGAATGAAATTAAAGAGAACACAAGGAAGGGTAGGTGGTGGGGGAAAACAGTTCTGAGAAGTGGAAAGGAAGTATATAAGGTTCTAAGGTATTTCTAAAGAGCTTAAGATGACCTTACCCTGGGTACATTTTTTATGTTAACAAATAGGACAGATACTTTCTGGATAGACCATGTGTATTACACAAGTGTATTTGCACACACACACACTTATATATATCACACACTTAACATTAAATACACAAATGTACACCCTTTATATTTTTATGCATGTGAAATCCAAAATCCTATATGTAAATATATTGAAAAAAAATACAAATATACTACTAAACTAATGAAAGTACAAAAATACTAAAATATACTTGCATATATAATTCCCAAAATCAATTTGAAATGAGCATAGAATGCATATTAAAATTATAAAACACACACACACACACAAATCACCAGACAAAAATAAAATAAATAAATAAATGAGGTAATGTGAGGAGTAGAAACATTAACAAAAAAACATGAAATATAGCTGAGTATAAAAAGGGAAACTATAAAAAAAAAAAAAAATATGAAGGTAGTGAAGCATTTCATGAATTGCTTTTGTTGTTAAGCAAAGCCAATTTTAGTAGTGAGGAGAACAAATAGGGCCATAGGACAACAAGACACTAACAAATTATAAAAAGAAACAAAAAAAGAAACAAAAAACAGGTATTTCAGGTTGCATTGAGTATCCCCCCCCACACACACACACACTATTTCGAAATTGTGCACACCTTGTAAAGAAGTGACATCAATACACACAAAACATGTTTCTGTCCCATGCTGGCCAATTACTACACAACAGGTAATAGGATTCTAGTGATCGTGATCAAGAGTGGCTGAAGGCCACTCCTAAAAACACCTTGATAATCAGAACTAGATAAATAGGAGAGTAGTCAACAAGGGGACTAGAATTCATTTACATTATTTTACACACACACACACACAGCAGCCTAAGTCATCTTCACTGGATACCCCATACTTGTGACCTTGTGTCACATCCTACCCATGGCAAATGGGTTGGGTAAATACCTACAATGGCTGGTCCAAGTTTGTACAAACATCTAAAAATTAAATACTTAGTAAAAAATTATATTATAGAATAACATACTGTTTCTTTCAGAATGGACTGAACTAGTCACCAGTCAGACTACAATGTAGTTTATTGATTATGGTTAACTTGTATCTTACACATAATTGTTCAAGCAACTGTTACCTTTTCCACTTTAAAATGGCCATCACATCAACAGTAGCACCCTGTGAAGAAAAAAAAAAAAAAATGCTGTTCTGGAATATGTCATCTGCTGCTTTGAAGTGGCAGCCATTTTAAAGCGGGAAAGATGACAACTGCCATCATTCAATCATTGAAAATATTCATATGGTTACATAAATTGCACCTAAAGTTTGAAATCCATTTGTCTAAAGCTGGTTATGTGTCTGTATGTTCAATTAATGTGTTTTTTTACAGATGGATTTACTGCTATTATGTAACTTACTATTATTTAATTTTTATTTTAGAACATATGCAAGCCAATGACAAAATCTTTAAAAACTTGCCAATTCTATCATTCAACAATGGCCTGTAGATTTGGTACAGACATTTTCAAAATGTGTCTATAAAAATCAGTGAAAAATTGCAGAAACAAAAAAAAAATTTAAAAAAATAATAAATAAAGACGAAAATAGATTAAAAAAATGTTTTAAACATACAGCCTTTCTTATTTTCATATTTCTATCATTTTGAGCTTCTTTTTTGTGTAACATTCAATATGTGTAACATATATATATATATATATATATATATATTTTATGAGGTGTATTTCTGTTTAATTCCAGTGCCTTATGCTTTTATATTTAACACCATATTTTTAGTACTTGAATTTATATTTTATGAAATTTGGTGTTTCTACAAACACCAAATTTCATAAAATATAAATTCAAGTACTAAAAATATGGTGTTAAATATAAAAGCATAAGGCACTGGAATTAAACAGAATACACCTCATAAAATATATATATATATGTTACACATATTGAAGGTTACACAAAAAAGAAGCTCAAAATGACAGAAATATGAAAATAAGAAAGGCTGTATTTTTAAAAATTCAAGTTAATTTAATTTAATCCTAGTTTGTTTTTCAATAAATATAAATGGCTTCAACTTTAGTTAATACAAATAAGAAACCTTAAAAATAATAGTTTTAATATATTTTTCTGAATTTAATTTTTTCCAAGTTGTTTTCAATGTTATTTTCAGATTTATAAAATCAAATCTGATGATGGCATATGAACACTGAAACTCAAATGTTAATTTAAAAAACCCATAAGATTTTAAATTAATGCTGAAAGTATATAATTTTATATAACATAGATGCATCCAAAAGTCCACGATCTAAAAAAAAATTAAAAAAAAATGGAAAAATAATTTATTTTACACAAAAAGAATCTTTTTCATTATAATCCAATAAAATTATACAGTGAATGTTTTTTTTTTTAAAGAACTGTGTGGAGGTGACAGACTTACTGATTCACACTTATACACAAGATTTGTCTGGAGCATAGCCAACTATTTGATTATCTTGTGCAGCTTTGATATAACATGGTTACAAATCGGGGCGAGGGGGGGGGGGGCTGACTGCACATGTGTAAACAGACACTCTCCAGTGGAGTTACTCAGTCACCAGTGAGACACCACAGAGTAAGCAGTTTTATTTTGGAACTGTAACATTCACAGAGTAGATTCTTTATGTAGGAACTTTTTTTTTTTTTTTTTTTTTTTTTTTTTTGCAAAACACTGAATTGCTGAGGCTTGTCAGCTCCACACCAGTCCAGATTTTGGCTCCCTGTGACTACTGGCTTTTTCCAAAGCTAAATTCACTGTTGAAAAGCCATGAATGAAATTAAAGAGAACACAAGGAAGGGGTAGGTGGTGGGGGGAAAAACAGTTCTGAGAAGTGGAAAGGAAGTATATAAGGTTCTAAGGTATTTCTAAAGAGCTTAAGATGACCTTACCCTGGGTACATTTTTTATGTTAACAAATAGGACAGATACTTTCTGGATAGACCATGTGTATTACACAAGTGTATTTGCGCGCGCACACACACACACACACACACACACACACACACACACACTTATATATATCACACATACACACACTTAACATTAAAATACACAAATGTACACCCTTTATATTTTTATATATGTGAAATCCAAAATCCTATATGTAAATATATTGAAAAAAAAATACAAATATACTACTAAACTAATGAAAGTACAAAAATACTAAAATATACTTGCATATATAATTCCCAAAATCAATTGTAAATGAGCATAGAATGCATATTAAAATTATAAACACACACACACACACACAAATCACCAGACAAAAATAAAATAAATAAATAAATGAGGTAATGTGAGGAGTAGAAACATTAACAAAAGAACATGAAATATAGCTGAGTATAAAAAGGGAAACTATAAAAAAAAAAAAAAAATATGAAGGTAGTGAAGCATTTCATGAAATGCTTTTGTTGTTAAGCAAAGCCAATTTTAGTAGTGAGGAGAACAAATAGGGCCATAGGACAACAAGACAGCTAACAAATTATAAAAAGAAACAAAAAACAAACAAAAAACAGGTATTTCAGGTTGCATTGAGTATCCCCCCCCACACACACACACTATTTCGAAATTGTGCACACCTTGTAAAGAAGTGACATCAATACACACAAAACATGTTTCTGTCCCATGCTGGCCAATTACTACACAACAGGTAATAGGATTCTAGTGATCGTGATCGTGATCAAGAGTGGCTGAAGGCCACTCCTAAAAAACACCTTGATAATCAGAACTAGATAAATAGGAGAGTAATAGTCAACAAGGGGACTGGAATTCATTTACATTATTTTACACACACACACACACATATATATTTTATATACAGCTAGCATAATAATTATTTTTTTCAAAAAGCTAGGTAACTCTCCTATCTTAGATTTTTAAAAAATCTATGAAGATACTATTATGAAGTAGCATTTTTTAGACACTAATAGCAATTATCGAAAGACGAAATGTGTACAAAGGCCTGATTAAAAAAAAAAAAAAAAAAAAAAAAAGCCTTAAAGTGGATAAACCAAGAAAAAGAATATTATTATTAGAAGCCCTTGTTGGTTATTTTCAAAATTGTTTCCTACTTAATATTAAAATAGGGACAGCTTAGCAAGCTAGTAGGTGCCCCATGCTTGATATTACAAGTTAGTAGGTGCTCCCCATCCCCATACTTGAGGCTTTGTGCCAAATCTAACCTATGCCTATTTTTTAAGGGGCACTTCAAGGGGTGTAATAGTGAGCTAAATTAACAAACCATTGCTCATGTTTAATTTTCACTGGGTGCCCCCATACTTCTGGCCTTTTACTAAAACAAGCTTAGTAAAACGACTTACATGTTCGATTCACAATGCTTTTAATAAAATTTCTGAATGACGTTTTTAATTAAATAAAATTAGTAAATTTTATTCAAATTTATAAAAAAAAAAGAAAAGAAAATTTATACGGAAAACTTGAGACATTTCTTTTTTAAATGATTTTTTTTTAAATCAATAATCTAGCATTAGTAATTAATCAATCAACCAATCATTGTAGTAGTAGTAGACAATGCTTCATCTAAAAAAATGAATAGAGGGAATGCCCTTGGCCTAATGGCTAAGGTGGTGGACTGCGACATCGTAGTAAGCAAGTTCGAACTCCAGTCATGCTATTACGTTCACTTTCGGACTAATACCCTAGCGATGGGTTAAATAGAACCACCACTGTTCTTCTACAATGATAGTTATGGCATTAAATAACCCTCGAAGATTATCTGCCATTAAATAAAGAAACCAAACTAAACCTAAAAAAATAAAATAAAATAAAATAAATTGATAACCAAATAGACCTTGTATGATTTTTTTTTGTGTGTGTGCAGACAAATACATAAAAGAAAAACATTTCACTTTTGATTTATTTTATGAACGCACGTGATCATCAGCCTACCCAACATCTTCTCAGAATTGTAACTTAAACTTTAAGATTATTAGTATTCACGTGTGAATACTGGTTACGGAAACAAATTTGATTTGGATTATTTAATCTTTTTCCTTAGTAAATTGGTACTCTAAAATGTTAGTTAATTTAATACACAAACATAATGAGAATTTTACCAATAAGTTATTTTAGTTTTCATTCTCATAATTTGTTGAATTCTTTTAAAAAAGATTTTATGCTGTGAGATAAAACAATTTTTTTTAGCTTTTAAAAAATAAACCGATTTCCAGTCCACTTTGCAACTGGATGATTTTGTGGGCATCTGGATTTGTACTGAATGACATTCTTAATCATCGAAATTATCAATATAATGGAAATTACTAAAACTCAGAATCCTTTACTACTTTAAATAGAAACAGAACATCAATATTATCATATTCGGCAACGATGGAAACCTGGACAGTTAAAACACTAAAATTAACAAAACAATTTAATAACAATTACCAAGAGAAAAATATAGTGTTAAATACAAATTAAACTTAAATTTAATTTGGTAACGAATATTTACACTCTTAAGTTTAAGCTATAATTCTGGGAACGCGTCAGATAACTCATGTGGACTCATCAACTTCGAAAATATCAGAACTCTTCAATGAAGTTAAAAAAAAAAAAAATCAAATGAATTTAAGAAAAAGAGAGAAAGTTTTTTGAATTTAATGATCAATATTATTAAGTATTATCAATTATTAAGTATTTCTTTTATATTTGATTATTGCTTTTTTATTTTCATTAAAAAATGAATAAAAACTCATTCAACAGTTGTCAGTACTTACACAGTTCTGAAATAAGGAATAAGCCCCTGGCTAGATAAAAACTAGCAGCCTTTGTTTTTTCCTGAAAATTGTCAGTGACTGCTGATAAAGAAAGACCTTACACTGTAAGGCTTACAGAAATCAACATTCAAATCGGCTACTCATTTTCACTGATACATCGCCACCTTTTTTAAATGACACATATTCGTAGTATTAGGAATACTACTTTTTCTATCTTTCAACTAATACTTGACAATACTTTATCTAGAAGAAAAATATTACTAATAAAACTTATGTAAAATGTAAATTTAAAAAATAAAAAAAATGCTATCGGTATCAAATATTACACATTTTTGAGACATTTTTATCAGCTATAGATATTTGTGTTTGAATTTTGAACATACCCGTGAAATCCTACATTTCAATTTATTGGAAGCGCGCGTAACGTAACTGTTTTTGACGTTGGAAATGGAATCGATGACCAAGCAGGATTCAAATCCTGGACGAGGCTGTTTGCGTTTCACTTCGCACTAATATCCTAAAGAAAGGCATGTATCCCAGCTATGGGTAATAGTAGGGCAGACTGGTTTCTTTAGTTTTGGTCGGGCAACCAGTCTAGGAGGCGGAAAACTTTGAATTCAAAACTAATTGTACTCAGCTTAAAAATTGACATTGTGTCGCACCAGCCCCGGCAAAACAAAACAAAAACAAAAAAACCCAAAACAAACAGGTTAACAAACTAGTAAAGAATGTTTCAGGCAACTAGTTTCATTATACTACTACAATGTAAATTTTGTTAAGACAATATTCCCGAAGTTCTTTTCAATCAAAATCAGTTTTAAAGATGGTCTTTTACTTTTGGAAATGACTAACAACCAGAAGCAAAATCCCAGTGAGAATTGTGCTCTATTCATTCTTTGTGAATGTATTATTTAAAACATTTTCCCCATCACGCACACAAAAATAAACTGAACTTTTTTAGTTCCAAAATCAAGAACATTCGCTCCAAATTATACCGGACATTTCAGATGTAAGCGAACATTTTTCGCAATAAAACTGATTACAAACAAAACAAGATCAAAATGTAAAGAATTCTTTAATTTAACAGCACATAAAAAGTTTGATGAAATGAGAACCGTAATAATAATGCTCATCTTCTGTTTTTCTATATATTGAATCAATAAATTATGTTAAAAAAATCTAAATATATTTATTATTTTACATAAAACTAATGACAACACAAAGTTTGTATGGTTCATTTGAACACAATTTTAGAAATACTGGTACTTATTTAGAATAGCACACTGAGAAAATGGCTTCGGTAATGTTTAATCAAATCACAATAAGAATAAATTTCAGTCATAGCTTTTGTTTTTTTCTAAATTCATTTATAAACTTTTACAAACTATTTACGACAAAAAGTCAAATCTTAAAAGACGACCATATTGATTTTTCAAGAGACTAGATAATCCTCTATCTTGGAAAGTGTTGGTTAAAAAAATATTTAAATGGTGAATTAGGGTTGGGGGTTAATTACCAAATTCACGTCTCCAAATTAACATCAATTTCCTGTTGAGATAGGGGATTATGACCTTTTTTTTTAAAGATTGGATGTTTATTTTTGGAGTTCGTAAAAATTCATAAATAAAAAGACAATGATTGAAACATTTTTTTTCTGGATTGGGAATGTAAATACTACATTCTATATGATTTTTTTTTTTCAATATTACCAAAGCCATTTTCCCAGTGTGCTATTCTAAATCAGTAAAGAAAAACTGATGCATAGAATATGAAAGGTTAGCCACCCCTTGTTTAAAACATTTGAGATCTTAATTTCTATACTGTGAATCATACATAGATCTCTAGATTATTTTCTCGGGGTTATTTATAGGTTCATAAATTTTAAATGTACAACAAAGTGACAATTCCATCCATCATCTCCAATTAAACATGCTGAAAGAAGAAGAAGAAAAAGAAAAACACCCTAAGGTACTTAAACATTTCTATTTGTAAAACCACCACCATCGAGTTTCCAGATGCAATTTTATACAATACATATAATTGTAGAATTATCAACATCAAGGAGCCTACCAGAACAATATTGAATTATTGACTGATTAACATGTCACAGCATGTAGCCATAGCAAGCAACCAAACCACTAGCTCTTTACTATATCTGCTAATAGAACCAACTTAGTAGCACTAATTACCCATCTATAATTGGTTTAAGAAAAAAACAAAAAAACTTGCAATATTATTTGTAAAAGAAAACTAGGATTAATAACATCAAAAATGTTAAAAAACTATTAAAATCAGATGTTCATTATGAATAAAGTGTATCATTAAAGTTATGAAAAGCCAACCTGATCAACAGATTTGATTGATTAGTTTTAATGGCATATCAACTTGTCTGGGGTAATTTTATTGTCTACATTGTACGATTATATACTCATGTTTTGTGAAGATTCTTAAGAGTTTTTTTTGCACATGGCTATAAGATATCAAGTATTCCTATCAAATAGGAATAATTTTTAAACCGATCTATTTGACCCATAGATGGGACCCTAACTGGCACTACTACTAGATATTGCTTGGTAATGAAGGGGTACACCACACTACCCAAATCTCTAGAACTGAGGCCTCATCACCAGATGCAGTTTTGTGTCACATACCTAGGACACCTATTTTTGAGGGAGTGGTGTTACCCCATCACAGGAGATACAGTCAGTGTATTCTAAGACTTGCCAATAGAACAGCCCAGATTTTATTGTTCCCTACCTATGTTTTTGTCTTTGTAACTATTTAAATGAGTTTCTGCCAAAAAGCACCAAAAAAGCCTGCACAAAAATTCTCACACTACTAAGATTAAAAACATTGTATATTTGATCATTAGGACTAATTTCCTTAGCTGAAAAACAGAGATAAAAATCCAATGAAGACAGAATTTTGAATGAGCCAATATGTAACAGGGCTTTAAAGTTCAGAGGCTGAACAAGATACTTTCATGGAATGTGACCAAATGAGGTTTATTTTTCTAACATAGTCCCTCTTGTAGTACATTCGTCATCTTCCACTGGTTTGGTTTCTTTGTTTAATGACATAACAACCATTGTGGGTTATTTAATGCCAAAACCATTCTTGTAGAAGAACAGTAGTGGTACTATTTAACCCATAGCTGGAGGGATGAGATGGTTCATACTTTCCCCAAGGATATTAATCCAAAAGTGAACATAATAGCAAGACTGAAGTTCAAACTTGCTTACTCTCATGTCGCCGTCCAACACATTAGCCATTACACCATGGGACTCCCCCAACTTCTTCCAGTTTTTGAGTCCCAAATATCAAAAAAGTCATGAACTTTTTAGACCACCCTCATAATGATCACAACGTTTCACCTAAAAAAATTAATAAATAGAAAAAATATGTTCAAAGAAATTATTAAAAATGTTTAAAGAAAAGCTGAAATTGGTAGCCATGTTATTTTTCATTATTAAGACTGATCTCAAATTTGTAAATGTAAATTGCATTTAGAAACATGTAAAAATAATACACAAATAGAATTAGATTAATTTTTTTGACTGTTGTCCTCATCTTTATTGTTATATACATAGCATTTTGGCTGATGTGCCCTCCGACCTTCTTCAGGTTTTGGATAGATGGCACAACAGATATAGAGGTTGTTAATACAATTAAGTGACAATCATCTGTAGGTTGCAGGTTCAATTTGACCAGGGGCAATGATAATATAGAACACTTAACATAGCTTAACAGTTGAGGAATGAGAACAGTCTACCTTGGCGGATTAAATAAAGGGTCCGTTTTGAAGTTCCATGAAGGCTCCCGATTACGACAGGAAGGTTCTAGAGTTTAACAAAAACACCTTAAGGCCAGGGGGGGGGGCATCAGTCAAAACTTTGTGTATATAACAATAAAGTGGTGGATAACAGTTTGAAAAATCCAAATAATCCAAATTATCAAACCTCATCTAAAAAATTCAGATTAAAAAAAAACAAAAACAGAATTATTAGTTTTTAAAAACCCTTGTGGCTTTTGAAACATTGTACATTGCATGGAATTTTAAAGAAATGTAAGAATTCAATAAAATTATACCAGATTGATAAAAGAAAATACTTATGTCATGGTCATAAATACCTACAAATACATGTCCTAATTTCATTAAATAATACAGCCTCTGTCTTACAATAGTTATTACATTTAGTGTATAATATTTATATGCAAATGTAACAAATATCATGGGACAATGAAGGAATTCTTTTTGTTTTTTTAATCTGTAGATAATAGTAATGTTTCATACAAGTGGGACCTATGGATATACCACAATGTGATAAAATAACTGTTATGACGTTTGATATGTATACTTAAAATAGTTCAATATGTAAAAATAATAATCTTGATTTAACTATCTCTGTGTGTCTCTTTAGAAACAAACTATGTTTTTTCTTATATTTTCTTTCAGATGTGTAGCAGGTTTTTTTCTTTTGTCACAATCAAAACAGAATGGTCCATTATTTATTTGAGGTGATAACAGGGTAAAACATTTGAACATACATTATTTCTATTTTTTTTTCCTTCATCCCATTCCATTGAAACAGACAATATGATAGATTATCTTTAGGCTTTTGTCCTTCTTACCCCCCCACACCTCTACGTTTCCCCCTTCTCTTTCTGTACACTCAGCTTAGGATCAAAGTCACTCACCAGAATTCTGGATCAGTATAGTATCTGTGCACTCATCTAAAAACTGACATAGTGGATACATCAACTAGCCTCTTGATCTCCAGGTTAGATGTTTAAATCAGGGTAGGATTGTTTTGATAATTTCATATGTATTTGTTTTAGTGTGACAAAAATTGTAGAGAAAAAGAAATATATATATATATATATCTTATTATAATGGAGATTGTGGGTTTGTCTGTCTGTAACCGAAACTATATTACAAGTCACAATTCCTTTCGTTATTCACATCACATTCTCCATGATTTTATTTTTATTTAAACCTCAATTATTAATAAAATTGTTTTACATTACTTACACTGTTGACCATATCTACATACTAATAACATGCAATTGTATTTATATATACAACAAAATAGCAGTTTACAGTATGAATGGGAAGGCTAATTTGCATAGTGATCTTAAAAAATTGATTTTAATAAATATGTGCTTAGTATTATTGATTTCTAATTGTTTGGTTTTATCTTATTGAATATGAGCAAAAATCTCTTCAATAAATCTTAAAAGAAATCCCTTAACAAGAAGAAATAACTGTAATATTATTCTTTACTTCCTATTTTAACTAAACAGTTTAATTAGGAAAATTTACCAATGAAAGACGGGAGTAAGGGAAAATGATGGAAGAGTTAGTTTCAAAGTTGTTCTATTTTTCAATCATACCCCTCTGTTCAAAATCTTTTTATCTACATTCTTATTCAGTTTCATTAGCCTTTCTAATTTAATATGATATTTTATTATAAAATTTAACTAAAATACTTGCACCCGGAGGGTGCATATATTTGCTAGTATATATAATATACACACATAAGCACACACAGAAAATAAAATTTAACATCCTGGATATGTTTTAATTTACTCAAGATTATATTACAGGATTATAGTAAAGGATAACATCAATATGTGTATTGGTTCCAAAGGGAGTATTAACAGTATTTAGATCCTATATTAATAGACTGTATATCCTATTTGGGTGTTAACTAACACAGGCTTGTACTCTCATATGCATAAGATATTGCAGATGGTGAATACCATCCTACAATACTTTCTTCTACTGTGAAGACTGAAAATTTTATCAGGATATTTCCCGCCCTCTAATATGCACATACTGTACCCTGGTTAAAATTGGTACCATCCTTCAGAGTGTTGCAATAGTATATTGTGTATATATACACACACACTTATTAACACTAAATATTAACATATACATGGTAGAAATAAATAATGCATTGTCTAAAATGTGATGAATCCAACAAAATGAGGAGACTAGTAATTTATGTAATCATGAAGATGGATAAAATAACATATCTTTGAATGATGAAAAATTGCAAGTTTTGGGTTAAACAGACATATGTTAATTCCTTTATATTTTAATAAGGTATAGGAATAATTCAAAACAAATATAGACACCTGAAAGATCTTACCTTAGTGCTCTCTTACTTATATAGATGTATGCAATCATTATTTCATATGGGGGAGAAAAATGGCAATGATATAAGACATAGGTAATATTATGAACAAGCCTGTCCTTTTGTAGCTTTCTATAAACCTTGAGAGCTAAAATAAAGAAAGCATTTGCATCCCAATGGGGGTAGGTAGAAATAAGGGATAAATTCTTAATTCATTTTTTCTACTCAAGCCAAGGCAGGTTTTTTTTTTCTGCTCTTAGCGTTCATTGATTAAATCTAGATTAAAAGGTGATGAGTAGGTTTCCTGGAGTTAAAGGATAAATATTTAATCTAACAAGTTGCCAAAGGTAATGAAGGGAAATAGACAAAAAAATAAATAAATAAAAAGAACTATTCCAGATCTACAGTTTGAGGCCATTTCTATTTGATTTGGCTTGGAACAATCATCACTGATGAACCACCACCACCACCCCCAATGCCACCACTTCCACCCCTGAACTTTTCATGATGACTCATTCTTTTTGCTTGGATAAACATCTCTGTCATCTCTGAACACATTAATCAGCAAATTCACTCGGGCATGTCAGCAGCTATTTTTGTTCACCTGGATAGGAGGCTGCAGCATTACTTTTGTATTTTACCTTAAAGTTTAACCGATAAGGCTATGCAGCTAGAAACAGGACTTGTTGCTCTCTATAGTACATAGAATGGAATGGATACATGGAGAAAAATGATTTTAAATAATTCTTCAACATTTGTGTGCCTTGTTATAGTTCAATGATTGTTGAGTGGGGAGTCCCATGATATCGTGGGGAGTAGGTAGCTGGACTGTAACATCATAAGCGAGTTCAAACTATAGTTGTGCTATTATGTTCATTTTCGGATTAATACCTTTGGGAAAAGTATAAACCCCATCTATTGGTTAAATAGTACCACTACTGATATTCTACAAGGATGTCTTTGGCATTAAATAACACACTAAGGTTGATATTAAAAAAAAGAAATCAAATGGTTATAGAGCTCAACTAACAGACTACTGATAGTGATTTTGATTCTCATTGGTTACCCCATACTTCTGATCTTGTGCTAAACTAAGCTCAGTAAATGACAACTAATTATTCAGCATTAAATAGTTAAAATTATGATAGGCATTTATCTATATATTAATATTCTAGTACCTACCTACATGTTAAACACCTCCCCTGATCTGGAGACATTGGGGAGTTGGTTGGGAGTGTTAAAGTGTGACACAGAGATACAAGAGAGAGGGAAAGTGAGATAACACAAATCTGTTTCAATGAGAGAGAGAGAGAGAGAGAGAGAGAGAGAGAGAGAGAGAGAGAGAGAGAATTAAATCAAGATCATTATACTTTTACATTACTGATTTTTTTTGCAATTGCTATTAAAGTATACATATCAAACATTGTAATAGTTAAAATATCATACTGTGGTTTATCCACAGATCCCACTAATCTTAGTACAATAGTTTAGCAAACTTGTTTAGAAGCCTTGGTGAAGCAATCTGTCCAGGAGAAAGACAACTGATTTCAAATCTAGAAGTGCTGAACCCTAGTGTGAGAGCACACTCAGCTAAGGAAGAGAACCCTCACAAAAAGTCTTTACCGACTTACAGACTAAGTGTGGCATGTATGACAATACCCCTAAATCAAAAACAAAGATATCGACATTTATAGGACAAGATGAAGGTCTTCTTTCTGAAATTCTTGCATACAATCTAAATCAACATTTTTTAAGCATATTTATAAAAACTTTTGTTATTAAACTGTTAATTGTGATCATCCAGGTATCATTAGATATGGTGTGGTTAATGACTTTTTATAGATGTCTGGTTTAAAAAAAGGTTTCTAAAATGAATAGACAAATTCACAATAAATTTTGAGTAAAAACTAATAACTTTGAAATTGTCTAAGAGTACAGTATGCCTATATCAGTACTATTAAAATGTGATCTAAGAAAATTAGGTTATACGAGTTTTGACCATGAAAAATTTGGCCTAAAAGTTATAGAAATTAAAAGGATAGCAATTAATGGAAGACCATTACTGAAATGTCATTGATGGTGACTAAATCTTTTGACTAAATTTTCAGACCACCACCACCACCACCACTTATATCATCAGAGAAATATTTGGAACATGACTAGAAACTGAATTCAGGGGGGAAAAAAGACATGGTAAGCAACACGCATCTAAAAAAGGAATACTTTTCAAATTAAATGAACATTAAAATACTTCAAGCAACCAACTAAGGAAATTGCACACAAGATGACCTGGATCTGGCAAAGAAGAGGAAACCTCAAAAGAGAAACAGAGCCTGGCAGGGACTACCACTTCAAATAGACCTGGACGTATTGGCAATGAAGGAGTGATTTTACACTCCCACAGAGCTCTAGAACTGGAGCTTCAGTACTGGAGGCAATTTAGTGCTATACCTAGAATACCTTTTTTTTAGGGCTGCAGTCAACATATTCTAGGCCTTGCCAACAGAATTCTGGCAAAAGTTGTTTAAAATGTATTTTTAGAATATGAAGTTGGATAACAAGTAGTTAAAAGGTTGATAGCATTGTTTATTCTATATAAAATAAGAAAATTATTAAGCATTTTATTCTCAACTACTTTTCAAAAATTGTCCTCCGTGTATTTCCTGATTTTGGACTCTTGACAGAGATTTGTTTTTTTTTTTTTGTTTTTTTTTTATATCTTCATTTATTCACACCCTCCTCTCCAATTCTGGACACAAAGTTCAAAGGTCATTCATTTTGGCTTTGTGACAACATTACAAAACATAAAACTTAGTATTGGACAACTTATTACTCTTTCTATTCTCCAAGGAAATAAATTCAAATGGTAAATTTCTTTCACTTGTCTAATTAAAAACAGCAGTTAACTCTTTCTCCAGTACATTTTATTTATTCTTAAGTGTTTTATAATGAAGTTTTAATATGTCAAGATTATAATTTAAACTTATTCTATAGATTAGTCAGTACTTCCTCACAATAGAACCAACACTTAAAACAGGAAGAATAAATTTTTTTAAAATGCAGCAGTTCTATTTAAAATTATAAATCTTCCTTTTGTTTATGACTGGTACCTTCTGAATATCCATTACTGGTTGACAACACAACCAATATTGTACTATGTAAAAAACATGACCACCACCAGATCAAAAACATAAATCAGTGGCAGTCTTATTCTATTGACATTAAACCAAAAATATAAAAAGTAAAACTTGAGGAAAATAAGATTTTATAACTCATTGGTTCCTATGTAGTAATCAAATGATATAAAACATTTTGGTGCTACTTTGGTATGTAATCTACGTGATGTACAAAAACTTTTTATACATCTAATTTTTAAAAAACTAAAATTATATAAATCTGAAAATAATTTATTAAATTTATAGGCAAATTAAATATACGTAAACAAAAAAAAAAAGAAAAAAAAAAATAGATGAAAAATTACATTATTAAAAAATTAAAATGAAGTAAATTAGGGTTAGGAAGATCGCATACCAAGTCATTTTCCTCACAGGTAGATTACATACCTTTCTATGCAATTTACAACAAACCAAGCTCAATTTTTTTTCTTAATCACAGAGATGCTGATAGGTACGCATCATGCGTCCCTAACACACAAAAATCTAAAAGGACACAGTAAAATCATATCCATGCGTCCCAGTGTTTTTCTTTTTTCTTCCCTCAAAATTTCAAGCTAACTGTAAATACATTTCAATAGTTTCTTAGAAATGAATTACACAGGATAGGTTACAAGGTAGGTGTTAGATGTCTTTAGTTGTTTCCCCAGATCATAACAATAAAAACCCTACATTTTATTAAGAAACTTTAGTTGGGACCCATTAATTTTCCCGGGGACTCATTCAAAGCAAATAAGTGCATGCCAGGATTGCACTAAATCAAAAAGCTATCAGCATCACTGAATCATCAACAATATATTCCACTGACTAGATATTATTTGTATAATTCTTATGAACTTGTAATAAAATAACAGTGAAAGCAAATGCAGATCTTAAGAAAAAAAATCCAGGGATTTAAGTGTCAGAAAATTGGTATCACAGGCTCAAAAATCTGGGGTGGGAGGTGGATGTAAATTCAAACTTAAATACCATCAGCACAAATTTAAAAAAAAAAAAAATCTAATCCATAACAGCAAAGCATTCCTTCAATACTAACTCATCAAAAAGTCAATTTCTAAACTGACTTTGTCAAAAAAATGTTCTTATAATTGAAGTCAGACTCTTATTGGTTCTGTCTGATAAGGAAGGGTAAAAATTAACATATCCAAACGTCAATATGAAATTTGCTCAATTCTTAATGGAGCTTTTCTTTTTTGACAGAAAAAAAAAAAAAAAAAAGTTCTTTTTTTTTTGAGGTAAGACATTTTCTTCTTTATCACAGAACTATAATAATTGACATCAATATCTTTATTATTAGTGAAATAAATGACATTTATGAAAGGATAACAACTATCTTCTCCTTAAAATTCTTTCTTCCTAAATCAAGAGTTAAAAGTTGAGCTGACAAAATAAAACTACTTTAGAAAGGATAAGTATGAGAAGGAATTTCAGTTATGTATGCAAATCAAAAATTGATGATTTTCAAAGAAAAGGAAAAATAATCCTTGAAAATGTCTGCCAAAAATAAAAAAAATATAAAGTAATTTTACTATACGAGTTCTTTTATGTCACCGATTGCTAAGGAATTAAAAATATACCTTGTTTCTTTATGTGAGTAATGCCTGACTGTCTACCTATTTAATCACTGACTTTCAGATTTTGATTTGAAATGGGGGGGAAAAAAAAAGTAAATAAAATAGATTAGGATTTTCTAAGATACTGAAACAATATAAAAAATGTTTTTTAGATTTGTCAAAAAAAAAAAAAAAAAAAAAAAAAGAACTGGTTGTTTCTTTTCCTGTATTTCAAACAAAGGTTTGTATACTTCTGAATATATACATAGGAATATATTGATAAAAAAAAAACAACAACATTGGCTTTAGGAAGGCAATGGTTATTGTCATAGGAAATAGAAATTGGCAACCGGAATTCAAATCCTGGAGGTGTGCTCGCATTTTACTTTATGAAAATGCCACTGGAAAAGGTATGAATTCATCTGTTCACCCTCCAAGCTATGAGTAAATAGTAGGGCAGACTGGGTTCTTTAGCTTTGGTACAACAACCAGTCTAGAAGGAAAACTGAATTCAAAACCAGCTTTACTCTGCTTAAAAATAGATTTTATGTCTCATCCTACCTGTTTGGTTTCTTTGTTTAATGGCATACCAACCTTTGTGGGTTAAAGCCATCCTTGTAGAAAAACATTTGTTTGTTTTGTTTTACAGCATATCAACCTCAGTGGGTTATTTAATGCCAACAAAGTTTTGAAATGAATTCATTCTTAATAGGTACTCAATTCTTTTTTTATATAAACACATTTGTTCTATTTAACCCATAGGTGGGACCCTAACAGGTACTACCACTTTGGGTCAAAGTGGACCTGGGAGCAATGGTGATGACCTCCAGAACTGGAACCTCACCATCAGATAGAGTTTAATGTCATACCCAAAACATGAAGAGCCTCAGCCACTGCCTTCTAGCACATGATAAAAAGAATTGGGTGTTGCCATGAGGGCAATAGGGTTGGGACAATCATAAATGCTAGGGCTTGACATGGCCATCCGATTGATCGGAGGGTACATGAATAGTACTATTTAAACAATAGTTAGGGGTGAGGGTGTTCATACCTTTCCAAAGGGTATTAGTCCAAAAGTGAACTTAATAGCATGACTGGAGTTCAAACTCGCTTACTACAATGTCGCAGTTCACCACATTAGCTACCTGTGGTGGAGGGGTTGGTTAAATACAAATATTGGCTTTTATTTGTTTACTAAAGTCAAACAAATTCTTATTTGGACAGTTCTGAGTGACTTATCAGTAACACTAAAATCTGTACTTAAAATCTAGCAGTATGAGGAACGTCATTAATAATAAACATGTCTAAGATTAATATGGTTGGATAACTTACAGGGTCTAGTTATTGCTATTAAATATCCTAAGGCAATAACTTCCCTAAGCTTTCTTGCTCGAGGTGAACTTTAGAAGCAACAAAAATATTTTGGCACACTTTTTATGTAAATTCAAAAATGTATGTAAAAATCATTTATATATCTTAACCAATAAAAATAATTTAAATGGCAGAAACACTAGTAATTAGTTTTTATGCAGGAAATTGAGGTTAGTTTTTAATGAGAAACATGGACTTTATATATCTAAGTAACATTGATGTACATGAGAGAAACTTTTATTTCCTCTTCTAGTTGGAGGCACATGGTATAATGGTTAGAGTCATAGGAAATTGACTGGTCGACCCAAGTTCAAATCCTAGATGAAGCCATAGTTTACATAGCGTTAATATCCTTGGAAAAAGATATGAATCCAACTACCCTCCCTCCAGCTATGGGTAAATAGTAGGACAGACTGGGCTCTTTAACCTTGGTTAGGCAACCAATCTAGGAGAAGGAAAACTCATGAATTCAAACCTGTTAAACTCCGCTTGGGGTGATCACTACTAGAATAGGCTCAGTCCTAATTAGTGATCTGTTTCACTAAAATCTAATCTAAATAATAATTAATGATTTATTTTATTTCTTCAATGCACAGAAGTCTCTTTTATGCACTTAATACACCATCCCATCGTTGTGCAATGGTTAGCCAGCTAATCTCGCAGATTCATTAATACTGAATAGAGTGTTCAATCCTAGCTGGATGCCCCATACTTGCAATCTTGTGTCACATCCTATTTGTGAAGAATGTGTTGGGTAAATACTTTCTTTTTTGCACTTAAAAAAAAAAAAAAAAAATCACAATTTACATAAATAGGATGTGGAAAACTGGATCAAAAATTTTTTTTCAGCTACTAAAGAAAATTCTTTAATAAAAAAATTAAAAATCTACTAATAGGTTTGGTTTATTTGTTTAATGGGATATTGACCTTTATGGGTTATTTAATGCCAAAGCTATTCTTGTAGAAGAATAGTGGTGGTAATATCTAACTCATAGCTGGGAGAAATAAGTTATTTACCCAAATGTGAATGTAATAGCAGGACTGGAGTTCAAAGTCATTTTCTAAGATGTTGCAATCCAACACATTAGCCACTTATGTCAACAGGGATTCCCCCTACCAATAGGCAAATCTTTGTGCTTGATCTTATGTCTACAATCATTGGATATACAAATATTGGATTACAAATACAATAAACAATATCAGATGATTTTTTTTTCTAAAACGACTTTCAACTTGATCATAATGTTCCAGATTTAATAATGGAAAATAAAAGTTTAATTTCTTTTCCTAAAATGTCAAATGCTCTATAATATGAAGGAGAGAAATTAAATTATTAGTGAGAAATCAAATAGATCACTAATTAGGACTGAGCATATTCTAGTAGTGACCACCCCAAGTTGAGTTTTAAAAGGTTTGAATTCAGAGTTTTCTTTCTAGACAGATTGCCTAACCAAGGTTAAAGAGCCCAGTCTGACCTACTATTTATCTAGAGTTGGAGGGAGAGTAGTTGGATTTATACCTTTCCCAAGGGTATTAGTGCTATTGTGAACTGTAGCTTCATCCAGGATTTGAACTCTGGTCAACAAGTCCATTTCCTACGACTAACCATTACACCACACCTCCAGAGGTGCACTTAGAATAACTGTCATTATTGTAGGAAGTGGAATCTGCGACCCAAGTTCAAGTCCTGTTCACGTTTTACTTTGTGCTTTTTGAGAAAGCCTTGAATCCATTTATTCTACTCGACAGAAATAGTGGGGTAAACTTGGTTTTTTTTTCCTCGCTTGATTAGGAAACCAGACCAAAAGGAAAATTCTGAATACAAATCAACTTTACTCTGCTTAAAATAGACCTTGTGTCACATCCCACATACAATACATACAATGTGGGTAATTTCTTTTATGCTGATTTTGTGTATACTTTTTTTGTAGTGTACATAGCTAAGTACATTACAAAAAAATTTCCGTGAACCATTGTCCTAACGCTTTCACAAAAGAACGTAGAAACAAAAAAGATATTAAGTTGTCCAAGTGTAAAGAAAAGTTTGGAATGTACATAAATTTTCAAATGTTTGGCTCTTGTCATTTTCACTAATGTTTCAGGTTTCATTTTATTCTGTTCAGGATACAATTTGAAAACAAAGGATTACAGTAATTCTTCATAAAGTACTTATAGATAATCAGTGTGTGAATAGCAAAACAGGAACTGATGTCAAGTTTGTCAATGCATTCATAAATAAATAAAAAAAGAAGAATATGACACACACACACACAAATATATATATATATATATATATATATATATATATATATATAATGCGAGTGTGAGTCACACAGCTTAGTCTCACTATAGAAAAGTGAGAAATTTTATCACAGTAACACAATGAACTCTAGGTTATGAATTGTTTTAGTATATGTAGAAACAGAATTCTAATTATGTTATTTTTTTTTTATAAATAAAACTAGAATTATTCAATCATGAATAGAATATTATTTGTAATTTCTTTTTTGGTGGTGGTGGTGGTGGTATTCTTTTAATCTAAGAAACTAACAGATGTGTTTACATATGTGTGTCAGGATAGCATAGACATGAGGTCAACAGTGATCTGAGGATTACAGTTTAGAAACTGACAGTTACCAAGCACTGTTGACCCTATGTCTACACTATCTTAACTTAGATATATATGCTCTATCACTAATATTGAGCACTTTATAAATATAGCAAATTATATATATATATATATATATATATATATATATAATATATATATATATATATATATATATATATATATATATATATATATACACACACACCTACAAGAAATATTGTATTAAAGGAACTCTTAAATATTGATTGTCAGTAGATAGATAAATTTTAAAAAGTGAGATGTATATATTCAAAATTGCTTTTATTTGTAGGAAAGAGACAAAACAGAGGATCATTTATCTTTAATTCTATCTTGATTTTGATATTCAAAAAGTAATGAACAGAAACATGAAAATACAGAGTAATATATATTTTATATATGGCTAAGTAGAATATCATTGTAAAATTACTTAAATATATCCATATTTGATAGCACTAATATTTTAATATGTATGCGTATTACTTAAATGTGCCAAACATTTGCGACTGCATCAAAATTGACATCTTTTTAAGTTCAAGTTTAATGTTCAAGTGAGATGAGATTATTTAAAACTAAGCAGATTGTACTAGAAATATCAAACAGATCAAAACTCAACATGAAGATGTTTCATTAATATCAAGTATTTCTCAAGGTCTGATCAAAAGATACTGAGACTGAATTAAAAAAATTTTTAACCTTAAAATTTAAATGAAGATGTGTGCACAGCTGAACAAATTATTTATCAGGGATGGGCAAACATATTTAATGTATGAGCCACAACTGATAAAGCTCAGATGTTTGAGAGCTGCAGTACATGAACAAAATATACACAAGTAGTAAAAGACAGGCATGGTTTTTATGAGTTCTTATTACAAGAAGCTGCGTGTTACTGGTTCTGAATTCAGGTCGAAATTTCTACAATATTTGAATTCTCTAAAATTTTCCACGAGCTGCATATTAAAAGGTCAATGAACCGCATGTGTCTTGTGAGCTGCAGTTTGGCCTCCTTTATTATACAAGGTGTGTCATAAAAGTATCGAGATTGAAGCTGTATTTACCAAGATAGAAATGAATAATGAATGGAATGTTAATTTTTTTCAGAATACAAGGTGTGTAAAAAAGTACAAGAAATCTCGATACTTTTTTGACACACCTTGTATAATAAAGTAACCTAGTTATTTAGACGAGAAAATACAAACTTTAAAAAAAATATATTGTAAAGTCTAAAATAGTGTCTGTCTCAATACTTTTTGAATGAAATGTTTTTGGCAAAACAAGATTGTGCAAGTGCACCTTTCACTCAACTCATTTCATTCAACTTTTTTCTGTTTCATAAAATTAAAATTTATCTCAAGGATATGATCTAATGATGTGGAAGATATTTGGAAAAAATACAATAGTGCAACTATCAAAAGGAGTTTTGGAGGTGTTTCAACCAATCAAAACTCACAGGAATAAGTGTGTTGAATATTAAGGAATCTAGATCAAAGAAAATTAATGCTTTATTGATTCTATTCATTCATTCATTGTAAATAGAGCTTCAGATACTTTTTTTTTTTTTACTGAATGTGAATTAAGTGATCACTCAATCAGTTAAGAAAACTTACTGCTTAATTCATATAAAGCACAAAAGAAAAAAAAAAAAAAAAAAAAAAAAAAAGACTTAGTATGATAACGATAATGTTTCATAGCATTAATAAAATCTAGAAAAAATTGAAATTTTCTTGCTTTAGCAAAACCACTCGTATAGAACCTGCAGAAACAATATCTTATTTTTATAATATTGTCAGTTGAAAATTAACACAAAAATAAGAATTTATAAAAACGTCATCAGTTTGAAGAGCAGGATGTCAAAATAGGATACAAAAGATGTCACATAATTTAACCTATCCTATTCAAATTTGAATGGTAGAAACTAAAATGACATGCTATTCAAGATAAATAATATATATATATATATATATATATATATATATATATATATATATATATATGATTTTTTTTTTTTGCAGTGAATTTGCTGTTGTAGTATTTACATTACATGAACATTTTAGTAACAGCATTTTATTTCATCTGCGAACATCTGTTCAAATTAACATTTTAGGTTTTATAATGGCTTTGTTTTGGAGCATAGAATGCTATTTTTTTAAAAAAGAAAATGTTAGATTTACTTAACAGATTCTCGTTTATATATATATATATATATATATGTATAGATAAAAGGATATAAAAACAACACAATATGCTGTTAAAGTGAAAAGATTTTATATCATATTCATAGCTAATATTGAACAATATTTCGATTTATAAAAATCATCTTCAGAGCTTGTTTATACTCCGGACTTATCCGTTATGAATTCAAAACAAAAACATTGATGTTGCAAAAAAGTTATGCAGAAGTTTCAAATATAAGCACGTCCACCAACGCTTTTCTCGGTCAGCGGCAGTTATGTATCTCTTATTGTAACAGTTTTTGGTCGGATTCATTTCCTTTCTCTTAACATATATATATATATATATATATATATATATATATATATATATATATAAGAACTAAATAATTATAAATTTTGTAAGAGGTCAAACACTAAGATAATAAAACAAAGGTTGTTCATTTAGTCTCTGGCAAGTCATTATACCACTACTTGCTCTCAACATTTTCAAAATGTGTGATTTGTCCTACACAAGCCGTCATCACTATAATGAAATCATAAGGAAGTCTAGCAGCTCAGCCCAGTTTTGTATTTCATCTCACAGATCACCAGAGCATCATGTTCACTGGCAAGAGAGCAAAAGCAACAGGGATAGGTAAAGGATATTAATGTAGCCAGTACTTTAAATAGGGGCTACCATTGGGAGACAGCTGTTTATGCACAAATTGATGAGCAGCTCTGCAATTTGTGTCCCACAATGCTGACAAAGTAGGTCTGTTTAGACAAAGCACTGCTTTCCCCCATCAGAGGTGGTGGGGGGGGGAGCTTTAAATATCGCAGTTGTCTGGTTATTGCAGTCCTAACAGAAAAATTAATAGATTCAACCTTAGAATTTGGATTGTGTGAGTGCTCCAAGATGACTTGAATTTAGAGTTTTCCTTCTCCTATACTGGTTGCCATACCAAAGTTAAAAAGCTTAGATTATCCTACTATTTACCCATAGATGGAGGGAGAATGATTGGATGCATACCTTTTCCCAAGGGTATTAATGCTATGTTAAATGCTACCAGCCTTGTCCAGAATTTGAACTCTGGTTGCCGTGTCCATTTCCTATGACAATAACCATTACACAACGGGCGCCTGCAGAAATATAAAATTGATATTTCAGCACTGAATGGAACTTGTCTTGCAGGACCATTGTAGTTAACAGAAATAAAGGATGGATATATATTCTTTTGGATTGGCAAAAGTGAAGAACCCTGCCAATCAGGTGTTGGTCTTGTTATAAAATCTATACTTGCAAAATCATTTATTTCTTTTCCAAAAGGTGTCTTAAATAGTATTATAGTACTAACTCTTGATGTAGCTAACAACTCTTGTACCACTCTGGTGAACTGTTATGTCCCAACCATGTTTCAACCTGAACAGGAAAAGGATGGATTTTATAAACAATTATGTGCTGTCATCTCTAGTATTCAATACAAAGATAAACTGGTCATAGTGGGGAGACTTTAAGGCCAAGCTTGGAGCTGACCATCAGACAGTCTGATGTTTGAACACCTTTCACAAGAGTTGTCTTAGCTCGATCTTGGATACACACCTTAAAACAGAATCTCAAACTACATTATTGTAGACATGGGAACCTGCCTTACACAATCACTCTTGGGAAGGGATTGGACATGTCATCCAAATGAAAGACAGCAGAATTCTAAAGATCTTCATTAATAGCCAGCTTCATGACAGAAACAGAAATATAAGACCATATCACAGTTACAGGTACAAACTGAAAAACTCTTATAATTCATTTGAGCAAGATGTTTCAATCTGTTTGTGTTGGCATTCCCCGTGGGTCAGTTGAGCCAGCTACATCCAATGAATTCACCATAGGTGAATTCATTGGATGGAGTAATAAGGGAATAGGAAATTCACAAGCCTGCATGCATATCCCGGTCAGAGAAAAGAGATGCCCTTGTTTGCTACAAGGATTGAAGAGCAAAATAATACAAAGCCATCAGGAAGTTTGATAAACCCTATTTCCAGTATATCAGTATTGAGAAAGAAGGCAAAAGTTTGATCATACATGCCAGCTACTACCTCTACCTAACCTCCCACTTGCAGTATCTGTGGATTTGTATGCAAGTCTATGGCTAGCTTGAAATTTCATAAAAGCCACAGGAGAGTTCATCATATATAAGAACTCAGTTTTTAAAGTAGATCAAGGGAGATAATTTTTTGGTTATCGTTTTGTTTTTACAAATTAAGTCAATCAACATGACTGACTGAAAGAATATTTCTTGACATCTTTATATTGCTAAAATTCTCATATCTATGCATAATATGTTTGTATGTACATATACTGTGCATGTCGTCTCAGTCAAGACTGATTGTCATGAGTGTAAAATTTGTTCTAAGATGTGCAAGTTGCTGGCAGAGCTAAAGAGTTATCAATATATTTTACAATCTTCTGCAGAACTTGTCCTAGTAAAGTTCAAACATGGTCAAAGATACTAGGTATGGCCAAAATTTTGGTATGACAACACCTCCCCTTTCTTTAAACTTTGATAAAAAAAATTTAAAAGTGTAAATTGTCAATTCTTTTTCTCAAGAACAGAGCCTAAACTTGCATCTAAAAAAATTTTTTCTATGAATTTCTTAATTATAACAATGGAAAAAAGCACATCAAGACAGGAAAAAAACGTCAGAAATCTACCATTTTGACAGATACCGTCTTAATTTTTAAAATCCTCCCATTTTAAAGACTGAAAAACAATTTTTAAACAGGATTTTAAAAAATCCTTCCTCTTCATAATACAGCAAAAATTAAGTTTCATTCATTTTTTTTTTCAGAGTATGTTGAATTTTAATTCGGGGGCGGGGGGGGGGTATTACATGAAATTTTGGCCATTCCTACAAGGTACTGTTTACTGATGCAGTACAATAACATATTAGGTATTTAATAAGCTTAAGTACAGGGCTACCACAAATAGGTAACCCTTGGAGATGATCGAAACTCACTACAATGCTAATGGTTTATACAACTAGATGTTAACTGCTGTTTCCTAGACACCAAGCAGAACATACTATAGATATATAATGACAGCAGTTGTATTTATGGCTACCTGGCATTTGTGCTGGGTGGTCTAAAGGTTTCAATATTAATCAGATCAGTTTGGGGGTGGGGGGGTGGGGGGGGTCACCTCCAAAGGCAGCATCTGGCCCCTTGTCTAAAAAGGGTAAGGTTTATTACCCAGGGAATTGAAGCTATTTTTGGCATTGCATGTAAATGAAAACAGCATCAGTGGGCAAATCTGGCATCTATGATAAATATTTGTAAACAAACTACATTGAAAATATTAATTATTAATTAATATTTTCACACACACACATATATATATATATATATATATATATATATTATACCACACCACACATATCAATACTCTTGTTCAAAATCTTCCAACTTATCCTGCAACACCCTTTGGTTAAAAATAAGACTGTCCAAATCGTCCAAGATGAAATGCAAAAGTGTAAATCCTGAGTATCTGGTGTTGCTTAATCACAGAATTATTATTTCTTATGAGTGTTGTCACCATTCCATTTTTATTATAACAAAAGAAAGAGGTAAAAAAAGAAATTTAAAAAAATGATATGCTACACAGAAAAAAACAAAGAAAGAGAGAGTATGGGAAAGATAGACAGAGGGTGTGAGTGTGTGGAAGCAATAACACTAATTTGTTTCAATTGAAAATAATGAAAACATGAAAAGAAGAAAAAAGAAAAGTGTGAGAGAGAGTTAAATCAAGATTATTATACTTTTTACATATTGAACTATTGCAATAGCTCTTAAGTAAACATATCAAATGTTGTAATAATTATATTATCATACTGTGGTATATCCACAGGTTCTGCTAGTAAATTTTATGACAGAATCAAAAGCTAAAAGGGGAGGGAAATCAATATTATACCAAGCTCCAACCTGTAGACATATTGTGGAACATAGGGCCAAAGTCTCACCCAATCAGTGAGGGTGCTTTAGTTTCAGTAGGGTTTACAGTAGAGGTTCACAACCAGGGACCATATAACATTTTGGTAGTTTATGAGGAAGTGCGTCCCGGTCTCCTGCCTCAGAAATTGCTACCCGGTGACTATGAAAATAACGTCCCCAGCTATGTCGTCTTGGCGGTGTTACTTGAAAGAAAACAACCAACTTAGGGCGTTAAATGTATTTTAGAGGGGGGGGGCTTCTCTTTTTTGATATGAACAAATGGAGATGGGTGGATAGATATATAAAAACAAAGTAAAGAATGAACAAATTGAGATAGATAGATAGATATCCATCTTCATATCTAAATAAGAATTACGACAAATTTCTATAAATAAACAAGAATTACGACAAATTTCTATAAATAAATTTCTAAACAAATTACGATAAATAAATAAGAATTACGACAAAAAAGAGAAGCCCTCCGCCCTCTAAAATACATTTAACGCCATAAGTTGGTTGTTTTCTTTCAAGTAACACCACTGAGACGACATAGCTGGGGACGTTATTTTGATAATCACCGGATAGCAATTTCTGAGGCAGGAGACTGGGACACACTTCCTCATAAATTACCAACATTTTAATAACATATCTAATAATAAAAATATCTAATAATAAAACCAAAGTGATCAATGGGTAAAAAAGTGGAGTTGTTAGCCTGATTTTATATTCAGAGTTGTTCTACTAGACAGCTTACCAGATAGAGATAGAGACTCTAGTCTATCCACTTTGCACCTCCAGCCACATTATACACGAGTAATAATTTAACAACTTTATTTACTAGTATCAAGGAACTAATCATGTAGTGATCCAACCAATTTCATAAACAACCAATCTGCATATACAACAATTTTCGCTTTGCTAAACTGACTTGCACTGATCATTTCTTATAAAGGGTCACCCCCACACACACAATATATATATATATATATATATATATTATTCAGCAGATACTTTTTTACCCTCTCTTAAGATATCCAAATCTATGGTTTACATTGATTTCTAAGATCTTGTTAATTGTAAGATGATGTGTTGCACAAATTGGAAACTTAATTCATATTTTCTATACACATAAAAAATATATTGATACCTTTTTTACATATAAATATAGGGGCCAAAAATGTATACAAATAAATATAACACCAGGTTTGATTTGTAAAATCAATCGAACAAAATAGATAGATTGGCTGACTCTTGACCCAATAAATCCTAACGCTAAATTTAGTTGAAGAAAAAATAGAATTTATTGATATTCAAATGACTGCTATTTAATAAGAGCATTGAACTTTTTTTCAGGTGAAGAAGGTATGCTTTATAAGTTTGTTTTCTTTGTTTTTAATGGCATATAAACTTTGTGGGTTATCTAATGACAAACCTAATCTTGTAAAAGAACAGTAAGTAAAGTCAGTGGGTCAGCCTAATGTCGATATCAGCAACACACCGAAGGAGTCTATACCCTTTTCACTAGCACTAGACCAAGGAGATTATTTTAGCATCTGAGGTGGAGTGCCACACCCACCATCAGCTCCTCACTTTACCACAGAGATCCCTGCACTACTCATACACTGAGTTGGCAAGGACCACTTTACAGACTGAGTGATACAATTCAACCCATAACTGGGGGAATAAGGGGGTCCATACCTTTCACGAGGATATTAGTCCAAAAGTGAATGTAACAGCATGACTAGAGTTTGAACTCGCTTACTATGATGTTGTAGTTAAGCACTTTAGCAACTATGCCATGGGGACTCCCTGAAGGAGGTATGTAGAATTTCCTGCTACACCATACAAAATATCCCAAGCAGGCAGCCAAATTGTATTTTATAGACTGCATGAAATTTTTGACATTTTAAATAACAGTATATGCTAGTATATGTTTATGCAGTTTTAAGAGAGTGAGTTACATCATCACAGTATAAATGTTGATATTGTGCTCAGTGACTTCTTAAACTATTCAATAATATTGTTTATTAATTAAAAAAAAAATAAATAAATACGAGAGCTGTCAAAAAGTAATGCCATTTTGTTTAGGACAGGTATAATTACTGACACAGGAACATGTATCATACATCAAAATTAAAATGGTCCTCTGAGGATCCCATCCCTACTTTCCCACGGTCACTGTTTCTCTCAATAGCAATATTCCACCTTCAAATGAGAGCATGTATCCTTATTCTGTTGACTGTTCTTTGAGCCACTTCTTCACTACAGATTTCACTTCCTCGTCACTGGAATAATGTTTTTATTGAAAAGAAAGAATGAAAGAGGGTTTGAGAGGCAAATATTATTGTTCTATTTGTACTGAACTAACAGTTGAAAAATGTCATGGTTTATTCCATGATAAACAGGTTAGTCATTTCAGATGATCAGTTGGATGTAATTGATATAAAGCTTATTGCCTATAAAACAGGATTGTGATGAGGATAAAATACAGACTGTTTCCATCACAAGCAGACCTTGTTGACTAAATATGAATGGCTTGAAAAGAGATGTTGTATTCCATTTAAAAATCATAAAAAGCTAATTAAAGGCGGTTTGAAACCAATTTCATTGGAGATGGAAGACAAAGCAAAGGCTAATCCCAGACAAGAAACTCTGCCCTAATTGTCAAATACCAATCCACAAACTTTTTCCTGATGATGAAGAACCAAAACATCTATTGGATGAGGAAATAAAAGAGCTTGAAGCAGGCACTTCTGCAGAATCAGAAGAGGGTAGTAATAATGAAGAACCAAGACGTGTATCAGATGAGCAATGAAAAAGGTTGATGCAAGTACTTCTGCAGAAACAGAGAAGAGAAATATCAATGAATGTTTCTCTGCTATTGGAATTTCTCCAATGAAAACAAAAGGGCTGGAAAAGCTCATTTAGGTAAGAGAAAAAAATCTTCTGCATTGCAATGTATAAAGACCAAAGTAGGCAGGTCATTAAATGTTAACTCTGAGCTGTTGAATGAGGTTTTGGAAATTCAAAAATGAGATTTTAGATAAAGCTAAGAGTGGAATCAACCAACATAAAAATACAAATCTTGACACTTGCCCCTACCAACTGGTCACACAAAAAAGTCATGTGTTTGGTGTTTCAGAACACATTGTACGCAAGGCTCACAAATTGTGTTCAGTAAGAGGTATTTTAGCTGTGCCAGAACCAACAAGCGGCAAGTCTTTGCCTGCTGATATTGCACAACTAGTGGAAGCATTTTACCAAGATGATGAATATACTCGACTGATGCCAGGCAGGAAAGATTATGTTAGTATTAAACGTAATATTCATCAGCAGAAGAGACTCATCTTGTGCAACCTAAATGAGCTCTTCAGACCATTCAAGGAACAGAACTTGACAGTATCCTTGGAGTTTTCAAAATTTTGTAGTCTAAGGCTGAAATGCTGTGTCCTTGCTGGTAGTGCAGGTACACATGCCATATGTGTATGCACCATCCATCAAAACATGAAATTATTACTGGAACCACTGAATGTATCATATCAAGATCTCTTGAAATATATTGTCTGAAATACCAGTAGCAGAGAGTGTACGATTCATAGGTGTCCAAACTGTTCTAAATCAGGGCAGCTTGAAAAATTTCTTTGACACCATCGATGGATATATTGATAATGCTTAATCAATAGAATTCTCCCAATGGATAACAACTGACTGATCGACTTTGACAACACAAAAGGAATTCTGTCAAGCTTACATTTATTTAGTTGTTTTGCAATTGAATAAATTAGTACCTCATTCTTAATTGGCTAAATCACAATCTATGTACTTAAAGCAAAGAAAAGAGGAGATTAGTGATTATGAAGTTTTGTTCCTGGGAGATTTTGCTGAGAACTACAAATTTGTAGTTCAAGATGAGATCCAGAGTTTTCATTGGAGTACCTCACAATGTACTTTACATCCAGTGGTACTCTACTTTAAACTTGAAAATGCAATGCAAAAATCAATGTTTCTGCATTATGTCAAGTGACAACTCACATGATGTAGCATTTGTTTATATGGCACAGAAAAAAAATTGAGATAATCACATCAGTGTTAAAATAGTTGTATATTTGGATTCTACAGTCCTTATTTGCCCTACATGCCAAATTTCAGAAATATTGAATGCATGGAAGTATTTTTTAAATTAAAAAAAAAAAACAATGAGATTCTACGACACCGCACGGCTTAATTTAGAGGCAAAATAGGAAAATTATAACTCCCCCTCTAAAATTGGAACGGTAAAGTTTAACACAAAATAATTTGGCACACTTTCCTAACTCATAAAGGGGAACATTTGTGCCAAATCTCAAGTAATTCAGTGTCAGTGGGGACAGATTTCAACTTTTTGCTGGTGTTTTGACATGGAATGACCCAGAAGCCAACCATAAAGTAAGAGTGAACATCTGTACTCTCCTGATCACATCTTAATCATTTTGGTCAGATTAGTGACTGGTGATGAAAAAGAGAATATTTCATAAGAATATAAAGTGACACAGACAGTAACTTAGTAGATGTGAACAGGCTAAAGCACAATTCAAAATAAGTTTCTATAAAAAAAAAAAAAAAAAATTAAAAAAAACAGTTCAAATCTTTAATTGCTCGACTTAAAGATGCATTGATGTATGCTTGGTCCCATGAGAGAGAAGTGTCTGACAAAAAGGCTTGCGTCTATATAGCATTTCATATATATGGGGGGGGGGAGAAAAGAAAAACCAGTTGTACCCGTAAAGTCAAACAGAAGGAACAAAGCTCTATAACCAGAGGTGAGGTGGAAAAATCTGGATTGGTGTGGAGGGAGAAAGGTATGCATTACCATCTTTGAAATGGGATCCAGATAATTGATAAGGAGGATTGAAAAATGGAAGGAAGGTGATATTGGCATATATTGGCTTATCTACGTATGGGCTTAAGTCAGGTGAGTAAAGATTTGAACTTTATGTGGTTTTTCTTTCCTTAATACATCTTTCATTCAGTCAACAAAGATGTGAGAATATCTCAATATGAAGGATTGGAATAAGCAGTATGGAAAACTGAATAAATAGAATGGCTGAGATTAAGAGCATAGCCTGTTTGTATGATTAAAGAAAAAAAAAAAAGAAAGTATTGTTTGCTACTATTTTGCATTACTTTGCTGGAAAGTTGGTTGGGTTTTAAGGCATGTCAACCCTTGTTGGCTTATTTTATGCCGAAGAAGTTTTTGTTTTATTCATTCTTGATGGGTACTCAATTTCTTTTTAAACTGAATTTTCCTTTTAATCACATTTTTTATACTCATTTTTTTCTGTCTAATCCATAGATGGGACCCTAACAGGTACTACCACAGCACTTTGCTGGAAAGAAGAGACCTGATATTTCCATTCAAATGTAACACTTGATGATTGGTTTGGTTTCTTTGTTTAATGGCATGTCAACCTTCATGGGTTATTTAATGTCATTGTCATCATTGCAGAAGAATAGTAGGAGTACTATTTAACCCATAGCTGGGGGTTCATACCTTTCTAAAGGATATGATTGCTTGTTTTTTTTTTTTTTTATGGCATATCAACCCTGATTAAAGTCATTTTTGATAAACAAAGGATTCAGGTTGCTTACTTAAATGGTCATCCAACTAAGTATTGAACAGACTTATCTCCGCTTAACTTTGGTGATCTAGTGGAAACTGGTGCTTTCAGCACCAAGAATAAGAGTTTGAAAGTGAGTGCAATAGCATGACTGGAGTTCAAACTCAACTACTACAATGTCGCAGTCCAGCACATTAGCCACCACGCCATGGGGACACCCCCCCCTAACACTTGAGAAAGTAAAGGAACAGTTAAAAACACTTAACATCAAAAACATTAAGAGGAGGTTCAATTGTACAGAGAAATTCCATTATATTAATGACTCTTCAAAAACAATATGAATTTTTAATATTTTTCCTGATCCTAAAGATAAATAGGATTTTTTTTGGCATATGAACAGATTTTATCAATTACAGTCATAAAAAGCCTTAAAGTATTGCTAGATTAGACCAGGTTAGTTTTACCATGGAAAATATTATATTCATGATAAAGACTGACAAATGAATCAAAAACAGAATAATGAAATCGATGATACTAGTGAGGTACTTGCAGTGTAATGGTTATCGTTGTAGGAAATGGACACGGTGACAGGAGTTCAAATCCTGGATGAAGCTGTTTGCATTTTCACATACCATTAATACACTTGGGAAGGGTATGCATTCAACTATTCTCCCTACATTTATGGGTAAATAATAGGGTCAACTGAGCTCTTTAATCTTGGTATGGCAACTGGTCCAAGAGAAGGAAAGCTGAATTCAAACCTGTTAAACTTCATTTAAAAAAAAAATGACCTTGTGTCATATCCTGCTCGTGTGGAGGGGTTGGTAAATACATGCTAGTGTACCATTTAGTTAGGTTCAAAACTCTTTTGCTCCCAGGATCTGATAACTCCTTTTGGTGGCTTTGTATGCAAATAGCTGGCTATGGGCTAGACCAATTGTTATGCCTACAATTTCCAGCTGAAAAAGTCAACAAATGGTTCTGGATCAGATCAGATGATACTCTAGTTTATATGGTATACCTGGGCAGCGTGAATTCTGGTCAAAGAATCCTTGTTTCTACAACACTATTTCCTATAAAATTTTGTAAGGCTGTTAAATAACAAATTACAACATTTTACATTTTCAACTATTTTTCAGCCAAGATCCCAAGGGGAGGGACCCTTGGCTTTGGGGCCTAGGGTTTCAAGTGTTAAACAGAAAAGTTTTGCTGACAGAACCATCTGAGGATTCCCAAGTATGGTAAAGTTCTACTATATTATTCCTAAGCAAAGCTGAAACAGAAATTATTTCTGTATTTGTAGAGAGAATTAAAACAGACAATATATAAATCAGCAAGGAAGCAGAAATCAAGTACAAACTGATTGATTTTAATGACATGTCAACCATTCTCGGGTTACTTTATGTCTACAGTTAATAAATAGTTTTCTTTGTACATTCATATTTACATTTTTTGTGAAGTAGTTTCTTAAGGGGATTAAAAAAATTTTTTTAGCAGGGGGTGGGGGTCTTACCCCTCAGCAGCAGATACAGTCAGCATATTCTAAGCCCTATGACAGAGCAATCAAGTACAACTGGTGAACATTTTTCATACAAAAAAAAACTTTAGATATTCAGCTATGTTGACAACGTGATGTGTTTTTGTTAATATCACGTTTTAGTAATAAAGTAATATTGGAAATCTATAAAATCAGGTTATAGTTGAAAAAAAGACTAGATGTAATAATGAACAAGCACAGAACTAACAATGCATTATGAAATTTTCTTGTTGAAAATGTATTTACATACGGTTTACAATTGTTTGGAAAGCAGTTGAATATAGGAGAATTGATAAAAAAAAAAATCATGCTTGTTTTTAATCTAACATTAACTACAAATAAAATGTTGATTCTACAACAGATCTCTATGGAAACCGGTTTCTCAGTAAAGTTATAATATTTTGACAGGATGTAGAGACAGGGTTAATGACTTGTTAACATGGGGGGGGGGGTAGAAAATTTCTGTCACACATGAAATTAAGATAAATTGAAACATAAAAATGGCTTTAACAAATTTAACTTGACTTACGAGTGTGACAAAATTATGAGTTTTCCAACTTACGAGCTGTCACTCGGTCAATTTTTTGCTTTGGGTTGAAAGCTAAAATTTAAAGTATGACCGAGCTTCAGATATGCTTATGTTAATAAGTTCACTAAAAATATTTAAGTTTTCAAATTTATTATGTCAAAGATAAAATATCTATTAAAAAAAAAATACATTAAAACATATTATAGCATAAGTCATTACATTCTATTTAAAAAAAATCTTTTTAGACAATACAGTGCTATTTTTCTTATTTAAAAAAAAAAAAAAAAAAAAAAAAAAAAAAAAAGTGTTTGTTGGGTGGCTGGAACAGATTAATGGCATTTCAGTTTATTTCAACAGGGAAAACTGATTTGATATATGAAGAATTTGAGTTACAAGCAAAATGAAATAAACTTGTATGTCAAGGTACTACTGTCTTCTGTATTCTCAAATGTTAGAATCAAATGTTAAAAATATATTTAATGTATTATTTTTGATTGACAGGTTTAGTATATTTTCTTACAAGGTAACACCCATCTAATCTGTAAATCATTTTATCCTATGCACTACACATTAGTAACTAATAAAACTGGTTTAGTAATGTTTACTGCAGTAGAACAATTATCATTTATTTAGCTTAAGAGTTAAACATTTTACATTTGAAACTGGGATTATTTTTTAAAATCAGTTTTGGTTCACGGACTGTCCAGCATATAATTTGCCCATAGTTGTATGCTTTCAACCATTCCTATCTAATACTAATAATCTATACACAATTATATGGTTGCAAGTAATCATTTCTATTTAATAATAATTATTTGTTTATACAGTTATATGCTTTCAAGTAACTAATTATTATAATTAGTAAACAATGATAGCTTCAAGTAACTATTCTTAATACAAATAATTTAGTTATATTATCAAGTATTCCTATCTACCCATAGATGGGACCATAACAGGTACTACCACTCTAAGTCAGAGTGGACCTAGGAGTAAGGGCAATGAAGGAGTAATCCACACTCTCCAAAGCAGTTTAGTGTATTACCCAGTATACTAATTTTGGGAGGGGGTCTTAACTTCTCTGGAGGGGAATACAGTCAGTGTATTTTAAGCCTTGCCGACAAAGTGGAACATTTAAGAGAAAAATGCTTATCTTTTCATTGTGAAAATAATGTTAAAAAGCTAGAGGTTAATTGGACAGGAAAAAACTAAAATGAATCCTTTTTCTTGACTTTGACACCTAAAATTATTTTTCATCTATACCATTAGAGGAAGCATGTGGTGTAATTGTAAGAAATGGACAGTAACCAGAGTTCAAATCCGGGATGAGGCTGTTTGCTTTTCACATAATGCTAACACCCTTGGGAAAGGTATGGCAACTGGTCTAGGAGAATGAAAACTGAATTCAAACCTGTTAAACTGCTTTAAAAACTGATAGTGTCATATCCTATTCATGTGGAGGGGTAAGTTAATACATATATGCATATTTACTAACCCCTCTGTATGAGCAGGATGTGACACAAGGCCAATTTCTTAAGTGGAGTTGGTGCCTAACCATGGTCAAAGAGCCCAGACTGCCCTATTATTTACCCATAGTTGGAGGGAGAATTGTTGGATTCATACCTTTTCCAAGGCTATTATCGGTATGTGAAATAGGTTCATCCAGGATTTTAAATCATTTCACCATATCCATTTCCTATGACCATTACACCACAAGCCTCCTAAGTTAATACATATATGACCAGATAATCATCAAATTTCACACACACACACAAAAAAAAAAAAAAAAAAAAACAGTTTAGAAATTGAGCTAAGTTTTTCCATATTTTGCAGCAGCATAGGAGTTATGAATTTCTATAAATGAATAAAGCATTGGAATTACACTTACAGAGTTGGACTATCAACAGGAAAATTGGGATTAAATAGTTAATGACCGAGACACAATGCTGTATTTTGCATTAGAAAAAATATGCATGGTCATGTGTTTTATATGTTGAAGTATAGAATGGCATTTGAATATAGTTATTTATGAAGCTGTGCTTTGGTTTAGCACTAGACCACAAGTATGGAGTACCCAGTAAGGACTGAACTCACTATTAAGTAGTAATTGTCTGTGAGACAAGTCCATAATATTTCATATTGAAAATTCAATTAAGCACAAGCAAATGATTGAATTTTTTTCCTGGAAAATACATTCAAAGTTATATTAGTTAGCTTAAGTGGTTGATTGAAGTTGCAGCTTTGAGACTTTCTATAAACTTCATGTTGCACTTTAGCTTATAATAAATAGCAAAAGTATGCGTCCCCTGGATGCAAGTATTTAGTTTTTAATGTAATAAAATATTATATTAAATTAGAAAGACTAACAAAACTAAATGAGAAGAATGTTATTTTAATTGATTTCTATATAAAATCATATGTAGGATTGCTTTTAATACATTTGAGAATAACGTGGTAGTATTAGAAATCAGTAACAGCAGTTTTATTAAAACAATTAATGACTATTTCATAATTGTTGAGAATATAACAAATAACTAAAGAAATTGTAACACCAGTGGTGATGTAGTTTCGGTTACAGACAGTTGCACAATCTCCATTATAATAGGATGTTAAGTTTTTTTCTAGAGATAAAATTCTTAATAGCCATGATAGTAGTTTTGTCACTGTTTTGATACTTAGAATATAATTTTCTAGTATGATATCAGTAATGTAGGACTTATATACCATTTGATTTGGGTTTTTTTTTTACTGACAAAATTAATGTACTAAATCTGTGTGTGTGCTAAATCTGTATACTAAATACTGTGTGTGTGTGTGTACTAAATACTGTGTGTGTGTGTATATACTTATACATACCCAACCCCTCTGCACCAAACCAAATGCAAATATTTGCCTACAAACTATTTGCTTAAAAATCATATATACAAAAACAAGATTTGGCATTGAATAGCCAACAAGGGTTCATATGCCATTAAAAAAAATTAAAAAATAACCAACCAACCTGGACACATTATAATGGAGCTTCTAACAACATTTAACACTATTCCCGCTTTTAACCATAACAAGTAACCAAGGGCAATCAGTTATCTCCCAAGAGAGACAAAGTAATTAGTTGAAAATGGCAGTTATGACAGAAACATAGATTAAAGTCTTAACCCTTGTCTTGCCAATAGATACAACATTAAAGCCAAATAGGTTCAATAGACGATAATGAAAATAACAGTGTTGAAACATTCTTAACAATTGAAACCATGATATATTGTAGTCATTATCACCAGGGGTGATGATAGAAAACAATTTTATGTTTGCCAGATGGTAGCACATTCTTTTAAGTGCTTTAGATTGCTTCATCAAAGCATTTTCTCAAGGTTTTGGAATGGAAACTTTGATACCCTCTAACCCTTCCTAGAAGAAGGTGGAAATATGAAAGAAATTTAGAACATAGATCAAGAAATGATAAAAGCTAATATAAACATAATGTGCAAATTCTGGAAAATACTGAGATTAAGATCATTTCAATTTAGGGAAAAATACAATTTTCAATTCAGACTTGTATTAGTCATATCTTTAAAATATGTTTTCATATCTTTTTATACTTTACATAAATATGCATAAATAAAAAGATCCAGATGGCATTGAATGCAAATCAGGATATTAGAAAATTAGTGAAAATATAGATTTAAAATATTTAAAATATTGTATATTATAGAGACATAGGTAATGACTTGCCAACATGGGGGTAATAGAAACATTATGTACTAAGGAGGCGTGTGGTAATGATTCTTGTCCTAGGTCTAGCAAACAAAATGTACTTCTACTCCTACCAAAGACAACGTAACATTTGAAGATCTTTAACAAGCTAAGTTTGTCGTGTTTTGCCACTATAAACGCGGCCTCAAGGACACTCACGACTCCACGACTAGTCGGACTCGTCACATTTCCGCTTCTGCCCACACGTACAACATGTCACCCGCTGTCTCTTTGATCGACGGACCGTTGTTGGCTCATCACAGGTTCGTGAGTTTTGCCGTTTGATCTCGCTACACTAGGAAATGGACTGTGACCAGAGTTTAAATTTGGACGAGGCTACTTGCATTTCACATAGCACTAATACCCTTAGGAAAGGTATGAAACAATTCTTTCTCCAGCTATGGGTAAATAGTTGAGCAGACTGGGCTCTTTAACCTTGTTTAGGCAACCAATATAGAAGAAAAAACGAATTCAAACCCATTAAACTCCACTTAAAAAATTGACCTTGTATCACATCATATTCATGCGGAGGGGTTGGTAAATATGTATATTAGTATATGTAGCTTTAAATAAAATGTGTGTTGGGGGGGGGGAGAGTGTTTTGACCCTTTCTATACTTAGCAATTTAAGAGTGATGTTATAAACGGTGTCATCAAAATGAGTGTTTAATGTACTCAGGTTTTTTTCTTGTAAAGGTAACATGAATACAACAAATATTGCTGACTGAGTACAAATCTAAAATCTAATTTAAAAGTTGTGAGAATAAAAAGCAAAAAACACTAACCATATGAAATGCAGTCAAACATTTCCTGGTTGCTAATTTAATATACTACAACTAAGTCACTAAGAGTTTTATTTTGGTATATAATGAGTTAACAGAAATTAGTGACGGATACTAGACACCGACTAGGTGAACAAGGAGTGGTAATAAACAAAGGGTTCTGTTATTTCATAGTGAACAAATAAACCAATTATGATGTTGTACAGGTAGACAGAATGACAAACAAAACAAAACAGTGAATCAAGGAAAAAAATTAAAATGTTTTAATTCTTTAACAAAATTTCTCTCTCTCTCATATATATATATATATATAATAAATAAAGGGCCAGTTTAACTCAGTCAGAGTGTCTGACTAGTAACCAAAAGGTTCTGGGTTCGATACCAGCCCTCGCAAACTCAACATATGAGTAGCACATGGATCTGTGCGGTAAAGTGAAGAGCTGATGGTAGGTGTGGCGCTCCACCTCAGATGCCAAATCAATCTCCCTGGTCTAGTGCTGAAAAGTAGATAGACTCTCTTGCTGTCTGGTTGATACCAACTTTAGGCCACCCCAATGAACAAATTGTTATGAAATCATTTTTTCTTAAATCGAAAAGTGTTCAAATACTGACAGTAGAACACAATATATTCCATATCTATATATATATATATATATATATATACTACTATATATATATATATATAAATGTTTTCTCAGCTCATGTTGGTCTATAAGTTTTGTCTATTTTTTTTTACAAACACAGAAATTTTCACTATATAATATTTGATTTAAGTGATTAATGGAAAAGTGTTGAACTAAGTAGGTAATATTGAATATAGCAACTTAATATCTATTGCATAATACAAATTTCTTGAAAACTAAAAGATATTCATTTTTCTTTATTAATGTTAAATTCTTATCCTTCCTCCATTTTCATCTCTAAGTTTCTTATTTGAAGATAATTCTTTTATTTTCTTCTTCACCCAAATAACCATCTTTTTTTTTTTTTTCTTTTTTACATTTTTCTTGTACACCTTTCTTTATCACCACCAATGCACAATAAAATACATATCTTCTTTTTTGGCTTGGAGGGAAAAATTTAAATCTTTCTTGTTCATTCCAATCAACCCTTTCTTTACCTCCAACATTCGAGTAACAACTATCTCATTCCTCAACTCAGGATATAAGTATGGCATCCTAGTTCCTGAGCATCTGTCTCCCAGGGAGTACCTATCAATCTTATTAAAGGTAGGCTAGAGTCAAGACATACCCTGATGCCTGTGGTAACAGCCATAATGAGGAAAGTGAATAGATAGTTATTTATTAAGCTTTGCATTGTTCTAGCACAAAGCTGGTTATATGGGGCACCTAGTGAGACTCAAACTCACTAGTAATGGTTTGCGAATCTAGACTGCTAATCATTTTACACCATGCAAGGTGCCGACTAAAATGATCATATTTTACATTTGTCCCTGTCTGAATAATGTATCACCTAAATAATATATCCATTCTTCTCTAGTGTAGATCATTTTTGTTCATATAGACACTCTTCCCTATTTACATTAATCAAAATTATTTTTAAATAAACCAAAAGAAAAAAAAATTAATTCAATTTTCCATTAACATTTCCTCATATTCTTTTCCTACCTTTCTTTCATAACAAACTTATAACTTTTCCTATATATATATATATATATATATATATATATATATATATATATATATATATATATATATAACTGTTAAAATTTTTTTAAATTTTTTGTTTTTGTTTGAATTTATTTTTTAATTTATTTTTAAATTCTGCTTTTTGTTTTTTTGTGATCTGCAATTTCATAAGTGAATTGAGACCCATCTGATGAGACTGAATTTTGGGGAGCTATATTAAATCAACTTAGATTTATATAGGCCCCAATTTTGGTTGAAATAAATTTATTATGCAATTACGGTGTTGAGTTCTTCCTTCCTTTATATGATAAATATTGCTCTGTATATAATCTAAAAAGTTTATTATACACTGAGCTCTCTTCAGTGATTTAAAGATTCGCTGTATTTATACATACTGGATCATACAATATTAATACAGTGTATCTTAGAAATCACATATAGAATCATCCCTTACTACCAAGTTTTGGATAAATATATATATATATATATATATATAAACTGACAGCATGAAAAAAAAAACAAATAGTGTAGTTTGTAATTAAAGAAATGTACAAGTTGATATCCAGGGAAAAATATATAAAAGAAAAGACCAAACACCCCTACTGTCTGAAAATAACCGTTGGTATCATGATGAATGACCAAAAGAAAAAATGCTAGAAGAGTTGTTAAAAGTGCTCACTGCACTAAGTAGAGCAAAATTATAAAGACCTAAGGAGTCAGAAACTACCTACCTAGGTTTTACCAAATGGCTCATCAGGATAATTATCCTGATGAGCCGTTAATAGCAACCCCTTCATTGATTTTGGTGGACATTGACAAATTCCAACCATAATCGGTTTAATTCGCAATTTCTCCCATACTTCTAGTCCAAACCTAAAAATATTTATATGATTGGGAAAAAAATAGAATAATATTTTTAAATATGTAACTTATGTGTTTTTATTCATTGAATTATTTTTAGTACGAGTTAAAATGGTATTTTGCTTTGAACAGCAAAAAATGAGTAATACGAGTTTTTTCCCCCCAAGACTAAATTTTACATGGTAATTTCTTTCGTAAAATCAAAGTAGCTAATCTTCATCAATATTCTTGAAATTTTACACCTAATTAGAACACACATTAAAATACAAGCAGGGACTTGTTTTTTCTTTTCCGACCTTTGGAAGTAAAAATATAATAGACAAAAGTTGGAGATTTCTTCAAAAAGTATAAGATTAGCAAAAAAAAAAAAAAAAAAAAAAAAAAAAGAAGCACTATATCATTAATAGAAAATAGTCTCAGAATTATTTTCATATATAATGTGTGAAATATTAATGATGCTGTACCATCAGGTTTTTTTTAATCAAACTTTCAATTTTGGAAAAAAACTTAAAATTACAAGAAATATACAAAACCCAGCAAATGCTGGACTGACTTTGTTTAAAACCATGTAAATAGGTATTCTATATAGGTATTTATTTATTTAAAAAGTGATGTTATATATTTAAATTAATACTATATATGTGTATACATGCAGTATTAAAATGAAAATGTGTGGTAAAAAAAAAAAAAAAAAAAAAAAAAAAAACACCCAAGAAACCCTGCTATCCGTACTATACCTTTTATTCTCTAAATAATGGGTTACAGCAGAGATACATACAATTTGAGTGTGGAATCAGAAAGAACATACAATTTTACATAAGAATGCTACGTTTTATCAAAATCGCTTCAAAAATAAAGAAACAGTGAAGAAATTACTGAATTTCTTGTTTTGAATTGGTTGGTGATTTGACACATTTTTAACAAAATCATGTCTACTCTTGTTGCCCCAATTTTGGGGATTTAGATTCTCATAACTTTTGAACCACTGGGGATATTTGCATAATTCAAACAATTTTGAACTCCATTTACACAGCTCTATATAACTAATGTGATTAAATAACAATAACAAAAAAAAAAAAAAAAAAAAAAAAAAAAAATTAAAAATTTTTTTTTTTTTTTTAAATCAACTGGGAATATAACCGTTAGGTGAAATCTAGGTAGGTAGTTTTTATCTCCCTCCCATTTTTTTTTTCTTCTAATGTTAGCTTATTTTTGCTGCAAGCTTGTTGCATTTTTGTGTAAACATGTCAATGTGTTTGCTCTAAAGACTGTAAATTTTGCGTTATAAGACAATGTAAACTATATAAATCCTTTTTTTTATTTTTAAAATCAGTACAAACTGATAAAAAGTTGAACAAATGCTGAATTTAAGTTAAATTTAGCTGCTACAAATTCTAAAAGTTAGTGCATATTATATACAAGAATATTTTTTCACAGAATTTCTTAGTCCAAAGTTAGTGATGCATGTTATACATGAGTACATTCTCAGTTGTATTTGCAATGATAATTTTGTTAATTAAAATTCTTCACTCCTTCCTAAATAGAAGAATCAATATCATTATGGACGGCTGATACAATTAGAATGTTAAAAATTCTAAAAAGTCTGTGCATATTATACATGGTAATTTTTTCTCCAGAAGTTTGTAGTCCAAAGTTAGGTGTGCATGTTATGCACAAATAATTTGGGCTTCTCACATGGCATAATGGTTAGCAAGCTAGACTGGTCCCATACTGACAACTAAGCAGAGCTTACCAAATATCTATCTATACATAAATAATACTATTGTTCCTTAATCTTCCAACTGTTATTATCTTGCAACACCCCCTGGTTAAAAATGAGACCGTCCAAATCATCCAAGATGAAATGCAAAACTGTAAATCCTGATTATTTGGTGTTGCTTATCCGCCAAGTTATTTCTTATGAGGCCCACCTCAGCTAAATAATGGACCATTCCATTTTTTACTAGAAAGAAAGGGAACAAATGGACATTCGATACAGAAAAAAAGTAGGGGAAAGATAGAGAGAGGCAGTGAGTGTGTGGAGGCAATAACACTAATCTATTTCAATCAAATATAATGAAAAGATGAGAGAGAGAGAGAGAGAGAGAGAGAGAGAGAGAGAGAGAGAGAGAGAGAGAGAGAGAGAGAGAGAGAGAGAGAGAGAGAGAGAGAGAAGAGAGAGAGAGAGAGAGAGAGAGAGAGAGAGAGAGAGAGAGAGAGAGAGAGAGAGAGAGAGAGAGAGAGAGAGAGAGAGAGAGAGAGAGAGAGAGAGAGAGAGAGAGAGAGAGAGAGAGAGAGAGAGAGAGAAGAGAGAGAGAGAGAGAGAGAGAGAGAGAGAGAGAGAGAGAGAGAGAGAGAGAGAGTTAAATCAAGATTATTATACTTTTAAATATTGAACTATTTTGCAATAGATCTTAAGTAAACATATCAAACATTGTAATAAAATTATCATACTGTGGTATATCCACAGGTCCTGCTAGTACACAAATAATTACAGTAATATCTCCACTGTTTGTTTCTTCTGCTGCTCTCATAAACATACCCAACTCATTGTTCTGTCAACATTTTTTTCTTTCCTGTCACTTTGTGTCCGTCCCACGTGTCCCTTGTCCATAATTACAGAATCCCACATCAAAACCTGTAGCAGCAGTGCCTATAACATCTGTTCTTTATAAGAAACAGAGCTACAATGTAACAAACAGACAAAAACTACATAGATAGAATATGTAAGGCAGATAGTAAATGATGTTAGCCAACAATGTCTTTCTCTTAATTACACAGCAGCACACATTCAAGCTTACAACAAATTAATCAAGGAACAGCCATTGGAACACTGCCATTCTTATCTCACTCTTTTCTACTAGCATGGTCTCCTCCTTTTTATCTATCTTCCAAAATATTTTGTATTGCATTAGACATGAACAGAAATACCAGTCATAGTTAGATATCATACAGATAAGCCATTTGATAAGTTGATTTTACAGGCCTGGTTACCTATCAACATGCTAAGTCATAACCTCTCCATTGACCCATTATAGTGTGATAATTTAGGAGGCACATTCATGGTGTATCCTCATAGGAAATGGACAACCTGGGTTCAATTCCTGGACAAAGCTGCTTGCATTTCACATGGCGCTAATACCCTTGGGAAAGGTATCAATCCAACTATTCTACCTCCAGCTATGGGTAAATAGAGTAGACTGGGTTCTTTAACCTTGGTATGAAAACTGGTCAAGAAGGATAATGTAGATAAGAAAAAAGATATAGATTACTATAAACTAGAGAAATTAGGAGGTGCTTAGAAAAGGGTTTGTATCCAACTATTCTCCCTACAGCTATGAGTAAATAGTAGGGCAAACTAGGCTCATTGATCTTGGTATGGAAAGGAAGGAAAACTTAATTCAAATTTGTTAAACTTCACTTAAAAATTGACATTGTGTTGAATCCAGCCTGTGGTGGAGGGGTTTGGTATATACCTATAATCATAGTGTGATAATTTGTCTATCTAAATGATAGTGTATTCAAATAAATAACTACATCTGTCCAATAATACTTGTTAAATTTAATATATGAAATTATATACATATATATTATATATACACAGAGATGCTGATAGGTACGCGTCCTGCTTCACTGACGCATAAAAATTGTATCCATGCATCCAGTGTTTTTTTCTTTTCTTCCCCCACCATTTGCAGCTAAAACAATAAATACATTTCAATATTTTCTTGGAAATGAATTACACTGTATGGAGTACAAGTTAGGGGTTAGACAGCTTTAGTTGTTCATAGATAAAAATCTACAATTTATTAAAAAAAAAAACTTTAGTTGGGACCCATCAACTTTCCCGAGAACTCATTAAAATCAAATACATGCATCGCAGGACGCACTAAATTAAAAAGCTATCAGCATCACATTATAATATATATATATATATATATATATATATATATATATATATATATTACTCAGCTTAGCACAAAGCCAGAATAATGAGACATCCAGTGAGGATCAAAACCGCTAGTTCAATAACCATTCCCCTACAGGAGTTGTAAATATGCATATACATATGTAACAGTATAGCACAGAGGTAGTATTAAAAACTCACATGTTCAAGATTTGTCCAACATTAAATACAAGGAAAGATCAATAAGTCTATAGCCTGACAAATTATGAACTGGATTTTGGTGGAAAATTTTCATAGTGTTCAGTCTATGTAATTAATGGAGTTTGGGGTTAAGTGCATTGACAAGGAAGGAGAGTATATTGAAAAATAAATATACTATGTAAAATAGTTGCTTTTTTTCAGCATTAGGTTATAAATTTATAATAAATTGTTTTTGTCTAAATAAATTATTCTAAACTATAATGTATATAATAATGAAGGTGCTTGTAATATAATGATTATCATTGTAGGAAGTATACTCTGTTACCAGAGTTCAAATCCTGAATGAGGCTGTTTGCATTTGGCAGTGTAAACACCTTTGAGAAAGGCATGAATTCAATTATTCTCCTTTCAACTACAGGTAAATAGTAGGATAAACTGTGCTCTTAAACCTTAGAATGGAAACCAATCTACAAGAAGAAAAACTTATTTAAAAACCAGACCTTTCCAAAACATGATATATAAGTAGCACCCCCACAGTCAAAACGGGATACAAGATAAGTCTTTCTTTTAATGTGTAAAATACAAGTAAACAGAGATATTCTATTTTGTAAGCCAAATGAAAAAAAATATATGCTCAAAATTCTTATCAGTTTATGTTATTTTGAAACAAAGAAGTATTTATCATGGTATTTAGTTTGAATTAACTAAAAATGAATTAATATCTTTTGTATAGTCACATTTTTTAAAAAGAATAAAGCAATTAATATAATCAATAGCAAATAATTATCAAACAAGGTTGGTTTTGATCCATATAATTACACAGAGCATTAAAAAAATAATTAAAAAATAAATAAATGAATAAATAAATAAGAAAAACAAAAAAAGAAACAATGATGATCATTTTACTTTTGATGCTTAAATATACAATGACATAAAAAAACAAAAACAAAAACTAAAAAGCTTTTATGAAGCTATTGAAGAAAAATTAATACTTTGGATAGAAGATAAAAAGCTCTAAAACTAACAATTTTTTCCTGAAATTTTCAACTTAGATATTTTTTTTATTAGAAACAATATTGATATTAAACAAGATATTTAAAACCTGGTAACTGGACAGAAAAGTGTCTGGATAAATATACTAAATACTGATTTGACATTGATTCCTTTAATATTCAATCTACTTAAGTATGATTGATTGGTTGATTTTAATGGTATGTCAATCGATCTGGAGTTATTTTATGCCTAGAGGTTAGAGAATTGTGTTCATTGTATGATCACATTTACATTTTTTGTGTAGTTGTTTCATAAGAGGTTTTTTTTTGTGCACAAGGTCCTATTGAATACAAATAGTTTTTAAAGAGATCTATTTGAACAATAGATGGGACCCAAACAGCTATGACTACCACCCAGATCAGACCAATCTATTTAAAGTTATCATCAAAACATGTTAAGACGAGTCCACCTATTTTTTTGGAAAGTGTTTAAATAATTGGTATTTAAAACTTAAAAGCTGGTGCCGGTTTAGATCAGTCCGTAGAACATTCGTCTAGGAATTGCAAGGTTCCAGGTTTGATACCAGCTCTTGCCAACTCAGTGCATGAGTAGTATGGCTTGGGTAATCTGATCTGTGCAGTAAAGCAGCATCAAGGAGCTGATGGTAGGTGTAGCACTCCACTTCAGCAAAAACAATCTTCCTGGTCTAGCACTAGCAAAAAAGAGATAGACTTCCTTGTTGTTTTGCTTATACCAACAATAAGCCACTCTGCTAACTTTACTACTAGAACGTAAAAGAGGAATTAGTTAACATTAACATGACTTAATAGGACTGATTTTCACGTAATATAAAAATTTAAAAATAAATAAAAACACCTCATGTGCTGTAATGGTTAGTAAGCTAGATTAGCAGACCATTGTTTGTGAGTTTGTTTCTCACTGGGTACTCCATACTACTGGCCTTGTGCCACATAAACTTAGTAAATAACTATATAAAAAAACCATGACATCAAAATGTCTATTACTTCAACTGTTAGATATTAAAACATTCTCAAGATATAAATCCAGTCAAACTTTATTCTTGTAACAGCAAGCTAGAAACACTTGATTTTCATGTAGTCACTGAATGAATGAACAGGAATTTTTCAGTCAGAGAAACAATCGAATTTTGTAAATAAAAGTCTGCCCAGAAAGCATCCAACCATTATGAATATCCTCAGTTTCATGGCCTTGATGTGTAACTTGGCAACCAATCAGAGAAGACCTTAGTGTACATGTGTGTCCAAACATTTCTCCTGTGGAGTTAATCAGTCGGCAGTGAGATGCCACTGAGTAGGATTGTATGGCCATCATATTCACAGTGATGTCTCATGCAGTGATTTTTGGCAAAACACCACATAGCTGAGATTTTCAACCTCCACTCCCTACAGGCCAGATTTGGCTCCCTGTGACTTTCTGGCTTTAGCCTGAAAGCTAAAAACAAAACCAACTGGGGGGAGAATTCAGACAGGAGATTAAAGATAATGCGAGGAGACAGTTAATTGTTATTGTGAAAGAGGGCATTGCAGACTGTTCTGGAAAGTGGATGGGATACTGGGATACATGCATAAGGCTCCAAAGGGAGCATATTGAAGTGGACTGAGGGATCATTGCCCTAGGTAGGGCATGCCTTTTGTTAATATTAAATGGCTGGATATATATATATATATATATATATATATATATATATATATTGAGGGTTATCATAGTGATCACCACGATATCAATGGATGGAAGACTAAAGAGGAATGAAAGGAATAGAGGAAAAAAAAAATTGTTTATTAATAAAACAAGGGCCCTTTGGTCCGGTGCTTTTCAAGTTTTACACCTGGAATTGATTAAAAGTCAAGTTGTAAATTAATTACAACATGAATGGATATGGAATGAAGACTAAGGTCTAAGGAATAGGTTTGACAAGTCACACCAGACCCAAGCCACCCACCCAATAAAATAAGTGAGTGCTTAGGTCTAATTTGTCTGCACAAGGTAGGACGACAAGTAAAACTCAGTCATGAGCTTTTATCTTGTTTTAATTGTTATTCTAACTAGTTGCATATATTGTGATAATGCTTTGCATTTTGTGCATAGAGCACATTAAACATTTTACTGATTAAAAACAAGTTTAGTGTTAAATTTTAATATATATATATATATATATATATATATATATATATATATATATTATAGGTAGAAAATAACAGATAAAGGTTTGGTGTTTAGCATTTTTAACTACACTAGTAGAGACTTTGGGCAGCCAACAAAAAAAAAGACAAATAGAAAGCTAAACAACAAATCCTTGTCTTATTTTCAACAAAATATGTCTACAAGAGAATCTGCTGCCTAAATATATATATATATATATATATATATATATATGACAGTCATCCACAAACACCGTTTTTCGGCGTTTCACACCTCTTCAGTGTGGCTAGACACAACTAACTCCAACCAGAAGCGAACTCCGACTGATTGCAGAGGATATAGGTGCAATATTAGCAGGTAGACAGTGCTTAATATCATTGATAGAGCATTTATATTTATGTTAAAGTAGTGTGAATACAGAGTCAACACCTGGTTACTGACAGTTTCTCATCTATCTGATCTTCAGTTTGAAAATTACATAGGTGAGAAACTGTCAGTAACCAGGTGTTGACTGTGTTCACACTACCTTAACTTCAATAATATATAAATATACACACACACAACATTGATTAAATTAAACTCTCTTTCTCCTCTTTTAGTCTATTTCAAACAATGTGAAAAGTATAAAATGTTTATATCAGTTTATGTGCCTTATGATTATAAATGTAGTCTATGATATTAATTCTAGCATAATGATCATGTAGTATGCCAAACACACTTTAAGATTTCCAGTCTTTAATAACTTTTTGTGATTTTTTTTTTTAATGTCTGACATTTTCAAGAGCTTGGAGGAGAAATGACCTAATGTAACAAGGAAATCTTCAAGGTGATGAGGGGTTCTACTCATCGATATACTATATATATATATATATATATATATATATATATATATATATATATATACACACATACATACATACATACACACACACACAGATGCTGATAAGTATGCGTCTTGAGTCACTGATGCATAAAAATCGTATCAAGGCATCCCAGTTTTTTTTCTTCTTCCCCCACCATTTTCAGCTAACTTTAAATGCATTTCAATATTTTCTTGGAAATGAATTACACTGTATGGGGTACAAGGTAAGGGTTAGATGGCTTTAGTTGTTCATAGATAAAAACCCTACAATTTATTAAAAAGCTTTAATTGGGTCCTATCAAATTTCCCCAAGACTCATTCAAATCAAATACATGCATTTCAGGACGCACTAAATGAAAAAGATATCAGCATCAAAGTATGTGTGTGTATGTATGTATGTATATGTATGTATATATATATATATATATATATATATATATTATATATATATATATATACCCACCCCAGTTATGTAAAGAAAATTATGACAGTGTTGAAGTGGGTGGGTGAGAAAAGAGCACAACATTAAAATAGCCATTAAAAGAGACTATTGCTGAGGATTTTTACCACCAATAACAACACATATACCTTCAGCTTTTTATATACATAATTTACAGCTTGAAGATAAAGACTGACCAAAGAACAGAGGAAATAGACATTTGAATATTAAAAAGAATTATTAATAATCATGAAGATATAATGGAGAAAAGAGAAAAAAGGTTAACTCTTTGTGTGGCAGAATGCCAACACCAAAATAATGGGCTGAATTCAAAAAAACTAAATTTAAAATAATAAAACCAACTGGTCACAGATGTTGGTGGCCTTTTACCAACCCCAATAAGGTTATAAAAATAATCCTCACTTCTATTCCTGATCATACTGACTATATCAACAGTGCTTGTTTTTAGAAACCTTTAAATCAAATTCATTTTTAATAAGGATCACACTCAGTATTTTCTATTTGATATATTGTTTGTTTTCTTTGTTTAATGGTGGCTAGTTGGTTGGTTTACAGCATGTCAATCCTTGGGTTATTTTAGGGAAGTGCAGTGGTGTACTGATTAAGAGTCGTAGGAAATGGACTCGTTGACCAGAGTTCAATTCCTGGACGAAGCCACAGTTCACATAGCACTAATACCCTTGGGAAAGGTATAAATTCAACTATTCTCCCTCCAGCTTTGGGTAAATAATAGGGCAGCCTGGGATCTTTAACCTTGGTTAGGCAACCAGTCTAGGAGAAAAAAAACTAAATTCAAACCTGGTCACTACTAGAATAGGCCTATGCCTACTAGTGATCTATTTCAATTTTTTTTTAAATTAAAAATTATCCCGAAGACTTTTGGTTTATTCATTTTTGTTGGGTACTCAATTTTTTTTAAAACTCATTTTTTGATCAATTTAACCAATAGATGGGACCCTAATTTGTTTAATGGCATAACAACCTCCATGGGTTATTTAATGTTAAAGTCATTCTTGTAGGAGAACAATAGTAGCACTATTCAACCCTTGGATGAGGGAATTCATACCTTTTCCAAGGTATTAGTCCAAAAGTGAATGTAATAGTGCAACTGGAGTTCGAACTCACTATGATGACACAGTCAAGCACATTAGCCATTACATCCTGCAGACCCCCGGCCCCCGAGGTATTATCCTAGACAAAATAATTTTAAAAGATGATAATGCTTGATGTTGTATTAGGTGTTTCCAATAACCAATTATGTTGTTGATGTACAATACTGAGTAATTCCCTTTCATGGCATCTCTCAGGGCAATGGGGGTTACTTAGTGATACTCATTTTCTCACCAACTTAAATGTGACAGGTTATACTGGGTTACATGGTACAAGTAGCAAGGAACCTAGGCATGATCTATTATCTAATGCCTATATAAAGCTAAAGAGTCCAATAGCTCTATCTAGTCATATGTGGGAGGAGAAGTGGATTTATGCAGATCCTGAGAGCATTTGTGTGAAGCAAGGGCAACAAACTGCCCTAACCAGAGTTTGAACTTGTTTGCAGATTCCATTCTCAGAATGGTAATTGTTACGCTACCTGCTCCTCCAAATAGGAGGCATGCTTAGCGTAACGTTTATCATTGTAGGAAATAAAATCAGCTTTAAATTCTGGATGAAGTTCTTTGTGTTTCACTTTTGTGCTAATGCCCATGAGGAAGGCATGAATCCATCTATGTCCCCCCCCCCCCCAGCTATGAGTAATAGTAGGGTAGATTAGGTGGATTTTAGCCTTAGTGAGGCAACCAGTTTAGGAGAATGAAAACTGAATTTAAACCAGCTTGAAATTGATCTTGTGTCACATCCTGCCAATGGTAGAGGGGTTGGGTAAATACATACCTACTTCTCTAACTCGACATTAGCCAAATATATTTTGATATATCAAAGGATATGCTTAATATACTCAATTTTGATAATTTTGCAAAACAATTTTTTTATACGAACATTAACAATACACTGTTAGAGTAAAGGATATTTGTAGAATTTTTTTTTGCATGTATTGACTTTAGTTATTGGCCTACTGCTTTACAATTGAGATAAACAAAAGGGGTGCTCTCTTCATAAAATTTGATTTGAATGTGCATATATTATTATAACTAGTGAAAAAAAAAAAATACACGCTCCAGTTGGTGTAAAAAATTAATTTTTGAAAAAAAAAAAAAAAAAAAAAAAAATGCCTGACGAAATGGCAGTTAAAAATTCAATGTCAGAGAGTTTGTACCATTAGAAAATTATCAAATTTATTAAAGGAGTAAAACATAAAACAATTTGAAATGGAAACTTAGTTCTGATAACTTTAAATATATATTAAAATAAAGCAAGCTATATATAAATATATACTTATTTGTTAAAACTTATTTTAAAAACAATGAGGTTCGTCTAAGGTTATGTGCTCAAATTCTGAGTGTATTTATTCCATGTAATGATAATTTTGGGTAATGTGATGTAAGCAGTAACACATTTTCAGTAACAGACAAATAGAGACCTAATCTCCATTATTAATAGATGTACACACAACTTCTATCAGATGAGATATCGAACTAAACTCTTTTTAAAGTATTAAGTCACTCTTTCAGTTTGAAGTAGAAGTGCAAGTAGTTCTGACAATAAAAGCAAAGACAAAATGTGAAGAAACTTTGAAATTCCTTTTGTATTGGACTAATTATTTTCTTTGTCTATGTTGTTATGGACACATCAGTGTAAGATGACCAGCAAAAACCTACATCAATCAGCTCTGTGCAGATTCTGGATGCAGTGTGGAAAAACCTGCCAGGGGCGATGACCAATAGGAACGGTTGGTGAGAGAGCCATGGGAATCTGTTTTGTCAGCACAACCTGACGATGATAGTATTTGTTCCCAATATTTTGACCATGTACCCTCCGGCCTTTTTCTGGAATTTTTACTGTGCAATTGGCAGTATCAATTGATAGATTAGCATGTCATTTTCACAATAGACATCACTAATTCCATAGTGAATACATTAGAAGGCGGCTAGAGGTTACACTGCCAAAATGTTGTCAACAAATAACGTAGACAAAGTAAAGACAAAATTAATCACAATAAACCTTGCCTTAAAAAAATTCAGACAAAAACAAAGCAGAAGATTTTATAAGGACTTTCGAGTTTTAAAACTACATCCAAGTTTGGTCTTATAGAAATTATCCCCCTTGTTTGAAAGAGTTTTATACCTGGCCACTAGTTATAATACGCTATGTATCTTAGCACAATGTATAGCCAATTTGGGAATTATTTAAAAAACCCAATTCAGGCCAAGTTTTAAGTGGTATGATTGCGGAACATAAGTTCAAAATATTAATAGAAGATTGTTATTTCCTGTTAATTTTATAGAGTTTTGGCTTGGACCTGAAACTCAGAATTTATTATACTTAAGTCAGTAATCAAAGTCCCATCAACTTGATATTACTAACCGATCTGTGGTCTTCAGTACCCAATGTAATAAACTACTAAACAAGTAGATCATATATATATATATATATATATATATATATATGATAATGAACTGTGTGACTTTTTCTGTATGTTTCTTTGTCTATAACTAAATCTATCAGATATATAAAACATGCAAATCCTGTTGGGTTTGAATGTCTGAACTGAAGGTAAGTGACATAACTATTACATCAACATTCCCTTGCTTGAACAACATAGTAAAATTAACTTGGAAATACTAAGTTAGGCAGAGTGCACAGATACTACACTGATCCTAGGCATAAAGCTAGGGAGTAACATATTGATACTGGGGAAAGTGCACAGATACTACACTGATCTTAGGCAGAGGTCAAATATACTACACTGATTCTAGGCAGGAGACACAGGTGCTACACTGATCCTGGTATAATGCTAATTTTAAACATTTCCAAGACCTGACACCATGACCGTCTCTTTTTGTTTAATTCATTAGCATCATCTATACTTATCAGTCATCATCAGTATCATAATAACATGTAATAAAACATTAAGAAAAACTGAACCAGTGATAATTCCGGATATTTGGACAAAAAATCCATTTCCTAATGTGTTTTGAGCTAAAAAATACTTTTTTCTACTTTAATTTACCCTGAGAAGGGTTAGTAGTACATAATTCGGTCCTTCTATCTCCCTCCACCATTATTCATTACATGGCTTTGAGAATAGACCTGCGGTGCTGTAGCCTCATTTTGAGGTCAGCATTCGGGCAATCAGTGGACGACCAATATTGGAATGCAGTACTAACTTTTAGGAAAATTTTTTACCGTCCCCGGCAAACTGTCCTGGATGACGTATTGATCGTCCCGGATGTAATTTTTATCGTCCCTGGGACGGCATTAATGTTGAGCCCTGCTGACACACAATTGTAGGGATACACTAAATATCTTCCCTTGGATTTGTGGGTGTGTCTTTGGGTATCACATCTCAATTGGTCATGCGAGAAATCAGAATCTTCTCATTCTTTGAATAGATGCCTTTTCATTGCTGTTTGTTGAGCAGAAGAAAAACATTCTGGTGATTAAGTTATCTTGTCTCAATATTGAAATGCATACCTACATGGCTATGAACGAACAAAGAACACTTTTGTACTCTGTACTTTATATATTGCTTTTCATGGAACAATGTGCACATTTTATCTGTTGACACGTTTGTATATTCTTATAATATTTTTTATATATTCTAGTCCAGAACATGAGCATTAGTTGAACTTCTTGTGTCTAATGTTAAATTTCCCTTTCTTCATTCAACAAAAAAATGTGCTCTGAAGAAGACTAATGTTTATACAATGCCTTTTACAATTGTTTCATTTGAATTACATTTGATAAACATCATAGAGTTGAAACAGGCGCTTGTTAGCACAATATATACTATTGTTTTTCTTTATCTATACTTTAAACTATCAGATTTAATTCCATTTTATATACTTACATATTTTTTATATGTGATGTATTAAATATCCTATATGTATATAGGAGCCTATTTCTGTCTTTCCTTTCATTTATTCAGTGTTAGCGTGTCAATGAATATACTAATGCTAGAATTTGGACATTGATAAGTAGAGACAACTAAATATCCTCCCAAGCACCAAACATTACCAATAATTGGTAATGTCCACATACAATATGAAAGTAAAGGATTAACAAAAATTGGAAATGTTAATTTTTCTCTAATAAGAAACAAGGGGCAATTTTAAATTACATGAAAACTTTCAGGTGTCTTTCACAAAGACATAAATATTAAATTCTGTTATTGACTTAGACATGAAAGTATTCTATTTGCTTCTATTAAAAAAAAAAAAAAGGGTCAAACCTTCCTGGAAAGATAGAGACTAAATTTACTAGAGAGAAACATAACTTCACCTGGGGCACTTGAATCCCACAGATTTAAAAAGTAATGTTGTAGTGGTCACACAATCACTTACACATGGAAAAGCCAAACAGGTTTCCTCTTGTTACATACAATGTGTAATGGTTATCATTGTAGGAAATGGAATTGGCAACCCAAGTTCAAATCCTGGATGAGGCGGTTTGGGATTCACTTTACACCAATGCCCCTGAGAAAAGCATGGATCCATCTCTTCTTCCAACTATGGATAAATACTAGGGAAGACTGGGTTATTTAACTTTGGTTAGGCAACCAGTCTAGGAGAAGGAAAACTTCAAAATTAACCTTGTGTCACATCCTGCTTGTGGAAGAGGGGTTGGATAAATACATATATACAATATGTTTGATAAACAATGGATGTCTTGGTTAATATTGAGAATAAACAAAAGATTATATTTTTTCGACTAAGTTAAAAGACAGGATTACCTTTTTTGTTAAAAGGTCCCTTTTTCTTGGTTATACATGTATTTCTATAGGTTGCCTTCTGAAGATTCTATAGCACCAAAAACAATAGTACTATTGAAAGGCAACACTCCTAGATCATATATCTTAGCTCAAATTGAAGCAAACCATTCTTCCACTTTATACAAGATTAAAAGATAGAATATACTCTTATCTGTATACTACCCATCAAATTGAAATAGAAAAAAAAAAGAGCTAAAAGGCCAACAGCTTTATTTAAAAAGCCTGTTGTCTTGTACTCCTGAAAGTTGATTGCACTTTGGAAATCTATTTACAAAAAGTGGGAAGAAAGCCAATGTATGGCACCTCATCTCAAACAAAGCTAGGCAGGTGCAATTAGAGAAAGGGGGGAGGGATGTAGAGAGTTCCTTGATAAAATGCTAGTGTAGAGAAAATGGTACATCAAATGGAACAGTTCTAAAGTCCTCAAGTTGCAAAACAAAACAAATAAAAAACAAAAACCCAAAAAACCCCATCAAAATAGAAATGTCAAATGCTCATATGTACCTTTAAAGTGCATCTGTGTTGATTAACATGAATACGCTTAGTTTTACTAATTCTACAGTTGTTGCTAAATTTATACTACTATGCCAAAATCTGTGCATTTGTGTGTGTGTGTGTGTGTGTGTGCCTGTTCAAGATCATGTTCAAATAGAAAGTCCCAGGGAAAGTTAGTTTTTACAATATTGACTTGACCTTGAGCTCTAACACAGGTGATGCAAAGTTACCCTCTAAATTTATTTAAGGTCACTGTAGGCATATATTTACCAACCCCTCTGCACAAGCAGGATGCAACACAAGCTTAATTTCTTAAGCAGAGTTTAACAGGTTTTGAATTTAGAGTTTTGCTTCTCCTAGATTAGTTACCAAACCAAGTTTAAAGAAGTTAATTATGTTTTCTCTACTATTTACCCACAGCTAGAAGGAGAATAGTAGGATACATACCTTCCCCAAGGGTATTAGCACTAGGTGAAATGCAAACAGCCTAGTCCAGGATTTGAACTTTGGTCACTGTATCCATTTCCTATGATGATAACCATTACATTACACCTCCAAATGAATAGAAGCTTTGATATAAAAAAAAAGTTTTTTTATCTTGTAAATAGTGAAAAGAGTCACATCCAAGTTTTTTTATTTGTTTGATTTCGATGAATAGTAGTGTAAATGGACTAGACATATTTGTCAAATAGGGGGGGGGAGTTCTATGTGGCATAGTGGCTAACTTAATGTTAACTTCTAAATGAATTTGAATATTTTGAAGTGAAATAATCAAAAATATAAGAGCTTCTACACATAACTGTTCCATCATAGAACAGGATTGAAAAGTCAGGCTATTCACAAACTTGTCTGATTTGAGAACTATGTAAAACATGAACATGGATAAATAGACATAACAGCTTTATCTCTGTGTGTGTGTGTGTGTATGTATATATATAATATATATATATACATACACACACACACACATATATGAAAGTGAGAAAAATTAAAATGAACCTGATAGATATGTTGAAAAGATAATTGGAAGAAAAATATATTTTGGTATGGATGAAATTTATTATTGTTATTTGTGAACACATTTCAATCAAAATTTGTTTACACACACAGTATTCTATCTAAACATATATAAAGTTATTCTCATATGTCCACAGATAAACGTTTGTCTTACACGATTCTCCTTCTGTTTAGTAATATAAAACAAGAAAGTGAGACTGGAATTAATGATCTGTTCATTTTGTGATGTTTGATATAAATACTTTAATAAAAATCTGAATTTAGCAAACATTCAAGTTTTTATCAAATAGTTACTTTCAAATATAAAATATATGAACCTAAACTGAATACATAATTGTTCATTGTTAAGCAATTAATATCTAAATTTTTGCAGAAAAGATGTTTCATTTGGTTGTAATTGTTGGGTAATTTCCAGTTAACCTTGCTCATTTGAACTTTAAAAGTAAGTTAATCCAAAATTAAGCAGCGACACATACAGTAGTATAATCTATATATCGAGAAATTCAAACCGATTCAGTACAATAACTTCAATGTGACAAATGCTACAGGCATGAACCTTAACAGTTCCATAAAGTGAGCATCCTTGTTTGTGAAAAGTAAAGGTAAACACTTTTCAGAATTGATCTTAAACTTTCTGTAGCTGTGAACTAATTAAAAAAATAAACATTAACACAAGATAACACTCCCTACAAAAAAACCAAAACAAACCTAAGAAAGAGAAACATTTTCACCTTTTGTTTTTAATTGTTATAATTCTTAATGGTTTCTTTCTCTACTAAGCAGGTTTTCAGCAATGACATACGTAGGCAGGCGTACAATGTTAGATAAGCACCACACACCTATTTAAGATGGTAAATTAATCATAAATATTAAACTCATTCAATAATGTCAGAATTTGAGATGAGGCTTGATATGTATTATTTTGATTTTTTGGACTGTTGTCCTCATCTTTATTGTGATAGATAACAACAATGCTTTGGTTTTAGAAGGGAAAAGTGGAACGTGAACAGCCGATTAATCAGAGGGCGACTCTCCAACCGACCGTCTAGATTAAGGGACAAAGTAGAATATTGCATGACATGGACTGCTCACTCAACCAGGATTCTTTGCTTAGTTTGGAGCAGAGCTGGAAATAAGGGGTACCACCCAGTGAGAATCAAACTCACTGTTAACAAAGAAAGTTAATTATAATAGAAGTTGATAATTACCTTTCTTCAGGTATCCCTTGTCTATCCAAGCCTAGCACTGATTCAACATGGGAAATCATTTTGTACAATCTGACTGTTCAGCAAACAAGGTTTGAAGACCTTACAAAGATCTTATCCAAATAATGACATTTAAAAAGGCCAGTCTGCTCTAATAGTTATCCATAGTTGGAGAGATAATAGATATATACATTTCCCCAAGTGTATTAGCACTATGCAAAATACAGTGAACTCTGGTTGCAGAGTCATTTTCTATGACAATAAAAGCAAGTTAATCCAAAATTAAGTAGTGCCACATACAGTAGTATACTCTATATATCGAGAAAATCAAACTGAATCAGTACAATAACTTCAATGAGACAAATGCTACAGGCATGAACCTTAACAGTTCCATAAAGTGAACATCTCATATATCACATGCACCCATAGTTGGTTCTGTAGAGTAGGAATAACATGAATTCATCTCTTCTTTTAATTATGATTTAAATAGTAATGCAAACTGAGCTCTGTAGGCTTGGTGGGCAACCAGTCTAGGATAAGGTTGGTTGTTTGGGTTTTACGGCATGTCAACCCATTGGGTCATTTCATGCCAAAGACGTTTTTGTTTTAAATACATTTTTTCAATTTAGACCATAGATGGGACCCTAAGAGGTACTACCACTGCAGGTCAGAGTGGACCTGGGATCAATGGTGATAACTGGAACCTCACCATCAGTGTATCATACCCAGGACTTGAAGACCCTCAGCCACTGCCTTCTAGCACACATGATAAAAAGGGTTGGGGCTTGCTGTGATCAGCCAATTGATTGGAGGGGGACTCTCAGACTGCCCGTCTAGCCTAAGTAAGGGCCAAAGTGGAGTGTTGCATGTCAGACTGCTCAGCCACAAGAATTCCGTCCTTAAGCATCACAGGTCGCCACCTATGGGCAATAGGTGGCCCCATGGGAAGGGGGGTCTTACCCCTCTGCAGAGGTGCAGTCAGGGCTTCTAGGATAAGGACAATTCAATTTGAAACAAGTTACAATATATTTAGCAAACTGGCAGTGGGTAACAATTGCTCGAGAAAACAGAAGAAAATGACAGATGACATCTTCCTGGTAGAAGTGGCTGGATAAAAGAATGAAGTAAGTTTAGTTCTGAAAAAAATAAATATCTATATTATACATTATCAATAGAAAAATCACTCAATTTCAAGAAAATTTACTAATTTAAGACAAGTAAAAAAACAAAAACAACACCATAGCAAACTTCCTCTAACAACAAAAATAAACCAATAAATGGTGACTACGGTTTAGCTAGAGGGGCAGGTTTAGCTCAGTCAGTAGAGCACCCCCCAAGGAAATGCAATGTTCCTGGTTCGACACCGGTCCACGCCAACTCAGTGCATGAGTAGCACAAATTGGGTAATCTGAGCTGTGTGGTAAAGTGGGATAGGTGTGGCGCTCCACCTCAGCAAAAACAATCTCCCTGATCTAGCACTAGTGAAAAGGAAATAGACTCCCTCGCTGTCTGGACTGATACCAACAATAGGCCACTCTGCTAACTTTACTTATTTTTTTTAAAGTAACAAATCACCATATTAATTTTAATATATCAGACAAATGTTATTTTAAGAAAGAAACTAGATGACCAGTGAAAACATTGGGTTTCAATTATAACAGCTGTCCATGATGATATTGATGCTTCTATTTAGGAAGGAATGAAGGGTTTTAATTAGCACTTGATAGTTACCTCCATTATATTGATAATTTGGATGATTAAAAAAAAACCCTGATGTTCCATGTAAATGTAGACCTGATAAAATTATCCTTGCAAACGTCTTGCCAACTACCTATGGGGATGTTCAAGTCCTCCGGGTTTCTCTTGTCTTTGTAACTGAGCTTTGGTCTACAGATTCCACGTGATCCATCTCTCAGTTTTTGTAACATGTTATACACAAGACTTTTTTTCCCCAGAAGTTTGTAGTTCAAAGTGAAGGGAGCATGTTATACATGAATGCATGTTATACACAATTGCAATAAAATAAAGAATTTGCATGGTGTCATCATCAGATACGACGGACAACATGCACCTTTCACTTTGGAATACAAAATTCTGAAAATAAAGTATCATGTATAACATGTACTGACTTTTTTAGCATTTGCAGCAGCTAAGTTTAACCCAAATTTAGCATTTGTTCAAATTTTTATTGGTTCGTCATGACTAAAAATAAGAACTTATATAGTTTACATTATGTCTTAAAACACAAAGTTTACACAGTATTTAGAGCAAATACACAGACGCATTCACACAAAAATGGAACAAGGTTGGGGCAAAAATAAGCTCACATTAATAGAAACAAAATTATATAAACAAACACATTCCAGTGAATAATTTCTCTGTAACAGTGTAAAACATTGGAATATTGATATAACATACTTTCGTACATTTGGTCATGAATATAATGAGACATGTGGTTGGGGAAAAAGTTAATTATATAGTTATGTATAATACGCACTTATAAATTTTGAGCTGAAAAATCTGGAAAAATAGTGTTTTATACACAAATCATTATAGTAACTAGCAAAAAAGAAAATGCCCCCTGAGCGGTGTAAAATAATTTTTGAAAGATATTGCCTGAGGTGGGTGAGTGTTAGAAATTCAATGTTAGAGGGTTTATATCATAAGTAAAATCAAATTTATTAAAAGAGTAAAAAAATAAAAATAAAAAATAAAACAATTAGAAATGGAAACTTTAGTTCTGTCCCCCTCAAATAAAATGTTGTGTGCAACTATTAATTATTAATTCAATAATTATTTTGAATATTTTACACATCAATTTTCCACAAAATCGTAGGTATTTATTTATTTGTAAACATTTTAGTTAACCTCTTGTTACTGAAAAAAGAAACATTCCAAATGGTCTTCCATCACTTAAATGCCCAATGAATTGAAAAAAAAAAAAAGTTACGTTGGTTTTATTTGTAATATTGAAATTGTGAATTACGGAATATATTTTGGTAATTTTGATTTTCTGTCATCTCAGTCTCCTGCCCTAATTTAGGATATGTTTTAGTGAGCCAGCATCAGGCAAATTTCCAGCCCAATTTATATATTTTCAGAGTCGTGTTTTTGTCACTTTTTTAATTAATGTACATATTTTAAATGTCTCCCCCAGATTTACTGGCAAATCAATGTAAATATTTTACAACCCCCTCCCCTTTTCAAAAAGTGTGAGAGAGGGTTAAATCAAGATTATTATACTTTTTACATATTGAACTATTTGCAATAGCTCTTAAGTAAACATATCAAACGTAATAATTAAATTATCATACTGTGTATATCCACAGGTCCTACTAGTAAGAATTATTACTAGTGAGTTAGAGTCTCACTGGGTGCCACATAAGTATGATAATTGAAAAATGTCTTGCTATGATGTGCTTAGGTTATGGTCATATACAAACATAAGAATTATTACTAGCAATTTCAATTCTCACTGGGTGCCACATAAGTATACTAAGTGTATTGCTCTAAGAAAAGTCTTGCTATGATCTGCTTAAATTACAGTCATATACGGTCTTTCACATCAACATTAACAACATGGGAGGTTGGTGCAGAAAACCGAGCGGCCTGGCGCCTCCTTATCAGACAAGGGACGAAAAGGAGTGAAAAAGAGAGGAAAGAAGCTGCTGCAGAAAAGAGAACCAGAAGGAAGGAGAGACAACAGCAACTCCAGCAAGCATCACTGTTCGTTTGCAGTCCTTGCAACAGAGATTGCCATTCGAAAATTGGCCTGTTCAGCCACTCGTGTAGATGCAGTTAAAAAAAAAAAAAAAAAAAAAAAATGGACACCACGTCATCGTCTTCAACAGACGGAAAGATGCCAACAGTCATATACAAACCTAATAAGAATTTTAGTAACACAAAAAAAAAAAGATACTATGATAATTTAATAAGTGACCTTTCTACTTAACATGATGGACAGGTAAAGAAAACATTAAAAAAATTACTTGACAGGAATTAATGGCCATTGTTTAGTCCACAGCAAGTATAGTTACATGTCCTGCTGTTAAACAAGTATTAGTATCCCAAAGAAAGGAGAGAAAGGGGGATATTTCATTTATTTTCACTGACAAGACAAAGCATTCATAAAGATTGATTGATAAGCTTATAGTTAACCCTATGCATGGCCGGCAATACATGACATTCTGACAGCTGCCTGGCTGGCAGAGTGTTGCCATGGATACCATAAGGCCAAAACTTACCTCCATAAACTGAGATAAGAAATTTCACAAATACCAAAAATGTTATAGCAGCTATGTTTATAAAATGTACAAGATTTCAGTAGCATAAAAACGACAACTAAGAACCGAGTAAGGGTACCAGTCCACTTTTATTGGTTCTGGGCTACAAATGACTGGAAGCTGAGAGAATAGTTACTTTTAATCAACCAAACTAGAAAAATTGATGTTTATATATATATATATATATATATATATATATATATACACACACACACACACCTTTGAAAGTCTGAGAACTTAAAAAAATGAAAAATTCTATTCCAGACATTATGTATATATATTCTTAAAGACAAAACAAAATTTTAAAAAACTTAAAAACAAAAACCTACAGACCAACTCAAGAAACACACACACACACATATATATATATATATATATATATATATATATATATATATAATGCCTGTGTTGAACACTAGCTCACCTGAGGATCAACAATGTGAGTTGTTATCCTATTTTATTATTTTATACTTTATGATATTGCTCTGCATTTTTTAGCATTGAGCCCTGTAAAGATTTTACAGATTAAAAACACTTTTAGCATTAAATTATAATCATAATTGTGCATATATATACAAACACACACACACAAAAGATAAATTTCAAAACAATTTTTGTTAGGAATGATGTATTCTGACTAGTGTCCTCATCTTGATTGTTATAATGGATAAAAAAACATTGGTTAAAGTGTATCTGGTTATCTGGTAGTCGAGAGTTCAATTCCTGAGTCAAGTAGGGCAATAAGTCAGTGGAAGCAGCATTACAAAAATGAATAAACAAGTAGAAATTAACTGATATGAAATATTCTCTAAGCATGGACAGTGGAATGAAAACAATCTATCCATGTAGATTGAATAGTAAGTGAGTATAATGGCCTGAATTTTGGAACTATAACTATTCAGGATGAGAAGACCAGTCTTGAGTACATAAGTGTATAATATTTCAAAACAAGAATTTGGAAATGTCTTTTAAGGTGTTTAAGAGTGTTTCTAAGTTAACAAATATTTAATTATCCTTAGTCGGAGAAACAGGAAGAGGATTAAGTTTTTAATTGTTTCTAATAGTACACCCATTGATATTTATATAATAATTATCAATATGTATTTATTTTCTGTTGCACTTTTGTACATCACATGAAGAAATAGCTAAAATAGGATTTTTTACAAAATAAAAACAAAAATAATAATCTATTTGTTGTCAACAAAACATTATTCTCCAAGCTTACTGCAAGGCAAATTTAACAATCTATTTATTATAAAGTTATTTAATTTCTTTTCTAAAAAAAAAAAAAAAAACCCAAACCTTTTCATAGTAATTGAAATATCTGAATTTTTCAAAGATAGTAACTAAATTAATAAGTCAGGTTGGCCAAAAGTTGGTATCAGCCAGACAGCAAGGGAGTCTATCCCATTTTCACTAGCGCTAGACCAAGGAGATTGTTTTTTAGCATCTGAGGCGGAGCACCACACCTACCATCAGCTCCTTACTTTACTGCACAAATCCCTGGGCTACTCATACCGGGATGCTGATAGGTACACATCCTGCGTCCCTGATGCACAAAAATCTAAAAGGACAGTAAAATCATATCCATGTATCCCAGTGTTTTTCTTTTTTCTTCCCCCACAATTTCAAGCTAACTGTAAATACATTTCAATAGTTTCTTAGAAATGAATTACACAGGATAGGTTACAAGGTAGGAGTTAGTTGGGACCCATAAATTTTTCCGGGGACTCATTCAAAGCAAATATGTGTGTCCCAGGACACACTAAATCAAAAGGCTATCAGCATAACTGCGAGGGCCGGTATTGAACAAGCCAGACACTCTACTGACTGAGTTGATCCTGCCCTGAATAATAATAATAATGATAATAATGATTGAAGATTACACAAGGAAGAGCAAAGATAAACTACTTATGGCGGCCAACAATAGTAGAAACGGCAGATGGACAAACAGAAAAACGACAAAGACTAGAAAACAAAAATGGGAAGAAAAACAATTATACGGACGCTTCAAAGGACAAATAGAAGAGGTTGCACATGAAAAGACTTGGACATAGTTAAGAAAGGGAAACCTCAAAAGAGAAACAGAATCACTTATAATTGCTGCACAAAACAATGCCATAAGGACAAACTACATCAAAGCGAAAATTGATAAGACCCAACAGAATAGTAAGTGTAGACTTTGCGGTAATAGAGATGAGACTGTTAACCATATACTTTGCGAATGTAGCAAACTAGCACAACGAGAATACAAAGCTAGACACGACTGGGTTGGGAAGGTGATCCACTGGGAATTATGCAAAAAATTAAATTTTGACCACACAACAAAATGGTATATGCATAAACCAGAATCTGTTCTTGAGAACGAAACGCACAAAATTCTCTGGGACTTTGAGATAAAAACGGATCACCTTATCCCAGCAAGAAGGCCAGACCTAGTGTTGATAAACAAAAAAGAAAGAACTTGTCAACTGGTGGATTTTGCAGTGCCAGCAGATCACAGGATGAAGTTAAAGGAAAATGAAAAAAATAGACAAATATCTGGACCTTGCCAGAGAACTGAAAAAGTTATGGAATATGAAAGTGAAAGTGATACCAATTGTGGTTGGTGCACTTGGAACAGTCCCAAAGGGATTGGAAAAGGGTTTGGAAAGTTTGGATATCAAAGGAAGGATTGAAACCATTCAGAACACTGCACTGCTGCAATCTGACAGAATACTCAGAAGAGTCCTGGAGACCTGAGGAGACTTGCTGTCACTCAGACTCCAATGAAAGACCATCAGCTAACACTGATGTGAAAACTCAAAAGGAGTAAATAATAATAATAATAATAAAAAAACATCAAAATTATTTTCTAATATTATAATAAGCAGTAGAATATAACTTTCAAAAATGAAGTGCAGATATTAGTAAAAGATTGTGTTTTCTTATATTGCTTTATGAAAATAAACAATCTGTTTTTACTATATATTACATTCAGCAGGTATTTGTATTTTCAAAAGAAAAGAAAAATTGATCTGAATGGTTCATTGATTTATTTTCTACAAAACTGGAAAATTGGTCAAGTGAAAAATGATAGAAAGGACAAACTAAATATTGGCTTTTATTTACTAAATAGATTTTTTTTTGTATAACTAGAAGAATAAATTGGAACATGAAAATGCCACCGATTTACCAAAGGAAATATGTTTTCGATTTTTATGTTTATGTAGAGAATATTCCTATTGGTTAAGATTTGAGACAGGTCTAAAAAAGAAATAAAATGAATAAAAATAAAAAGTGGTAGGACAGATTGATTTACCTAACTACATAGAAAAATACGATAAAAGTTATGATACATCAGGGCTGGCGCTAGGTTCTTGGCACCCCCCCACCTCTACTAATACATGTTGATTTCAGGGTTTCCTAACCTGGAGGCCAGATTTTTGCTCACATCAGAAAACATTATTTTAAAGCAAACAATATGAAGGATCTATTTGAAAATGTTAACATTGGGGATATTTTCTCCTTTTTAAGGAAATAAAATTATACCATAGAATGTAGACATGAAACAAATCAATGCCATACAATATAATTCCCAATAATGCTAACACATTGTTAAAACCAATTACTAAAAGTATATATATATGAATACACAATATGTATAACACCCCAACCGCTAGGCATGATATAACCCTGGACGGGTTGATATGCCGTTAAAATTAATAAACCAACCAACACAATGTATACTTATTAGTTAAGTATTTTCCTGATGTCCTACCAGGCCAGATTGACACAAGGACTTTTTAATATGGGGAGCCACGCACAAAAGGAAGCACATGTAGTGGCCAGTGCAAAAAGTGTGTGATCTCTTCGCCATTTCCCTTTTGGGATGCTTCAGGCCTGGGAAATAAACCCAGCCCTGCTCCTTTTAGACGAGAAGCAAGTGCTGCCTGGGGGGACAGCCCCTTGGGATCACGTTATCTTACTGGTCCAGAAGACTAAGCTACTGGTCACTGTGTCAAGTAAGTAAACAATTAGTTGATGACTGATAATGTAATGTCACTTAAAAAAAAAAAAAAATGGTAGAGGGTCACAACAGGATCTCCACCCCCTCACCCCAATCTGAAATTTTGGAAGTAAGTTGCTCTGGCCCTGTGATAAATAGATATCAGGCACATCAACATCTATAAGCATCATGCAACAAATAGTCTTATCTGATAAATAAAAAAAGTTAATAATACAGATAAATTATTAGTTTCCTGCAACAAGTCACTATTTTAAGATATTTATATATAAATCTACATACAAGTGTCATTCAATAAATAAGGTGAATTTTGCTTAAGGAGTTGGTAATAGGAAGCACTGTTTGCAGTTGAACCTTTTTCAATGAAATCAATATTGATGGGTCCTTTCATGTCACAGAAGACTGTAATCATGACTTTCTTTACTAACTGCTGAGCCTGAAACTTTCTTTACCGGAAAGTCAGTGTGTCGCCACTCCATGGACTGTATTTTCGAATCATGCACATAATGGCCAACCTATGTTTAGAACATTTGTAAACATTTTTTTTTTTTACTAAAACACGCTTTTCTGTACACATCATACACATCCATAAATTTCACATCTTGCACTTCTCAACCACTAAAGATTTGATTACAGACCTTTATCCAAACCTAGAGCACTCTGATTTACAATTATTTTGAACAGCCTTTTGTGATATTAAAATAATTTTTGCTATAAACCAATTCAAAACAATGCAAACTTTACATTTACAAGTGTGGCTATTTTTTCGTCTACAGTCAAGATAAAAAAAAAAAAAAAAGTAATGTGTAAAAGGTATCAAATACCAGGTAAAAAGTAAACAATAATAGGTAAAGGTTATAATAGGTAATATGCATTATGCAACATATGATGTGAATCTGTAATAATGTAATATTTAATATGTATTTGTATGAAAGTAATTTCCAAGATGTAAGATACATACTGTACTAGCAAAAGTACCTGGTCTATGATCGGACTAAAAAATTTTAACACCAGGTAGTAAGCGGGCAAGAGAGAGAATAAGAGGAAAATGATTTATAGAATTTTAAAAAAAAATGTAATCCTTAACATTTGAGTGTTTTTAAATATAATTCTATTTTTCAAAAACTGTTCTGTACATGACAAAAACTTAGATTCAGTTCCTAATTGTTTTTCTTAATTGCTTGTTGCATTAAAGTGAGAAAAAATATTAATTTATTTTCTTTTTTACCCCTAAAAAGTAACAATTAAAAGGAGCTAAGTATTAAACATGTGTCCTTATTTATTTAGCTCTATCAGCTGAGGCTGTACAATACACCGACAGCACCTCTGCTGAGTAAAACCTCCTTCCAATTAGGCAACCTGTTGGCTCTAGGTGACGACCCGTTGAGTTTGCAGAGCAGTCCATGACATGCACTGTTACTTGGACTAGACGGGTGGTCGGAGAGGTATCTCCAATCAGTCGGCTGGTCATGTCAGCCCTAGCACCTATATGATTGTCCCTACCGTATTGTCCTTATGGTAAAACTGAATCTAGTGGTGAGGTTCCAATTATGGAGCTCTGGGAAGTGTGGAGTACCCCTTCATTGCCATTACTCCCAGGCCCACATTGACCCGGAGTGGTAGTACTTGTTAGGCCTACCAAGTATGACCACTTTTAAACTTAACATCATGATACTCATATTTTAAATGAATTTTATATATTAATTTATCATAGCAAAAATACCTAATTAAATCAGAAATTGACCCAAAAAAATCATTTTAAATGTAATATAAATAAATTACATGTGTAATATTATTTTGCTTTTTTTTTTTTTTTAAACTGATGCTCATTATATAAATACTTTTCGACTTGGACAAAAATTTGACCTTAAATAATTGATTTAGTTAATTTTCATTTGTTTTTAAAATGAAAAGCAGACAAAAAATGGGTACCTACGTTGTTGCCTAGAAAAATATGTAGTTGCTTGAAACACCAGTGTGCTCCGACCAATCTATGAATACGTATTTGTCAATTTTATTTTATTTTATTTTATTTTTATTCTTAACCCTTTAAAAAAACTCTAACAATAACAGAAGCTAAGAATTAAAATTGTGTCCATATTAGTAGTTAAAAGATTTCGCCATTTTATTCAGATGAAAATGTAACCGTAAACTTGTTTTGAAACAATTTTAATTTTTCCATCATTTTTTGTACACAACAACAATTCAAATCCAGTTCTTAATTGCTTGTTGAGTTAAAGTTAAAAGAAATGTATTAGTTTATTTTCCTTTTTTTACTTCTAAAGATAAAAAGAATCTGAGAATCTAAAATTTAAATTTTTCGTATAGCAATATCTATGTTTGTTTAAACTGAAGATAGTATTTTAAAAACACATTGTTTTAAAACGTTTTCATTAGTTCTAAAAACTTAAGACTTTTTTTACCATTAGTATTAATTACAAAACAAGAATTTTCTTAAGTTTTTATCTTCAAATTTTGCCTATGAAACATTTAAACATGGCAATACTTAAGAACTGAAAAGTTGCACTTGCTTTTCGTACTTACATATTATCAAAAATTCTTGAAATGTTGGAATACTGGATATTGTCAGAAATAACTAATTGTTGAGTACACAGACTACTTAAATCCAGTGGGGTGCCTTCTATTAAAGATTAAAATTCCAGGTTTGGTCCATATTAGTCAGTATTAATTTCCTATTGCCATTTTAGAAGATAATTATTTACCCCCCCCCCCCAAAAAAAAAATTTCTAAGGACAGTATTCATCAATTTTATTATTTTTAACCCTTTAAAATTCTAACAATAAAGAACCAAAAGAATTAAAAGTCATTTTATTTGAATGAAAATGTTAGTTTAATTTATACAAATATGTTACCCTATAACTGGTGAATATTTTAAAACATTTTCATGATATTTTTATTCACATTTAAAATATCATTTTTTTTAAATGTAACCGTAAATTTTAATTTTTCTACAATTTTTTATGCATAACAACAATTAAAGTGAGTGTGCAATTTAAGAATATGGACAAAGATTTGATTTTACGTTAAAATTTAGTCTGAAAAAAATTATATTTCGTATTATCGGCATATCCGAAACAAAATATTTTTTATAGCTCACTCTAAAAAATAATTCAATGGATAAAAACACATACAAATTACATATTTAGAAAGATTATTTTCTTTTCTTTCTAACCATATAAATATTTAAAATATTGAACTGTAAATATGCGATAAAAAAGAATTTGATTTTTCATTAAAACTTAGTCTGAAAAAAAATTATACTTTGTATCGGCATATCCTAAGCAAATTTTTTTTTTTTTTTAACTCTCTAAAAAAATAATTCAATGGATAAAAACACATACAAATTACATATTTAGAAAGATTATCTTATTTTATTTCTAACCATATGAATATTTTTAAGTTTGGACCATAATAGGCAATAAATTCAGAGCTGAACAGCTTAGACTGCGAAATTTATTCACTAAAATTAAACTTCACTGCTGATATCGCTGTAACAAAATGCAGGCAGTGAACCATATTTTATCATCAGCAGGAGCTGGTATATGGCCAGTTTCGCAAATCAGTTGATTTTGGCTTAATCAATTATATCCCTTAATCAGTAAAATTTGGTGTGTTTCTTAGTTAGAAGGTTATCAAGGTGTATGCAAGATTTTGAATCGAGTGACCTCCCTTTTTGGAGTTATATGTCGACACGTACATACCAAACTTCCTTTATATATATATATATATATATATATATATAATATGAGTATGAAAAGGTGGAATGAAAACATCACACAATGCTGTTAAAGAGAAAACAATTTATAATATAATCATAGCTGATACTGATCAATATTTCGATTTTACAAAAATCATCATCAGACAAAAAGGTATACATATCATCAGACAAAAAGGTATACATATCGACATGACCGACATATATATGGCATGAATGCCCACATTGGTGAATAATGTAACAACTTTCGTTCTTTTTTGCAGAATTAGGGGTTTTTTTTTGTTTGTGAACTGATTTGACATTCTTCTCCGACCCAAACAACCATGGAGTGAATGAGCTCTGATGATGATTTTTGTAAAATCGAAATATTGATCAGTATCAGCTATGATTATATTATAAATTGTTTTCTCTTTAACAGCATTGTGTGATGTTTTCATTCCACCTTTTCATACTCATATTGTTGGATTCATTTCCTTTCTATGAAGGGCTTCTGCACTCACAAAGTGGCCAAGGATGTGAGTGAAGGGATTAAGCTGCCTGCAGAGCCTAGCACAAAGCCGCACTAGTTACAATAAAAGTTAATCTTGTCCTCAATTACAAATAGGCACCATGAAATTTCCATGTATCCAGTTAGTAATAAATTCTTCTTACTATAATCTAAGCTATGTATCACATATCTTTTTAAAGGGTAATTCTTGTCAGTAGATGTTTAAAGCTTGCTTATTTGTAAACATACATCATACAAAGTGCACAGGATCGCCTCGTTGGTGATTTTATTAGAATCATAAGTTTCTGGTCTTCCAACATCATATTCATTCTCCTAAAAACGAATAATAATTAAAAATAAGATTTTAAAAGTATAAAAAGGTTAGAAATTTTAAAGTAAAACTACAAATACTATATTTGTAGTGCAATTGTATAATCTGATAAAGCGGAATACAAGATAATTTTGTAATCTACATTTTACAATGTCAATAAAAACAAAAATTCAAATTAGTAGGATGAACACTTTCACAGAACAATATTGATTTCATAAAAAATATAATTGGTAAATCTCTTCACTTGATTTATCTTTTATAGTAATAATTACTTTTATAATGAACCAGTGCAAAGTTTGAACAATAAATAATAAACAGGTTAATAGATGTGTATTGATTCTCTTAGTGAATTGTTTTCTTTAGGATAGTATATATTAGTTAATACAGAATATTACAGACTTACATGTTTTTATATTAAATTTGGACAGGAATTTTTGTTTTTTTGGTAATATACTAACTTGATTGATATAGTCTTATTTAAGCCTAGTTCTTGATTTAGTACAGTATAACCAATTTTAATGTATACCTATAAAGACATTTCTTGCAAGAAACATAAAATTAGGGACTAATGAATTTATAATATTTATATATATTACTGATTGGGAAATAATACAAATAATCAAGCCTCATCTCAAAAATTCAGAGAAATGATTGGGAAGAGTTTGTTTACTTTCTTAGAGATGGTCAAACTGTTTAATGTACTGCTACCAAATTTGGTATGCATTTTTATTGAAGTCAGGAAGCTTTTAACACATTCATTTTGTTCCATGTGGGAGAAGGGGGGGGGGTCATCAAGAGGCAGAATCACTAACAATAAATAAGAAACAGCAAGAAGTAATGTTTTGAATAATTGTATAACTAATTGTACAGAATTTAAATCTCAAAACTACAAAAGAAAATGTTAAATTTACTAAAATAGTCATTCACTTTTAATTAAACATTAGTAATTATGTTTACTAGAGAAAAAAAACACCCTCTGAGCGATTTAAAAATTAATTTGTAAAAGATATTGCCTGAGGGAGTGGAAGTTAAAAATTCAATGTCAGAGAGTTTGTACCATAAGTAAGTAGAATCATCAAATTTATTAAAGGAGTAAGAAATAAAACAATTTAAAATGGAAACTTAGTTCTGATAACTTTAAATATATATTAAAATAAAACTATAAACAAATATAATACCAGGCATGTATTTATTAAAACTTATTTAAAAAAAACCAATAAGGAACATCTAAGTGTGCATGCTCAAATTTTGAGTGTATTTATTCTATGTTCTGACAATTTTGGGCAATGTGATGCAAGCAGTGACATAGTTTCAGTTACAGACAAATAGAGACCTAATCTCTATTATTAATATAGATAAGTGATTGGGAGATGTAAAATAATGACAGTATTCTTGCTTAGTTAGGGCTAACAAATGTGGATATAAAAAAATGAATCTCAAATATCACTTAAAAAATATTTTTGCCCTGTTGGCAGAGCTTAGAATACACTGACTGTAACCCCCTGAAGAAGGGTAAGAACTCTCCAAAAAGAAGAGTCCTGGGTATGATACTAAGCAGCATCTTACGGTAAGGGTCCAGTTCTGGAGATCTGAAGTGTGTGGAGTACCTCTTTCTTGCCATTACACCTTACAACTATGGGTCAGATTGACCTGTTTAAAAATCATTTGTATTTGATAAAACTGTGTTGGGGAAAAAAACAAACAAAAAAACTTAAACAACCACACAGAAAATGTAAAAATGAACATACAATGAATGCACTTCCCTAACCTCTAGACATAAAATAACTCTAGATGGGTTGACATGTCGATAAACCAATAAAAAATATCTCCCTAGAAAATTGAAAATTCTTGCAGAATATTAACTTCATTAAAAATATCATTAGTAAATCTTTTTCTGTAGATAATAATTACTTAATGATTCAGTTCAAATTTTGAATTGATAAAGATTGTAAAATAACCAGCTGTGATCAGTCCACTTACTATATATATATATATATATACATACATACATACATGAGTTCCTGATGCACAAAAATCTAAAAGAACGCAGTAAAATCAATCCAAGTATCCCAGTGTTTTTCTTTTTTCTTCCCTTACCATTTCAAGCAAACTGTAAATACATTTCAATAGTTTCTTAGAAATGAATTACACAGGTTAGCCGGCTTTAGTTGGGACCCATAAATTTTCCTGGGGACTCATTCAAAGTGAATATGTACATCCCAGGACGCACTAAATTAAAAAGCTAGCAGCATCACTGTATATATACACACACATATATATATAATATAATATACATATATCCCCGATGACGACTGACAGGGTCGAAACTGCTAGGGTAAAAAGTATGGGACAGTTCTTCTACCAGCTGGATCCTGATTTATGAAAAAACACTAGAAGACTAGAAAGAATAAAGATAGAGATCATTAAGAAGAAATAGTCCATGGTCTTCAATAGTACCTGTTTAGACAAAATACATCGAAACACCATTTCTGTGGGTGAGATATATATATATATATATATTATATATAATATATATATATATTATATAGGGATATTTCAGCTAGTTTAATATAAACTTGAGAAACAGTTTTTGATTAACCAGGCCACTACTTGGGTGTCATTAAGAAATAAATGACAATTTAGGAAGAGATGGTTTGGCTCTGAAGTTTAAGTTTGCTCATAGAATTTACAATAGTCCTCTATATTACAAATTGGGAAGAGAGTGTCTGTCCTCTTAGTGATGTATTTGCACAAATAAAGTATTAGGCTTAAAATTGGCACAAAGAGCTTAACGGTATATTTTGATGGACAGGATAAAAATCCTAAATTGTTCCTTAAAATGTTTTGAGAATTTAGGTATAAACTAAAATACTTTCAATTTTCTTTAGGATAGTATATATCAGTTAATGTAGAGTATGACTACAAATTTTTATATAATCCTATTAAGTTTGGACAAACTTTAACCGGGTTGAATATGTAAAAAAATATGAAGCTTCATTTTTTTTATTGAGTTTGTCTAAACTCAATAAGATTATACAAATTTGTAAACAGGGAAAAAATGTTTTTATTTAAATGGTTTTGATTTTATAGCTCTAATTTAAAACTAAAATTAACACTTAAAAAAAATAGAATGCTTAAAATTAATTTTTTATTTTTAAACTAGAAAAAAAAAAAAAAAAAAAAAAAAAAAAAAAAAAAAATAAAAAAAAAAAAAAAAACAGGAAAGTTTTCATTGAAATTATCATAAATTTAAAGTTAGAATCAGTTTTAGTTAAAAATTATTTTTTCAAGTGCTGGAAAGAATTAAGATACAGTTTTAATTAGTTAAACACTACTTTAAAATTAAGATGCAATTAGATATTTTATATCAAAGATGGTAAAGCCCCCCCCCCCAAAAAAAAGACAAGTTTTTAGAAGTAATATAACTTTAAAAAAGTTAATGCTGTTTAGTGTTTTGACTTTTGAGATAAGTAGTTTTGATATCATTAATTATAATTTGGTTTTATTGTCCATGCAAGATTTTAATTTTTCCAAACTTACCAAACAATCCATGTCAGTTTTTAAATAAAAATCTTCTCGACTGAAATTGTTACAAAATTGAAAGTTGATTAATTGCTGTTCAAAACATATGTAGTGTTACTTAAAATGAAAGTAACTTGCATTAAAAAAAAGTTAAGTCCTTATTTTATGTTCATTGATAAAGGGTTTTTCTGAACTTTCCAAACTATAAAAATAATTAAGAAGTTGAAATTATTGGCAAAAATTGTAAACATTGTGCAGTAAAAGAAAAGAAAAAACACGAAAAACCAAGTTAATGACAATTGGTCAAAAAGTAAACATAATGATATCTAGAGGGGTAAGGTAAGATGGGGAGAGGGTCAAAAGTGTTGTTTTTTTTCTTTCTCGTGAATATTCTTAATTTTAACATTTTTACCAGCGATTAAAAATAACTTACACCCAAGAGAATATAAAATAAAATATATAAAAAAAAAATAAATAAAGTTACAATGCAAATTGTCAATAAACAAAGTTGAAGTTGCACTTTAGTGCAACTCACTTAATGGTAACAGAACATAAACAAAGGTGAAAAATATTATAATCATTGACCAATACATAAATTTGTAAATCTCTCTCTACATATTATTTTTTCTTGAAATTTCAGAATAAAAAGTAGGGTATGTACCCGAGGAATTGGTTTTGTAGTCCTGTACTATTTCGCTTGGAATGTGGTACATTCCGGCTGCCATTCGAATATGAACACACCGGTGAGGCCCCTTATGTAATGAAAGATTAATATACCTCCTACTTCCTTTCTGCTTTAACCTCTTCCTTATACAATTTATTTCTGTAAACGCCTAAGCAACTACATATAAATACCTATATAAGTAAAAATTTAGAGAAAAATAAAAAGCAAAGTAATAAAAAGGCATACTAATAAATATAATATCATATTAGCAAAGAGCAATAATGATATAAACATGTATATGTAAATGAAGAATTATAAAAAAATATTTTAATATAGAGGCAGACGTCTTGTTAATTTTATAAAAATTGTGTTAGATCTCATTTGTTGATTTTTTTTTAATTGAATTTTGATTAATGATTGTGTTTTTTTTAAAATTATTTCTATGTCTTATGGTTTTGATTGTTCAAGGTTTAGATGTGTAAGCACGTAGGGGGCCTTGTAAGGAGGTCAGATTTACATGCTTCGGCCATTTTACAGTGCCTGCTTCTAACACTTCAGCAAGACGGTCTCTTCCTTGCAGCCACCTTTACGGCTGACACATATACACGACTTTGCTCTAAGCAAGCGTACCTACGCCTACTAATACTTAACTGCTGGCCTGTTCCGTTTATTCTTTTCATTTTTAGCATCGCGCTAATAATATACGTCAGTAAGTAATAATAGCGTGTCTGCAGAAAAAAAGGTAAAGCGGCTGTTCGCTGCCGTACAGAAGAGAAGGGACAGCATTTTTCTGTGGTTTTAATTGTGAGTATATGTCCACTTGTCTGATACTGTTTTTAAATAATATCTTTTTCATTTCGAACACTTCTGTTTCCTATTTATTTTACGATCTCCGTAGCTTCTAAAATTTATCAACAAAAATACTAATTTTTCCCTTATAAATGATTGTTCCATATTTCTCCCTTAATGTCTTTTTCTACTACATGAAATATTTCAGTAGATTGACCACTTCGGCGTTGTAGCCTGTTAAGTATATGATATTTTACATTTAATTATTTAAACTAAGAAAATATTGCTAAATAAATTTGGTTCAATTTAATATGTATTTGTAGAATTTATTTTGTAGTAAACTTCACTTATTTTCGATTTTATAATTTTCTAAGTTAAATTGTTAGAATTTGTGGCAAGACGAAAATCGAGTCATTAAATTTATTTTTTAAGGTATTTAAAGAAATTTTTTATTTCGAACAGTTTTAAGCATAATTTTTTTTTAAAATTAGTGGTTTATCTGTACATGAATATTCTTATTTAATAGAAAAATAAATTCATTTTGCTTAAAGAAGTTCTCTACTTAATAGATTTTTCCAATAAAAGCTCGGAAGAGGTTTTTGAAATGAAATGTAATTGCTAGTTTTAAAAGTGGGGGTTCGGTCTTTAGTGATATACAGTATAAAATCGATCCCCCACTTAAATCTCTTTAAAAATCGTGGAATCCCGGGAAACGGATAAATTAAAAGCAAAAAGGAGACGCTATTGGATTGTTTTAAAAATTATTCGGTTAATAATGGAGACTATAAGACCTGAAAAACTTTTATTCCTTTTTTAATATTTAAAGCATTTTTTTTTTTTTTTTTTTTTTTTTTTAAATATTTTAAAGTGGACTCAAAAGATAAATGCCACTCCCTAATTATGTAGGGGGTGATAGCGACTGATACTACGTACTAAATTAAATTAGGGCATTAAGTTATTTTTGTCTTAGATCAATATTTAAGAAACTTAATTCTCTCTTTAAAAGGAAGAAAAAACCTAAATCTAGTTTTAAAAAATATATATATATATATATATATAGATGGGGTAAAATGAATTCCCTTTAAAATGTTAAACATTCTCGTATATTTGAACTACCATGATTTGTGTGTGTGTGTATCGTGTCCCATGTGAAGCTCGGCACACCGTCTATTCAACATTTTAACTCTTATAAAGACAGTGTTATAGGACTTTGTTTTAATTTTATAAACCCCTTCCTCTTTCTTATTTAATATCTATTTATATTGTTTTCATAACTATTAAAGATTTGACAAAATATATCATATCTCTGACATTACATCTCTTATAAAAGCGCCTCTTTTTCCACGTCGTACTTCGTACTACCAGCGCAAGACGGAAGTTGAATTTATAAAACATCTCTTCCTCGTTTCCTTTTAGAGAAATTCAGTTTTTATATTTTCTTTTTGCTTAAATTTTTTTTCATCCTTCTGTTAGATTCAAATATATTTAAATTATCGAAAGGTTTCACAATGGAACAAATCTAAAACTTTTATTTTGCGCGGTCTGTATTAGTATTCATTGGAAAATTTCGTGTTTAGTGTAACAACCTTTTGATGACTTGTATAATGGTTCCCCTTTCCAGAAGGAAGTTATTGAACAATTTTCTTAACTATCGAATAATTCGCAGTTAAAATGAGAGGGGGTTGGTTTGGCTCAGTCGGTAGAGCACCCGCTTAGGAATCGCAAGGTTCCTGGTTCGACGCATGAGTAACACAGATTAATCCGATATGTGCAGTAGAGTGGGGACTTGACGGTAGGTGTGGCACTCTACTCAGCAAAAAACAATCTCCCTTGTCTAGCGCTAGCGAAAAGGGGATAGACTCCCTCGCTGTCCGGTTGATACCGACAGTAGGCTACTTCACTGACTTTGTCCAATTCACAGCCGAATTAGCTTCTACTAAACAGGAATTTCGTTGATCATCGAACAAACTTTTGTTTAATTTGCTGTCACTAAAAACAGAAAACGTAACTCCAAAAATATTGAAGTGGCATAAATATTAAATTTCCTAAAAGTCTATGAACATGTTACAGAGTCTGGCCACCTCTGTATCATTGTAAACTTGTTACTGTGCACACTAACAAGTACCCTTGTCCATTTTGATAGGTAAGCATTTAAGTTGGAAAAATAAATAATTACTCATGTTCTTGAATGCAGAAAAATGACACCAAAAATGTATCTAAAGTTGGTTTGGCCATAGAGGAATACGTTTTGTTTACTTCTATGAATAATGTTCAGTTAAAATCAGATGAGATTTTATACTCGCTAAATTCTACAAGGCTGAAACTACTGCTTATCTATTTTCTCAATCTCTTCTAAAAAATAAAAAAAAATGGTTATAGTGACTTATGTTCAAAGGTCCTTTTTAATTCCCAATATTTGCTTTATTAAAAATGAACACTAATCAAAATCCTTAACCTATAGTAACACTCCCCCCCCCCAAAAAACAATGAATGTTCTCTAATGCCTCCAAAAGTTTAAGTTTTTTGTAGAACGGAAGAAATCTGATTTCGAACTCTTTTAACATGAGTATATCAACGTGTACTCACTAAGGTTTCAATTTTTTAAATTGAATTATTGAAGATTATTAAAGTATTCAAATTTAAATTCTTCAGTTTTATTTTTATACCATTCATTAGAAAGTTTAGATGTTGTTTGTGCTAAGAAGAATAGATTGCTTTTAGATATTTTTTTTATTAAACATATTTTTGGCTAATTTTAATCTTAAATGTGGTTTGCTTGAAATAAGCAGTTCGTTTTTAAGACACGTCAGCTTGCTCGTTGGTCAATTTGGGCGCGGCAGCGTTTGTTAGGGAGCAAATTTTAATTCGACAAATTTGACTTTTAATGATTAATTTTAAATGAATTATTTACCATTATCTATTCTAACCCTTTTAAATGTTTTATTTTATATCACAAGTTACAAGTACTTATCTATAAACTTTAATTATCTTTTTTAATTATAAAGAAATTTTACTCAATGTTGTATCATGTGGAAACGCTTTATTTTCTGAATTGTAATTGTATTATCCGGAATTATCTTCCTAGTTAGTTCCTGGAATCTCTTGAATGCGTTATATTTTTTGCTTTAGTTCTTTAATAGAATATAAAATATCTTTTTTATGGCAATTCAAAAATTGTCTTTTTTTTTAATTTTTTTTTTTTTAAGCCATTTGCTAAAAAAAATCTCTTTAAATTCTAAAAGATAAAGAATTTCTATGGATGACATTTTCATGCTTCCGGTTCTTTTCAGTCAGATATTGAATTATTTTATGTTTACTTTTTCTTGCCAATTTAGATTTTTTTTTTAAATGTATGCAACCTTTCAGAAAAATAACGAAATCGGTTCCGTTGATAAAAATGTATGTTCTCTTCCAGATTCCCATCTGGAAAATAATTGTAACGCTTAGGGATTTTGCTTTCCTTTCAACAATGAATGGCAATGTTTTCTTTAGTTATCCAGATATTGTTTTTGTAAGTCTGCATATTGTTGATACTTACAGAAAACTGGCTTAATGCCTGCATTCCTATTTCAGTTATTTACTTTAACTAGGGAAAAAATACTATTCTGCCGTGTTGGAACTGGACCCTAAAATTTTCAGCTTCCGCCCACCTCACTGTGAAACGCACACACACTTAGTATTTAAAAGATTTTTTAATGAAGACACCATTATACTTCTATTTTCTGTTTAAATTTACTGTATTTTGTTCCACTGGTGTGCTAGTGTATCACTTGATTATTTAAAAAAAAAAAAATTTTATTCAGTTCAGGTTCAAGTCGTTTATTAATATTATTTGAGTGGCCAGCAGCAGCAGTGACTGTATCACGTGATTTTTCCGTTTCCGCTTCACTCAGGATTCTTGTTACGAAACTATACGTTCGTGTACGATAATGTATACTATTAATACTGTCTACGAATATTCACGGAACTTCCTCCATTAGATAGAAATAACTAATGTATTTTAATTAAAAATAATTAATTATTTGACTGAAAACTACCCATGAAATATCGCTTTATGGAGAAAAAAAACAAAGCATTTTTCTTTTTTTTTTTTTTCTTTTTTTTTTGTTAATGAGGAATAAAATTAATGCATTACAACTTAATTTACAAAGGACGTTACGATAAAAAAAAATTACTTAAATATTATATTTCATCACATCATGCCGAGTTGAGGTTAATGTGATTATTATAAAATAACGTAAACTGATATTATTCTACAACTCGGAAGCACATGGGAGGATGGATGTGTCTTTTTTATATTTTTTTATTTTATTTAAAAAAAAAAAATATTTTTTAGTATTCATGTTCGGACATGTCATCTGGCAAACCTTGTCGCAAGCAAGCTAACACTATTATTTATTAATGAAAGCGGCATACTAAGTTTCTTTTTCAAGCACTAATACTTCTAGATTTATTTAAAACTAGATAGATTAAAGAATAGTAGGCAACAATGGCAAAATATCCTTGTTCTATTTTGGCGGGCAAATTTCTCTAGACCTACTTTTAATTGACTGCTGCTTTAAAAAAAAATCGTATGAATTTGATGGTAAATTTTAGCCTTTCCTCTTATTTTTTTATTCTTATTTTCTTATTTTCGTATTCTTTTAGGTTTAAATGTTATATATAATGTTAAGAGAAAGGAAATGAATCCGATGGTAATATATAATAAACGAACTTATGTAATTTGGTGATTTTAATTTTAATAGTACTCTTTTAATCACTTTAATTTGTAATTATTAAATTTGATCAATTAGCACAGTATTTTTTTAATGAAAAATATTTAAATAATTTAGAGAATTAAAACATTTTTTTTTTTCTATTAAAAAAGCTTTGCTTAGTCTGGCTACACAGCCCTCAATTATATTTATAATACTTGTTACTAAATGGTCACCCTGTCTTGTCAGTGACTTAAAATAACTTACAAAAACCTCTTTATTCAACATTTTTTAAAAAATTGGGAGGGGGATTCAGTGTAATGTTTTTTTTATCTGGCTCGAAATCAATATAAAAGATGTCATGTGGAAGTTTGAGTGAAAATGCATTTAGATGTTTAAGGTCTCAACTGATAAAAATGTTTTCATTTTTTAAAAAATGGGTTAGTTATTTACTAAATTTTGCTTAATTTTTCTCTGCTTATTCACAATGCCTACATTTAACACTGAAGTACTGAGCAAGCTTATTGCTGATGAAATTTAGAACGGTATAAACATTTATTAGCAACTCTTATCTTGGTGATATGAAAAACAACTTTTAACTTCAATATTGTATATAAATTATATTTTAAAATCAGTCTATTTATACTTAGGTGTATTATTTGTTTTATAGGTATGTCTTAGTTATTTAAGTCTTAATTCATGAGTAAACTATTGAAAACAGTAGTCAGTATTGAGAAGCACATGGATTCTATTTTACTTTAACCTTTTTTTAATTGTTTTGTATATAATTTCAGTGTTTGTATATTTGCTTTTGACTCAGCAGGTAGCTAATATTTGATATTTACTATCAAAAGATGAGATATGCAAGGTACCAAGTTTTACATTGCAAGTCTGGTGTGGGCTTATGTTAGCTAATTGTATTTATTTTATGATTTATCCTCATAGATTTGATCTCACTGTCAGGCAGGACTTAGCTAGAGTTATGTAATATATTTATGATTAGGAATTTTAAAAATATTTGCTGCCACAGTGATCTGGACTGCGTCTGGAGATTTCGTTGTTTTAGGTGTATAAGTTTATAGCATTATTTTAGTTTATTTGGGTCCATTTAATGATCAGGAATAGTGACCTATTTGTAAATGGGGAGTTGTCTTATATTTTATATAATTTCAAATTATACAATGTTGAGTTAAACTTTAACCAGGAACATTGCTTTATTTTTTGTCAATATTAGATCACTTCATGACCATACATTTCTGCAGCTAAATGTCTGAGTTTACACTATACATTTTAATAATTGGATGTTAAATTGTTAGCATGTGACCTATTGGTTTTAAATGCTTCTGAGTTGAGATAAAATTATGAGATACTTGAGATTCACTATAACTACCAGACCAGTTGAAGATGAATTTTCAGATTACTTTATTTTTAAGAAATTTAAAGTGGCTGTTAAATTTGATAGCATTTATGTTATACACCAGGAAAACTCAAGGAGATTCAATATAAATTTTTCTGCTTATAAACAGATTTTTTTTTTGTAATGGACTTATTAAAAATACTTTTTACACAAAATAAAAATTGTAAGAATGTGATTCTTACTATTTTTATTGCACACGCATAGAAATTGTAATAATTTTCAATATGAAAATGTTTGTGAAAACCTTAATTTATCCCAAATGAATTTTTTTACCTACCTTTCTTAAAGTCTGATTTCATAAAATGCTCTGTATATGCACTAATATTTATGTGTACATTTGGTTGAAGGCTACCATAGAAACACTTGATAGTGTGTGTGTGTGTGTATATATATATATATATATATATATTCCTACATCAAACAAGTTCCTGAATAACTTGTGATTTATATAACTTATAAAAAATTTCACAATGACTGGCTTATTAGGGGTGGAAAACAAGATTTTATGCTTTGACTTTTCAATCTTAACCTTTTTCTATAGAAACAATAGCTTTTATATTAGTTTTACCATTGAGGGTTATCAACCTACCTATAAAAAAGATTTAAATTTTTTTTTTTTTTTTCATGATCAAATCTTCGGTTTTTGCATTCAAGTTTTGTTATAGGATTATATTTATTTTTATTACTTGTGTTATTAAAACCACTGTTTTAAAATAGAAACAATTCAGCAACATTTTATCTTGTTTAAATTAGTACAATATATTCTGTGGAAACTCTACAGGTACAGCTTGTTTATAATAAAGATAGAAAATCAATTTTGTTTTCAGACAAATGTTTAAAATATAGGGAAAGTGCCATCTTTTTAGATTTCAATGAAATTGTTTCAGAATTTTGTAACGTTATAAAAAAATCTTAACATCTGCTTAGAATTTAATATTTTTGTTTAATGATACAAATTCTTAATTCCAGAACATTGCTCTAATATATTTTATTTATTGGAAGTTTGAATTTTTACTTTATTGAAGAAATATTAGGAAATTTAATAACACGGCCATAACAGACTGGGAGGAAATATATTCAATTTTCTTGCAGTCTAATTTTTAGGGGATGGTTTTTACACTGAAAGTTTGATAATATATACATGCATTCACACTTGAGTAGAAAAGGAAGAAAAAAGTCAAATCTTTTAGTTAATGAATCTAAAAATTACTTTATAACTTGTTTTATTTGGATCTGTTTAGACAAGGGAGATAATCTTTCAAAATCCTTGCGCATATATTAACTGCAATGATGAATCTTGTACTGTTTAATTTTAATTCTTCTTTTTTCTTATCTAATCACAATGGTTTATTGTCCAGACTGTAATAAGTCTTTTTCTCAATTGTCATTATCTTAATTCAAACAAATTTTCCCCTTTTTTGATAAGTTTAAATTGCTATTATTGAATACCATATTAGTTTAGTCTATTTTCAAAATTGCTTATACTTTTAACTGTTTTATGGATTTTATCACTTTGTATTATATATAAAGCAACAGAGAATGTTTGTATATGCTACTTCATTCTTTAATAAATTGAATTGTGGGAATTCTGACAAAACTATATTCTATACATTGGGAGCTTCTAATTAATATCCTTTTCTGTAATTAAGGCTGTCAATATTCTGATAAGGCAGGATACTTGTCTATTCTTTCTGCCTTCATTTGTTTGTTCTAATTTATTCTACCAATTCATTCTACCAATTCTTAATTTTTCTATTTAGTTGTAGTAATATTGTATCATGTATTTTAATCTGTTTATACTACTGAATATTTGTTCAACTTCATATTAAACTTATAAGAATTTCATATCTGCTTGTTTATTTAATCACTAGTTTGGTAATCAGTTTATGATTACAAAAAGGTTGCACACACAGAGCAATCTTTAAAAAAAAATTATGAATTGTGAAAAATCAGCTTTTTATTTTTTTAATAATTTATAAATGTTGATTATAACCCCTATAATCAACATTTATGAATTTGATGGCCCCCTTAAAAAAAATTAATGTATTAAAAAATACTGGGTTCTTCATTTTAAAGACGAGTTAATATTTAATAAATGCTTTTTGGAGAGCTTGTTTTAACATATCAATTGATAATTTTCTTTTCTTTTGCTATGTAGAATTAAAAATCAAAATAGTTTGTCAAAATAATCTAGAAGATATAATTGCTTTAGGTCACATTTTATTTTTAAATGTTGATCATTTTATCCTCACTGCTTTATATATTTTTGATATGTAAATTGTCTTAAAATAGCTTTATTTCTAGAAAGAACAATTCTGGTAATTAATTGGGTGTAAGCGATTGTCTTTATCAAGCAACAGTTTAAGTAGAATGATAAAATTATTGAAATCCTTAACACAAACAGATGCACTGGTATTTTCAACAATAGCAAGGTTTTTAGTTTTTTTACAATCTTACTATTAGAATATTGAAGGAAACTTAGCTGCCTTAAAATCAAAATTTAAAGCTGCAAGTGGAGACGTTATCTTCTCTTGCTTACACTATTGGTTCCTAAGAAAAGTTCATTTTCTTTTTGTCAGTTTTACAATGCATTTTACCAGATAGGTTTACTTATTAGCAAATTTCTGTATTACCTGATAGCAAATTTATATTAACTAATGGGTTGTCTTTTGGTACATCCTATGATGCTGATAGGTATACGCCCTGCGTCCCTGACGCACAAAAATCTAAAAGGACACCGTAAAATCTTATCCATGCATCCCAGTTTTTTTATTCCCTCACCATTTCAAGCTAACTGTAAATACATTTGAATAGTTTATTAGAAATGAATTACACAGGATAGGTTACAAGGTAGTTTTGTTGGAACCCATAAATTTTCCCAGGGAGTCCTTCAAAGTAAATATGTTCGTTCCAGGACTCGCTAAATCAAAAAGCTATCAGCATCACTGTCCTACCACAGAGTACAAATCAGGCTCTTATTCATAAGTGATGTATTGGTTTTCAAATTTTAAGTTTGATACTGATTTTAACCTGTGTATGTAAATTTGTTTGTAGAAGGTCAGGCTGTTTAAATTTTCTATCTAAAACTTCATTGAAAGAGAAATTGCCTGTGAATTTATGTGGATTTAATTTTTTCTCTTTATTCTAGAAATGTTATCTATTTAAATGTTTATGAAACTGGCTTTGAACAGCTACAAAAATAAGATTTGAAATCATGCTAAAATATTAATTCTTCAATAAGATAAATTCATTCTCATTAATGGAAGTTTATTCATATTTTAGCTTATGTGGATGAAACTCTTATAACTTGTGAAAAATCAAGCAGATTTGTCACATCTTTTATTTTAATCCAATTTTGAATGAATGCTTTTAACAACTGCTACGATAACACAATTCAACTTAAAAATTGGTAATTGAATGTTGAAATTACTTTAATTCTTTGGAGTATAATGAACCAATTAAGATATTGGCAGATTAAGAACTTTGCTTCAACATTGTTTAATTCTGTCATAAAAAAATTTAAGAACTTTTGTTTTTATTGCAGAAGGTCCTATCAGGTGGTGACCACTTGCTGGGTGCAGGCAGAAAGAATCAGACCAACACCTTTCATTTGTTAATCTACAATCCAATTGTATTCAGTTCAGATTTCTTAAATCATGGACTTGGCTAAAGAAGGTGAGTTAAGTAAGTTCTCCAGTTTTTGTTTTTTTTTAAAGATTTTTTTTTATTAATGAATTACTACATTATATTTCATTTTGAAATTGTGGGAGGAGCTCTAATGTGGCTCAATTTCTTAGCTGTCATTGGTAGCTTCATGTTACCATGGCAGCCAGGTGATGCAGTGGCAGCAGGTGTCACAAAGTACATATTGATGGCTTTGCAGTATTGATTTTTTTTCTTCTCTCTAAACTTGTCATGCCCCTTCTCTCTTGTTGCCATGGTCTTGCTTAGGATTCTCCTCTGATGAATACATCTTTGTTCTAACATTGATGTCCACCTTTTTAAGCCATTGGGTGGGGGGTAGACTTTAAACTAATTTATTATTTACTAATGAACCACATTGTACATTATATTAACTTAAAAAATTAAGGCAAAAATGTTTGAATTTTCAATTGTTTATGTTAACTATTTAATAGGTCTAATTTTGATAATGTTAAAGGTGGCGTCAAAGATGATTAAAAAAAAGTATTTGAAAATTAAAAAGAAAACTTCAAATTTTAAGTATTAAGACTTAGTATATATAATGCTTTTTTATTTTATATATATATATATATATATATATATATATATATATATATATGTGTGTTTTTGCTTGGAATTATTACTATCAAAATATGGATTTAGTAGTACTGTGAAGCTTTAACATTATTTTACAGTTGTCATTCCAGCTCCTTGTCTATGATGAAAGTCGGTCATTAATTCTGTATTTACTCAATTAAAAAAATATATTAATGAATGTAAAAGGATTGTGTATTTTTTTTTGGGGGGGGTAACCATTTGTCTTTGTCCCTTTTTTATTTTTTTTATTGTCCCTCTCTTGTTATAGCTGTCTTTGTGACTTAGATTATTAATTACCTGTGCCCCAAGCTTGTATTTTAACAAAGCTAACCCCCAGCAGTAACAGGTCCTCCTCCTGCTGCTTGTTCGTCAGGTAGGAGGATGCTGGCACATGTTGATTGGCTGTTGCTAGGTGGACTAAGTATCAACAAAAAACCTGTTGAGAACACAGGTGAAAAGAAGCCATTTAAGTAGTAGTAGCCAGACGAGTTCACATCAGTTGTTCTGCTTATGTTGATGTGTTACTGCTGCTGAGAGCATAGGTGTGGTGTGCTGGCACATCAGTGGACAGCCAGGTAGGAACTATCTACTTTGAACTACTGCCCCGTTTTCAATACTTTGCTCTTTTTCATCTGTTAGTTGAGCTGTGAAAAAGTCTAGTCAATATTTATAATGGTTGTGTGAAACTAATGTTTAGACATAAGTTTAGTTTATTACTAAATTATTTACTGTTGCTACTTTTGTGCTTTAGATGGCCTTGGTGTATCTGTTAGCATTTTTCAATTAACATTTTGTTGAACTTTTAATATTCCTTTTAGTATGTTTGCATTTGAGATTATTAATGTAAAATTATCTCTGAATCCAATGAGTTAATGATTGCATTCATCACATTACAATTAATTTTATCTATCAATTAACTTTACTTCCTTACTAGAATATTAGTTTTAGTTTCTAATTTAAAATGTTTCCATTTTGAAATAGCAAGAGCTGATTTTCATTTTTTTTTTTTTTTTTTTTTTTTTTTTTTGCTATAATCTGTATTTGAATAATAGATTTTTGGTATAGAAAGAAAATTCTTAAAAGTGAAAGTAAAGCTTAGTGTCAATGTTTCTGTCACTTCTCAAAAGTTTTGTAATGAAACCACACTTATTTTGTGTTTTAGTATTTAAATAATTTTAAATTTCTGCATCCAATTTTGTCTAACACAGTTTAAAGTAAGAAATGAATTAGTTTGATGATGCATATTCTTGTGCTTACTTTTAAATTCTAAAGCAATTATTTGGCAATCTAAATATTGTAAACTTCTGGATGCAAGATGGCAATGGAATAATTTGACTATAGAAAAGATGAATTTACATTTACAACAAATGATTTTCCTGTTTATCAAGAAATTTATAATGAAAGCTTTAGATTTTATAAAACTTCCTGTTAATATTGAAATCTCTTGATTTTATAATTCTCTTTTAGTATAAATGATAAAAAGCTGCTCGTAAAATGGCAGTGTTTTTTTTATGTAGGTTATTTTCAAGATCTTCTAGATTATGTATTTCCAAAATAGGCTATAAATATGTTTGAAATCTCAAATTACAAGATAATAGTAAATTGGCATTAGCATACGTTTTTGAATCAGCATGTGTAAGCTTTCCAAACTTAAGAATAAAATTTAATCTTAGGTTAGGTTGTACTATATATTTGCTATAATAATTTCTTATAATACACCATTTCTAGATAAAACCTAGTTGATAGTAGCTTTCATAAATAATTTCTGTTGACCTGGACAGCTTGTTGGCTGCTATCTGCAAAGTTACAGATATCACTTTCTCCTCTTGGCCCCCACTTCCATGTTCATTCATCTGTGTATCTGGCCCATTCTCCTCTTTCCTTTCAGGTAGGCTAGCTTTCTTTGACACAAAGGAACAAGCTGCTGTCTTTTTAACTATTGACTGAGTCTTGCTTACTACATGACCTATGATTTATTATATATGGGCATCCTTTCTTGTAAATTTCTCCCTCTCTGTTCTTTGTTTAAAAAAAAAAAATCCTTGAATTAAATATAGCAGCTTAATGCTGTAGATTCTAGAAACTAAAGCAAATTCCCTGATACTTAAATGTTGTTAACCAACAGGTATGATGAAGCGTCCATTGGAAGATGATGAAGAGGATTCATCCATGAAGAGAGCTCGTGGCGATGGGCCTAGGATAGAGTTGAGGATTCTCTTACAGAGTAAGGTAATTCATGATTATTTATCTTTTTATCACAACGCAAAACTGATGTTAAATCAATGGAGGATTTTGTTAAAATTGTTTACAGAAATATTTGTGAAAGTAATACTTTGTTTTTATTTATTTATTTTAATTCTTAAATTATGAATTATAATTTTATTTGAAAGTTAAAATTTTAGTTATTGTATTCAACTTTTTTTTTTTTTTGTCTCATACATTTTGGATATGTATCAAGATACTAGTTGACTAGTGTTAAATGTTGGTTTTTTTTTTTTTTTTTTTCTTTCTTTCTTTTTTTCTTTTTTCATTTTGGTTCAAATTTCTGATTAGCATAATATTGCTGCTTTGACTCATTTCAAATCTGCTTGATGAAAACTTGTATTGTCTTTTTAGAATGCTGGTGCTATCATTGGGAAGTCTGGTAGTAACATCAAGAGACTGAGAGAAGATGTGAGTATTGCTAATTTAAGTCTTTTTCTTTATATTTTATCCCATTATTCTGATCTTTCTCTCACCAGTCAAGTATTTGGTGCTTTTTTTTTTTTCCTCTTTGGCTAGCCAGTGTAAAGTTTTATTTTCAATTCAGGTTAAGGCAGGATTTATAATTTATATCTTCTGCCATCTCCTTTACATATTCTTTTTATTAATTCTGATCCACATACCCCTTGTTCATTGGTCAGATAAAATAACAGAATTATTCTACCCACTCAATTTCTTGCTTGAACTGGCAGTTTATAACTTTTTCTATTATAGTTTTATATTTTTCTATATTTAAAATTGAAGGAAAATTCAAAATGTGGATAGTAAAATAAAATTGCATTTTCAAACTCCATATTATAATCCTTCTTGGTCTTGATATCCAAACCTTGTTTCACTTTATATGTTCACTAGGTTTGGTTTTGAATATCTAATATGATAACTATAGTAAAAATGGTGCTTAGTAGAAAAAACAACTTTTTTCGGTTATCGTTTTAAAAACCTTTTGACATAAAAGTTGAACTTTCCTTCTGTACTCATTTTAGTACATGACCAGCAGTTGTCTTCATCTAAGGTTTTTGACTTAAGATTGGTTGATTAATGGATACAAAGCAATATCTTCCATAAAGTAATACCATTAAAATGACTACAAAAGTTATAGATTTTTCTTTTACTGTTTAATTACTTTTAATAGACATTGCTTTGTTTAACTCTGGCTGCCATTCTATTGTGATTCGTTTCTAGTTAATGTAAATAGAAAAAAGTATAACTTTAAAGTTTTTTTTTTTTTTGTCTGACTTAAGATCAAAATTTTTTTAAAAGATATTTCTAACTTGCGTCTCTGTTCAATGTAATGTTAGACAATCTTTTTTTTTTTTTTTTTTTTTTTTTTTTCACTTTCTTGTTCCCAGCTGTCTATTAGAATTTTCTTTTAATTAAACTTTTATTTATTCATAGGGGTATTATTGCAGAGATACAACTGCATGACACTCCAGGTTTATTAACGGTGCATTGCATGTGTTGGCTTCTCAAGCAAAGTGAATCATTCACTTGGTCTTATAATTGACCTTGCTGATCTCAACTTAACTTGTTTATATTCCTAGTATATGAAGCTTTTTCAATAAGGAATTAATCTGAGAAAATTCCAATTTGCATTTGTCTTGTGGCTAATACTCATTCTTTATTTGTTGTAGGTATTATTTGTATGAACATGCCAATGCATGCAAGAATATATAAATAAAGAATATTTTTTTACCATGGAGTAAGGAAACAAAAACTATATATATATCTGTGTATAAAATTTCTGCTTGTTGCTTGATTGTATGCTATTAAGCAAATTTGAAATACAAGACATTGCTCTTGGTTAGAAAATCTACAGTTTTATCTTCCTCACCAGGCAGCAGACTTACACCCGTCAGGGGAGGCTCAGTATATTGTGAATCTATATATCATCCCTAACAAAAATCTCCTTTCTCTGCTAACCCCTTCCCGGGAACCCGCTCCAAAAGGGGAGAAAGAAAATCATCAGCAAAAAAGAAAAAAAAAAACGAAGGAAAAAAAAAAACAAACTTAAAAACGTTAGTCATGAGAAGGTTTTTGAAGACTTTCCCTGGAAATAACAATTCATACTGCAAGTTTGTCTTAACTAATGCCTCAAGTTTTTATTCCACAGAATCTCAGCCCCGTTGAAGTTGACTTGTTCAGTGAATGTATGAATTCCATTTACATTACTTTTTATGCCCATTGTGAAGATTTCTGGTAGTAATACTTTGTTATATATATCTTGCCTGCCCCATTCTTCTCGCCCTTCTATGTCCACCAATGGCCCGTCTGTTGACCCTGAATGTCCCTGACCCATGGAACGTCATCCCTGCCCGTCCGTCCGTCCATGATGCAGTTCAAAGCAAGTGTTACAGTGCCCGATTGCACCGGCCCTGAACGGTATGCACCCTACTGCATTGTACTACTACACATTTTATTATGACTGTTTGATAATGTTAAAGCCCATTTATAAGTTCTTTGCTCTTTCTTCCTATCTCTTTCTCTCTCTTTCTCTTTCTGATGTTTTTTTTTTTTTTTTTTTTTAAAAAAAAAAATTTTTTTATAATTTTTAAAATAATTTCTTCCTCTCCCTACCCACTCACATCTCAAGTTTTCTGTTTCTTTCTCCACTATTTTTTCCCACCCTTTCTTTCTTTTTTTTTTTTTTTTTTTTTTTTTCTTTTTTTTTCCCATATTAAATTTTGTTTTGTTCTAATTCTTCCCAATGACTGTAGTTGACTACCTTGGAGGATGGGAGATACCACATGCAGGGCTTAATTACTCAGAACGGGCATGAAACTCTGCTTTGATATTTTTTTTTTTTTTTCCTTCATACATATTGCATTTTTTCCCTTTCTGTATAATCTAGGTCTAAATTTCCGGTCTCAGCCTTCTTCATTCATATGAAGTTTTTGCTGCTCAAGATTCTGAATACATGTGGCTGTTTTCCTGTTGTGCTGACCTCTTCTGGGGATATCTTAGGGGGGAAAAAAATGCAGACTATTCTTCTAAAAAAACAAAAACACTTTCATGTTAAATAAAAATTATGGGGAATACATTTTTTTTTTTTTTTACAAAGGTTTTTAAATTTAAAAAAAAAACAAAACAATATTTTGTTTTCCTGTTTCTAAGTTTTATAAATTTCATCCCCACAATGATCTCTTACAGCTTCATGCTTGTTCTCATGTCATTGAGTTCTGAGTTTGTGGAGAACCCTGTTGCCTAGCTCTTGTAGTGGAGCTTTTTTTTTTTCTTTTTTTTTCTCTCCCTTTCTTTCTTTACCCTTCTTTTTTATTTCTTTTCTATTTCCCCCTTTATTTTTATTTTTAAAATCAGAAGTGCCTTGTGTGGGTGTGTAGAGAACTGCTGTCTGCCTATTCTGGTTGTATTGGAATGAACAGTGTTGGGATTTGATATATAAATTGTAGATATTTTTTCCTCTAATACCATTAGCTACATAAAGGGACATGCACTCGTGTTCATTCAATTCCATTTTGCTTCAGCTTAACAAAGCATACTGTTGCTATTTAAAATAATTTCTTTTCTCAGTCTCTTTAGGCTGCTTTTGGATTTCTTTCCTTCCCTGATGCTCTTTTTTTTTTCTTTTTCTTCTTGCCATCTAAGAGCAGGCAATTTTAAAACAATGATGCACTAGTGCATGAAATACACTCTGGGGTGGTGGGGATTTTATTTATTCACTATTAACTTACATTTTTCTAATGAAATAAAGGTTCTAATTGGCTTTCAAAAGTATAAATATTTTAAATAAATGATTTAAAAAATTCCACAATCCAAGGTCCCTAATTATTTGCTGTTAATTGTTGGGCTAATAATGAGGAAAAGTACACTTATAGTGGCACAATCATTTCAACATCAATGGCTGCTATTGTTGATGCAGCACAGTATTCTGAATTCTCCACTGGAACTTTATTCTATTTAATTTAGTTGATGTATCAGCATAAAGTTGAAAACCTTTGAGTTGCTTAGTTTGGTGTTGGTTTTATATTTCTATTTGTTGGTTTGTTTGTTTTTTGTTTTTTTTTGTTTGTTTTTTTTTTTTATATTTGTTTGGCATATGGATGAGTTTTTATTGAGATACTGTTTACATTTTACAGAATCTTGACAATTGGTGCCGATATAGATACAGCTTTGGAATGTTTGATGGACATTATTCCCTCTCTTGAAGATGTAAGTTGATTTCTCTTTTAAAATCTTCATTATCAAATACTGTAGATGCTGATGTATAAGATGACCCCCAAATTTTCAAATCAAAAAGTAGGTTTTAGTCTATAATATAATTATAGTATGTGAATGAAATTAGTTCAGAAAATATCATTAGTTACCAAGACAAGAGTTAGCTTACCATCACCCATGCTAACAGCTTAATGTACACCACAGGATTTAAGGTTCACATTTTATAGCTGGAGTATTTAAAAAAAAAAAATAGTTTAAAAGGTCATTTTGTATGCTAGCATATGTGGTATATGCATTTTATACAACAAAATAACAAGATCAGAAAGCTAGTTTTTAAATATATTACTTTGTCAGCTTAGATGTTTATTTTTAAACAAGGGAGGTAACACTTGTAATTTACATTGTATTTAAATATTTTATATCTAAAACATTTGTATTTTTATCAACTTTTTTTTAGTACAAACAATTCTCAGACAGTGATTTTGATTGTGAGATGAGAGTTCTGGTTCATCAGAGCCAAGCTGGTTGCATCATTGGTAGAGCGGGATTCAAGATCAAAGAACTGAGGGAAGTAAGTATTTTTATTCTCTTACACCTTGTTCTTTGTAAATTTTAATGCTTTGATCTACGTATGTTTTTAATTCATCTTATAAAACTGAATTTTTTAATTCCATTTATTGATCTCTTGTAATTAAACTAAAAATGAATACTTTTTCTTTGGTTATTGTTGTTGCTAAGATTGTTTGGGGAAAGTTTTTGATCTTAAAGATTAGCATTTTGTCATTTTAGAAAACTGGGGCCAACATAAAAGTTTATTCAACATGTTGCCCACAATCAACAGATCGTGTTGTTGCTATCTCAGGAAGGCCTGTTGTAGTCACAGACTGTATAAGGAATATATACAAGCTTCTAGAAATGGTAAGTGGTTTATTTGCTTTAACAACTTCATACTTTATTTACACAAAGTTAAAAATGTATATAAAAATTAAATTTTGAGGACTTTTCTCTTCTGTAAGAACTTATTTCTTATCTAATTATTTTCTCTTAAACTTGTTTTGTCTTGCAAGAAAGGTAAAGTTTTTAATCTCTCTCTGCTAATTAATGAATGAGGTGTCTAAGTTTTATAGTTATTCTAATTCTAGGCGACTTAAATGTTATTTGATTTGCTGAAAATCTTTTTTTACAGGCCCCACCTAAAGGAGTGAACCAGCCATATGATCCACACAATTATGATGAGTATTATGCTCATGACTATGGCGGCTACACCATTGCTGAGGGAGGCCGAGGGAAATTGCCCCGAGGTGCCCCTCCCCCACCTCCACGAGGAGGAGTCTCTCCATTGATGAGCCCACAGATGAGAGGAAGGTTAGTTTTCTTTTCTTCTTTTTTTTGTGAAAAAGCTACATCTTTAGTGCTTTCTCTTTTTCCTTTCATTCCTTCATTCATGTCATGCACTGAAATAATCTGAAATCTTTTAAATTTCCTAATTGGTTCAAATTTTTCTAAATTTTATTGGGTCATATTATAAATTAGTTGAATTTATTGCAATGGAATGGTGGTCTTTTAGCAACTTTTGATCAGTTGAGCTGATTCTTAAAGTGCTATTTCTGTTCATTGTTATTTTAATGTTTAATGTGGACTTTTATAACACTTAAAATATAATAGTAAAATGTCTTACATTGCTCGTTTGTCACTTGAAGACACTAATTGAAATGTTGTGGAAATTTACGATAATGGTCAAAACAATCTTTGTTACAAATGTTTTACAAATACCAAACTGGTTTCTTTAAATCAGTAATTCCTAGTTTCTTGAAATTCGATATTTTCATCCCAATTTTTGGAAAATCTTTCCAACCCTTTGTTTAAGGACTTATTTAATTCTTAGTCACCAATTCCGGTCCGTTTCTTCTATTATGCTCTTGTCAATTTATTTTCAAATAGAATTTATCTACATTGTATGAATACCTGTATCTATCTATCTCTCTTCATATTTGCCCAAACTCTCAATTGCCTATTTCCAAAATATATAAATTTTGCATTAAAGACATTTGTTGGTACTTGAGAGGCTTAAGTTTTATCACACACACACTAACTCCACAACTGTCTTCGCATGGTTAGCATTTGTATGTCGTATCAGGTTATTTGTCTAATTACCGACTTCAACCCTGATCTGAAGGGGCTACAATATTGTCCAATCTATTCAGCTCTTGTTTCCTTCTTTCTTACAAAAAAACAATTTGATTCTGATCAAAACTTTGCTGCCAATAACTCTGAATTGTGAAATTTTCAGAGGTACGTCTGGAGGCATGGGAGATATGGGCAGGGGAGGGTCTGGCTCCATGAGCAGGGGTGGACTACCTAGCCTTACTGGAGGTAGGAACAACATGGGTGCTGCTCTCCCCTATGGCAATGGCGGTCTTGGTGGCAACGGGGGCAGAGAAGATGGAAACCTGCCAGCACTTGGAGGAATGAGGTAATAAAACTATCCACAAATACATACATCCACACATGCCCACAGTTAGTTTTGCAGCAGAGATACCTCTAGAAAGGAACCTACCCATTCAAAAAAAAAAAAAAAAAAAAAAAAAGTTTATATCCTACAAGTGTGATGCAGAATGTTTCTCTTCACCCTCTCTTCGGCAGGTCTTGATTATCTAGAAGTTAGTTCCTTTTTAATTAGAATAAGATAAAAGATAAACACTTCATAAAATTTCCTTCCCTCTTCAGTGCAGGTGGTTCTATTCAGTCTTGGATTTATTTTCTTAGTTGATGAGTTAAATAGTTCACCTTGCCCATCTTCACCTGTGCTCTTATTATTCATACTTTATCAGCAATCACTTTGACTTGAGAGAGCCTGCCCTTACCACATCAGCTGTAAGTGTATATATTTCTGCTGTGGCCCCAACTTCTGTCTAGAGGTATCACTGATGGTTCCAATTGTGTTCATTCTTTAATTATTTACAACTGCCCTTGTATCTCCTTGAAAAAAAAATAACCTCTTACTAATATTTTGAAACCTTTCTTGGAATGCTGCTCCAAAACATTTAAGAGACACTTTGGTTTGCTTTCTTTCTGAGAGCAGAGGTGCTATTTTTCATTTAAAAAAAAAAACTCTTTTTTAATGCTTTTTCTTTCCTTTTTTTTCTTCAAGCTTAAATTAAAAGCTTTTTTTATCAAATGCTAAACCTCTTAACTCTGTTAGGGAAATTGTTTATTTCTCCATTTAATTTTTTTTATAACCTGAACTCTTGACACTGTCATGTAAATACTATTGTCTTCAAGGTAATATCTTTTGCATGCGTAAGAAACTTTTTTTTACCCTTTCTCACTTCTCTTTTCATTTATTTTGCACTCCACTAAATGTTGAATTGTTGTTGCTATTAATAAATGCATGGAAGATTTTTCAACTACTTATAAAAACAAAACAAAAAATTAGTACTGGATAAAGTTCTGCAATTTTCAATGTGGAACTTGAACTTATTCAGTTGTTAAAATGAATGTCATGTTTTATGTTTCTGGTCTCGTTTGTTTCAGAGGTGCTATGAATGGTAACATGGGAGCACGAGGTGGCCGGGGAGGTGGTAAGTTACAGAAATATTCTTTTTACTGAATTTTTATAGCATAATGAAACAATTAGTTGCAATTAATGGTCATTCTAAATTCAGACCTTGCTTCATTGATGCATTTCTTTTCATCAGATAATCGATTTGTCAACCCAGGAAGAGGTGGAAGTGGTCAAGGCTTTTATGGAGGTCAACAGAATTTTGCCCAGGATAGCATGGTAAGTTGTTGCGCTCTCTCTCTCTATCTATCCATATATATAATATAATATAATGTTGCTATTTTATATTTATTTTTTAATCTTATGTATCTTTGTTTATGATCTTAGGGTGGAATGGGCCAGCAAGGAATGATGTTTGGTATGGAACAGACTACAACTACACAAGTCACCATTCCCAAGGATGTAAGTAATAGCATTTTATTTCTTTTGCTGTGGCTTAGATCATTCAGTTATGACATGAAGTCTTAAGTTGTCTTAGCCTGACAATTGTTGTATTAGTATAACATCTTTGACACAGTACTGGAACCTGTTTTGACACCCTTTACTTCAATTATTACAATGAAGTTTTTTATTTTTAAGACTCTGTAGCTTAATGTAAAAGTATTTCATTGATAACTTTATGGATCTTTTATTGCTAATCTAGTACAAAAGTAGATATCTCTAGCAGTCACTCCCATACTGGAATATAATACACTACTTTTTATGTCCTTTATTTTATGCTGTTGGAAAACTTTTCTTTGGTTTAAATAATTTTGTATTTGTTTTCAGCTTGCTGGTGCCATCATAGGAAGAGGGGGTAATCGTATAACAGAGGTTCGTCGTCAGTCAGGTGCTCAGGTTGTCATAGATGAAGCCTTGCCTGGCTCTAATGACCGGATAATTACCATCACAGGCACCCAAGAACAGATAGATGCTGCACAATTCTTGCTGCAAAACAGGTCAGCATTTGATCACCTTTTCAATGGACTTTGGTGTGAAAGTTTTGATGCTGTTAGGCCTGGATATGTCCTACAGTTCTGTCCTTTTTAAAGTCTGTTTCAGATGCTATTAACTTCCTTAAATCACCATTACTTACCAAGATCCTTCCAAAGCTTTTTTAACAATTCAATTAGTTTCTTACTAACTCTTGTCTCGATATTAATATCTGATATTGCCTACTTTATTAAAATTCTAGCTTGTGCATGAGATAATCTGCTGTTTAATGCATGGCCCATTCTCTTCATCTCTTGGCAAAACAAGAATTTTTACTTTTTTATTTTCTTAAATTGGATTCTGGATTCTGGAGGGCCTTTTGTATGTTTCATGAATATTTAGCTCCTCTTCATTCTTTAATTCTAGTCAAACTGCTTTCTCTTTTTTTTTTTTTTTTTTTTTTTTTTTTATTTAAAACTTATTTAAGTTTATTTTATACTATTTTATTGGCAGGCTCAATTTTGATTAAATACTTAAAGAAATGCTCTTGAATTGTTAATTTAAGCACTATAGATTGGTGTTATTTAAATAGATGTCACTTGAACAATTTGGGCAGCAGAAAATGTCACAATGACATGTTGATGAGCAAGGAGTGTGAGAGAAAAACTTTCTCTGGAACCCTTGTTGGCATAGTTTTTGCTGATTTCTTTCAGATGTCTCTGATGTGAATGAACATAGATGGCAGTCAAGGTAGGAGGCTCTGCTGGTGGAAGTCATGATTTGAAGCTTTCATTATTTGCATATTGTTAAAGTAATTCTTTGCACATTTCAAGAACTACAAGGCTTAATTGCGGTAAAATTGAAAATGTAACCGTATATAAAACATCAGTTGATCGGAAGCTGTATTGGCTAGTGATTATTTTATCTTTGTTTCCTCGAAGATTTTAACCTGCTTTTTGGATTCAGGAGATTCAAACTTTTTTAATGTTAATTATATGCAACTTTTCTAGAATGGTTTGTATTTGTTTAAACTTCACCTTATTGGCTGTCAGTGAATGTTGGGTCCTATTAGTACTAGACTAGGAATTACTTTTCAGTTTTATCAATTTCAGATCACTTTACTTTGGGTTGCCATGTTATCTGCTTGTTTTCTTAAGAACATTTTTATTTGAACTCTATTCATATTTGATTACTATGGTTAGGCCCTACCCCCTGAATATTGATTCTATTATGGTTGTCTAATGTGATTTGATTTTCTTTCATAAATGAGATTAAGATGGAGTCAAAATTTTCTATATAGATTTGTAAAATGTTTTGTTTAAAATCTGTAATCATTTGAAACATTGTTTGAATGGGATGAATTGTAACATTAATGTTTGGCTCATTGATTTGGTTTTGACCGGCCAACCTCATTGGGTGGCTGGTGAGTGGTGGCAATGATCTGCATGACACATTGGTGATGGCACTTGGCTTGTAACTAACCTCTGGCACTCATGGTCTGGAAGACTAATGAATTTTGTTGTTGTGTAGTCAGAGAACAATGAATCATTATCTTCCTGAACCATGGATGTAAGTAGCAGCGACACATACACAGGCTCTCCCACCCAACCCACTAATCCTTAACCCTTCTACTACTGATGGAATGATTCTCACTGGACCAACTAACTTTCAGTCCTTATACCTAAATCTTTCTTTTGCCTCATGCTGATAGCTCGGATTTAAATTACTGCTTTGCTAAAACTTCACCATCCACAACTATTATCAACATCTGGGAACTGTTTGGACTGCATGCACAATTGTATAAATGACAACTGTTTGTAATTATATATAAAAACTGTATTGATTTGCTTTATTTGCATGTTAATGGAATGTTTAATTCTTAAAATTATATTACTAAGGGCTTTTTCTTTCCTCTCTCCCTAATGCAAATATTGAGAAATCTTGAAAATTAACACTATCTTAACCAGTTAACAATTTAGAATCCCTGCATTTATTATGTAGACTCGCACACTCAAAAAACTTATTTTCAAAGATGTCTAACTAAGTAAAACTTTCTACCATTTACCATTGTATTTAAAGTAGAGACTTTGAAAAATAACCCAAATTCGTTTTCTAGTATTTGAGCACTTTTTTTTTTTTTTTTTTTTTTTTACAAGAAATGTAAACCTTGATGTGATGTTAATTTGGTTGTAACAAAGCTGAAATAACATTTTCTGACAATGACTTCCTTAAAAAATAATTTACCCTTGTAATATATCTACCATTTCACGACTGCAGGGTTTTTTTTTTTTTTTTTTTTTTTTACCTGACAATTGAATTTGGGCTGTGAAATTAATGCTCATTACTGCTCTGTGATCTAACAAGTTGTCATGTTAGTTCTAATAAGTATTATTAAATACTTCCTTCTTTAATTAGGTCCTAACTTGTAAATTACTGTTGGCTTTCCAAACTTTTTCTGATTGTACCATCTTTATCAACTAACAAAATCTTTTAAATTTTACCTGCATCAATCTTGTGGCTTTACCTTTTTGCTTACTTTGGATATTTATTTGCTGACTAATTTGTGTGTGTGTGTATGTTAGTCGGTGATTTTTTTTTTTTTTTTTTTTTTTTTTTTTTTTTTTTTTTTCTCTCCCCCCATGCCTATTGTCTTCCATAACACTCTTTTCATAACCAATTTCTTACCTTTTTTGATGACTTTTTTTTTTCTCTCATTTAAAAAAATTTTTTTTTTTTTTCATAATTTTTTATTTTTTTATTTCAGCGTGCGGAAATTCTCTGAGAAATATTGAAGACTGACTGTGCTGCAAGTAACTACAGCAACAACACTTAAGGGGAATTGGAAACAGCAAGAGAAGATACTAAAGGTTATTATCTTTGAAAAAAAAAAAAAAAGACAAATAAAAAAAAAAAAAAATTAAAAAAATAAAAAACACTGGGTGAATGAAAATCTGCCCTCCCTAAAAAGACCAAGATTTTTATCACTTATTAGATTCTTACAATGGCAGCTGTAAATATGAAATTACAGGCGTTGTTAACTTATATATACGGCTGTAAACGGTGCAGCAGTGGCAGTAACAAAAACAATAGCAGTAAATCTGCTGCCCTAGCCAACATAAACTGTAGCAGCAGCAGCAGCATTAGCACCTGTTGTTGTTTCTGCCTTTCTTACCCGTATTGGTTCTGTATTTTATTTTTACTTCATCCTCTTCCTCCTCCAATTTTTTAGCTTCTCCTACTCTAATGCTACTATCCTTTGCACTCACTTTCTACTTCTAGTTTTAATAAATGGTGATAATAATAGTGAAGGAACTATTTTTATATTTTAAAACCCCAAAAAATGTTAAAGAAAAAATGTAAGTTTTCAGAAAGAAAACCTGGGCGGAAACTTTTTCTATTTCATTGGTTCTTTGCATTTTTCTGTAGTTGGTTGGTCAGTTGGCTGATTGGTCATTCAGTTAAGCCTATTGCCTGCTTTTAGGTAATAGTAGGTTTGATACTTTACTTTTTCCCTCTTCTCTTATTCTTCATACCCTCCCTCACAGAATGATACCTACTGCCGCTGCCACCTTTTTATATAACTAGCAAATTTCATAATGGCACATATCGTTTCCGTCATTTTTGTATATTTCATTTTTCATGCTCATTATATCTTAGCATTCCTATCATTAAAACACTTCTGTTTCCATCACAGCTTGCTCAGATTTAAACCAAAACACTAGTAGCAACTTGTTGCTGCAACACTACAGTGTGATTCTCTCAGTGGTTGTTAGGTAAATTTGTTAGTTAATGTTGTCAACTCTGTGCAGAAAGTCCGTCACCATTTCCCTCCCCTTCACAACAACTGTTATTAAAACAGTATTGTCTTAATTTAGCTGCCGACTTGAAAATTCTGTCCTTAATATTGTTTCAGCTGGCGTACACATGGCTCTGTGAATACACCTGTTTTTGACAGATTTGGTGTCAATAAAAGTTGGTATTAAAAAAAACAAAAAAAAACATGCTAAATTTTTATTTTTATTTATTTTTATTTTTTTGTATGATTTAAAAAAAATTGTTTTGACTAGTTTGAAGTAATCACTTTTGATACAATGAGATTTTACCTGGTGTCTTTTTACTGTAATAAGAAAAGGCAATGTAAAAATATTCAACAGAACATGTTGCACAATTTTCAAAACTTACTGTTGTTGATAATCAGTTTTGTACTTATAGTTGTCTAAATGACTAACATTTTTTCTCTATTTAAAAAAAAAAAATCACTTTACCTTTTTTTTTTTTTTTTTTTTCTTACCCACAAATAGTGGAACCTTTTGGCTTAACATTTGAAACAAACTTTTTTTCTTTAAAATTAAACTGGCATTAAAACTTCTTGGATCACTTGAGTAAATATCATTCTTACTATTATTGCAAAGATTTGTATTATGGACACAAGACCAGACATGTGTGACAACTAACTTCCTATAAAATTGCACATACTGGAGTTTTACTACTTTATCCCATCATACTTTACCAGGTGATATTTCTCTTCAAAATCATTAAAATCTTTCTTCATGAACCTTTGTCCATTGATGACATACATTCAGCTATTTTGTGCCTTATGCAACCCTTAACCTTGTCTTAATAATGAACTCTTCTATTTGCTTAGTTTTTTCTTTTCTACATTCTTACTATGACTTAATACTGTTCATGTCCTTAAGAGTCTTAAATGTATAAATGTATTTTAGACATTTTTTTCCTCTATTGGTGCCTATAATGCATACACACATTTTAGGAAAAGTTAGTAATGTTGCTTCCTCTTAATGCAGATTTATGTTACAATATTAGTTTTATGTTGTCGTTCCAGATCTTTGTGTATATACATACACACAGTATTTGGAACTACTTGGTACCCTCATTTCTATTCCCCACTGATTTCATTACTAATCTTAACATAACTGCCAAAAAAATATAATTCATCTTTTAAACTTTTTATGTAAAAAAAACAAACCCAAATCTAGTGAATTTCTTGTTCAGATTTAGTTATAATAGCTCTATGTAAGGAGTTAGTTGCTCTCATAAAAATGTACTCCTTGATTCCTATAGACTTTTTTAAAAAAATACTTCACTTAACATCTCTCGGATAAAATAAATGTAATTAAACCAATGTAAACATACTTGATATTTTAGCTGCAAATTGTCTCTATAAAACTACTTTTTATCTTTGATATACTTTAGTGCTTATTAACATTTTATATTTCTAATTTCAGTTAAAAATCCATTATAGATAAGTTTGTACTTATTGTTGAATTTACTTTTCTAAAAGCTCCCAAATCAAGTTATGAAAATTGGGCTTAAAATGGTTAATGAGATAACGCCACATACTTTTAGTGCTGAATGGATATACGCAAAATTAGTTTCTAGGGTCTCCTTTGCATTAATATTTCTGTTGAAGCTATCAAACTTACCAACAAGCTAAGCAATAATACTAGTCTGATTATTACATTGATACCTTTTATTTGAAATACATAAGGACTTCCGGATATAAAAAAAAATATATGGGGATCTCTCTTGTGCTGGTTAATCCTGTTATTATAAACCAATAATAGGTTTTAAGTACTATGGTTTTCTTGCAGTCTTTTAACAAAAACATGGACATTTTGTTTACAGTATTAAATACTAATATTTTTATTAAAACTCTACATTCTTTTCCTTAGTCAATTTAATTGTTGTCGTTTTTTTTGGGGGGGGGTATGCAGCAAAGAAAAACATTTTTATTCATTTCTTTTTATTCTAAATATCTTCTAATATGAAAAATAAAAATTATAGTATTTAATACTGTACTGTACATTTCTTTATTGTAAGTTTAACTAGAAATAAAGTAAACCTAAATATAATTTACGCCTATAAACTTTTTATATTCTATTGGTATATGTTCAAAAGTCATTTTTACTATCCCCTCTGCTATTGTCATTTGTGGTTAAAAAGAAAATGGAGGCCATAATACTTTGTTACACTTCATTAAGCCACACAGTTAATATTCTTAGTGTGTATGTAGCACTTGGAGAATGTCATGAAGCTAGATGCTAGGAAATTTAATATTCAATGTAAAGTGTTAGTAATTCACATGCTGTGAAATATTTGATCTTGTAGTTGAAAAATTAATTATCTACATGGTATTATGGCAGTTTCACTGCTTAAAAACAAATGCATGTCTGGTCAGTAAATTGATTGAAATTTGCAGATTGCATGTTTATTGGAATATTAATATTTTGCTTCTTGCATATAAGTGCAAAAATGTTAACCATGTTTGGGTTTGACAAAAAAGGCCTTATTGCAACTTGTTCCCCCACCACCAATGTCATTTGAGTAAAATTCCTTCTAGGAAATATCTTGTATTTTAAAACTTTATTCCATTCTTTATTGAAATAATGTTTATACATTCTCATTCTTTTTCTCCATGTATTAAGATTCTGCAAAACAATTGATTCTCTCAAATCTCGTTAGACCTTTATAAGGAGAATGTTTTAATCTATAGAACATGACCATTTCTCTTATGTTCATAATGAAATTGGGTGTGTTTTCTAACTAAATATGTTTTCAGCAACAAGCTTTGTTGGGGGATATTGAAGAGAAATTGAACTAAATGGACAAAATGTTTGTAACATCTGAAGCAATGGTAGATTCTTCTTGCATTATTTGCCAACATGTCTTTTTGGCATGCATTCTGGGTTTTTATGAAATTAAACTTTGAATGTAAAAATATTTTGATAGTTTTAATTGCTTTATTTTCACTTGATTTAGTCTATTGATAATTAAAGCTCCAGTAATAACCAGGATTTTGAATTTTTGAGGTGCATGGAAGAGATTGCCCTCCATCTATTTATCCTTCATATCGTACCAGAAGGTTGGTATAAGAAAATATTTCTTTTTGTAGCCCTTAGTAAATCTTTCATGTGCTTAGTGTTTCCTTTGCCACTATGAGTTTGGTAGGCTGCCAACTCGGAAGGCATTTTACCACAAGGTTTTATACCTAAATTTAATTCAGTTCCCTAATATTGACTATTTTATCTGAAATCTTTCATGAAGCTAACCGTATTGACCATGTTTTTGGCAGATTATCTACTTGATAAATGAAATTCAATTTTAAGCAAACTAAACTAAAATTTTATTAGTATCCTCCTAAATAAATTAAATTCTAGGAACTAGTTTTTCAATACAATTTTACCATTTGAGTTAGTCTGCAAAAATAGCCTCCTTTTTTTTTCTTTTTTTTTTTTTTTTTTTTCTTTTTTTTAATTGTTGAGAAGATAGTATAGGTGCTAGGAGGCATAACGAACAAATATATTGACCTTTTTTTTCTCTTCTTCACATGAAACAAAAACGCCTACAGAATCGATGTTTTTTGTTTTTTCCTTATTTCTACTGATAGCTTTTTGATTTAGTGTGTCCAGAGATGCACATATTTGAATGAATTCCCGAGAAAATTAATGGGTCCCAAATAAAGTTTTTTTTTTTTTTTTTTTTTTTTTTTTTTTTTAATAAATGGTAGGGTTTTTATCAATCTTATGAAGAAAAGTTTTTAAACTTTGTATTGTTTATGGCATATAAACTGTACAGGTATGTACAAATTATGTTTTAAGATAGAATTTTTACATTAAATGTGATTATATATATTCAACACTTAAAAATTTTTTTTTTTTCCTGGTTTAGGCAAGATCACTATTTATTTGTATTATTATAGTTAACAAATTGTCTAAGTTTTACTATTTCCCAGTTTTGTTGCTAGTACTTGAGACAGTATTGGGTTATTGTATTTTGAAAATCAATATGCAATTCCATTTTCTAATGAGTTGGCTATATTCATGTTGTACTGTTGGTGTTCATTGATTCAATAACACTAAAAAGCAATTTCACATATAGTTGATAGATATTAGTTTATTTAAAAAATTGGACAGAAATAACGGGATTTATATATTATATATATTTTAAATATATATATATATATATATAAAGGTCCTACTGAAAGATTCAGGGATAGGGGTGGGGTGATGAGTTTAAGTCTAATGAACAAATTGATTTTTATTTTTAAAATTCATCAAAGTTCATTTAGAGAAACAAGTATATTGGCTTCAGATTGAAATTTTATCTTTATGTACCAGATTAAATCTACTCTTTGCTATTCATGGATATGCGCTAACATGAATGATTTTGATACAGCTGTATATTACTTTATTAGAAATACTACAGTTGGATAATGTAGGGATAGTCCAATTATGTTATTAATTTTAATGTCTGTTTGGACTGTTGTGATTTAAGATCCACATGATTTGGGGGTGTATTGTAGCATAACTTGCATAAAAGAATTTAATAAAGGCAATTTATAATTACATGTTCAACTAATTTAGTACTATTTTAATTTATTTTCCACCTGCATAGTAATTGAGATAAAAAAGCAACTAAAATTAAGCTCTAAAAAAAAAAGTATTAGGATAGTTGAAAGATTTTCCATTACCTTTTGACTATTTTTCCTCCTTTGTATTAAGCTTTGTATATATTCAGATTCTCAGTTATAACTAGTCTCTTTAAACTCTGAAATAATTCTTGTAATGTTGTTGAATCTTGTTCTATGAGAGAATGCACATCCTTCTTCCTTTCAGATCCAGTTATTCTTGGTCTTTTTTCTGCCATCACAATTATAGAGTGGCTGTAGCCTTTTTTTTTTTTTTTTTTTTTTTTCCTCTTGTTACTGCTGGTATCCAATTCTACACCCGGGTAATGCATCAGCATTTCCTAATAGAAATACTAACATTTGTTATATATTGATAAGAAACAACTTTTGTTTTATGATCATATACATGGTGTACTTTGAGGAAATGGCCTTCAGAAATATACCACTGATCCACTTGGTTAAGATAAATAACACCACCCTACTCTATTAAAGAAAAACTTAAAAGTGATGTTGAACCATGGAAATTCTGCAATACATTTCAATATAGCCTTTCTGCACATAACATGGATTCAGGACATTATTTAATCTACAATTTGGACCATTCCTTCAATGCATTAACAAACAAAAAATGATTGTTTGCTGTTTACAGCACTGAACAAAAGTATATATGCAGCAACCAAGACAGTGTATGAATAGTACTGCCAGCTTAAAAGGTACCTTCAAAAGAAAACTGGGTTATTCATGGCTGGAAACCTGGCTTTACTTCAAGAGATCACCTCCCCCCTGCTGAACTGCTTATCACATTGCCAAAAGGTGGTAGGGTCAATGCCTTAGCCTCACTTCCCAGGAAATGTAAACAAAACTGCTATTTTTGGCACAATGCGAGAAGAAAACCTGATCCAAAACCATAATATTCCATGCAGTTGTAACTGGCTACAATGGCGAGATTAGTCATCCCCATAAAAACGAGACTTGTTAGATGATTGGGTTGACTGATGTGAAAGGAAAGAAAATACACCAATCTCTATGAAATGTGATCAAAATATCGGAAGTATTGGCAGATAACGTTGAATCTTCCTGCATACTGTACTATGATGTTTGACATTTCATAGCACTTTTTTATTTTATTTAAGAATTATTATTCAGGAGCTAACAAGTAGGTATGGTTCAGTGAGCGCAAAGTTCAATGGATTTAATGAGACTATAGCAATGGTTGGGAGTAGATGCTCTAAATAATGCCACATGACAGCTAGTATGCATGCTTTCCCTGAATACGATCAGATAACATTACTGAATGAAGGCAAGAGGGTACATGGCCAAAACCTGTGAAGTGGGGTAGGAAATTAATATTACCAAGATAATGATCAAGTTGGTTAATGATGGGAAGGAGAAAAAAGTCGTGTGTAACATGGGAAATGGAAGAAAATTCTTAGTTCACTAAATGATTCTAAAATTGCTTTATTTTTATGGTAGCTAATTCTAGTAAAATTGACAACATTGAAAATTTCATCATAATGACTAACTGTTCTATTTTTGTGCCTTTTCAATTTACTAGGAGACCCTAGTAATATACATGATTGCTTGATCTATTCAATGTTTTTTGTCATACTATGTAGAACTTGGTGTCGAATTTGATGACGTCATCTCGGCAGTTAATTCAAATTTAACATTGAGTTAACGTTTGATTATTGTAAATTACCTGTTCGCTTGAATTGTATGTAAATTTTATGCCCATTTCCACATTCAGTTGAAATATTACAATATTGAATTAAAGCTTCATTGATGGGAGAGTTTACATTAGGTGGAAAGTTAAAAAAAAGTGCAACAAAGGATTACATGGCGTAGCTGCATTTACATCTGATAGAAACAGACTAACAGTGCTGGTATCCTAAGACAGTGCTGGGTTTGTGGTAATGATGCTTTGGTCCTGATTATCTGATGAAGGTTTTGATGGTGGCAGAGCAAAGTCTTTCTTTTTCTTTTTCTTTTTTCAGCAGCATGTATATATCTAAAATGAATACCTACTGTAGAATGTTAGTCTTGAAAACTATTAAATTATAACATTAGTTAATGTCTCGGTTTTGTGTCGAGAGGAAAAAACACTCTGAAAAGGCTAAACTAGTAATGTGTAGTTAAGCTGAATACTTGGCGTTAAGAGCCACCCACTCTGGACAGCAGCCCCCATGTCAAGTTTGATGAATAATCAACACCTATTGTGTACACGTGTTATCTGCGAGAAATGAAAACGTAAGATGACAGATATCGATCTGAGAAAGACTTAGAAAAGAGGCGATGCGGGCCGAGGTAATTGGAGTGACACGTCCCATAGCCTAAAGTGAAGGACTTGAGAGACGTTTAACAAAGAAGCTGAAAAACTTGAATATTTAAATTTTCAGCAAAAATGATTTAACCTGAAATTGTCCTTTCCTAAAACTAAGTAGAAAAGAAAGCATACCTAAAACCATGAATAGTAAAGATTTTGGATATTAGTTTCTGGGAAATATAGTAAAAGATGCAGAGAAGGTGGTAGTTATTTACCCAGCTCGTTCGCTGCGGGTAAGATGTGACAAGGTCGCAAGTATGGAGTATTGCACCACGAAAGATGCAGAGGAGGTATTATATCAAGTCAACTTGAGATTCCTTGTGGTTTGGTGATAAATTGGCTTCCACTAGATTCTCGATATAATCAGGACTTGTCGGTCACAGCGTCATCTGCCTGGGAGATGAACATCACTTGTTCTCTCTCACTCTATCAAATTAATGCCTTACATCCAAAGAGCATAGACAGCCATAACTCTCTTGGCTGCCAAACGCATCTGGACAAAGTTTATCATGGAAATCTTTTGGCACATCAACAAATTGATGACTGTAAAATTCTTGGCGTAGCAGTAGAACATGCACAGTGTGTGTGTGTGAGAGATAGTGTAGATAGTCAACGCTATCCTAATTTAAACATGCCTTATCACTTATTGATCAATATTTAACTACAGTATTAATATATAGGGTATTCCCCCCCAAAAAAAAAGTGTAATGTAGAGTTTCAAAAAGATTTATGTAATTTTGCAACTTAACTTTAGCAATTCACATTCAAACGATCTTGAATTTTAACAGCATGTGTAGAAACAATTCCAAATTTTGTTTAAATGAATTTTCTTTTCCAATGAATGATATTTCTATACCAGAAACGAAAATTAAAAATGTGGGTTTTTACTCCTTGTTAAAATTTGTGATCATTTGAATGATAATTAGCCAAGTACGGAATAATATCAATTTTTCTGAAACACCCCATATATATATATATATATTAGAGATACCCAATTTTGTCGGCTGTTAGCTTTTTAAAAACTAATTAAAATTAATTAAATCTATTATTTAAGGTCAAACTTTTGTCTAAAATGATAAGTAGTAACATAATGACGATCATTAAAAAAAAAAATATTACATATGCAGTTTATTTTTAATAGATAGCAATTTGTTTTGGTCAATTTCGACGCAATCCGCCATTCTGCTTCTTTTTCAATGGTTTTAGGCGCTTGTTTACAATTTTAAAATAACATTTGGGATGGAGAAAAAATTACCAAAAATCAGGTAATTATCCGATTTTAATGAAATTTTCACTATTGATTTATCAATTAATGAATTTTATAATGCATCAGTTATTTTATTTCAAAACTTTTAATTTAGTATTTTTGCTATGAAAAATTAATATATAAAGTTCATTTAAAATATGAAAAGCCTGATGTTAAGTTTAAAATGTTATATTTTTAGATTCTAAAAATAAATATCTATTTAATGCAAACCTTATTTTATTACATCAAAGTATACTTTTTGAAGAAAAACTCTATTGAAAATGTACCCCCTCACCCTTTTTAAGCAGAAAAATATCGATGTATAATTTTTTCTTTTATAAAATAATAGCCAATTAAATGATTATTGAAATGAGTAAAAACAATCTCCAAAAAATTATTTTTTACATTTTATTTTTCAATTTTCGGTACTTATTTTCTCATAGAAAAGCCACCATAAAAAGTTTTTGTTTCTATTCATAACATCGGTCTTTTATCTCTTTATTTACTGTAATTAGAAAACGGAAAGACCAACTTGGAAAGAAAAAAAAAGAAAAATTTACGCCCCCAACATGAGGGTAAAAAATAAGTGACCTGAAAAAAAAAGTTTTGAAATAAAATAAGTAATGCATTATAAAGATCATTCATTGATACATAAACACTGAAAATTTCATTAAAATCCGATAATTCCCTGATTTTTGGTAAATTATTTTCCCTAGGGTGGGCTAAAGTCATTTTGTCAAAAATGCTATTTAGTCTCATTTTGGGTATCCCATATGTATATATATATATATGTGTATGTTTCAGACCTGACTCTTCACCCTCCCATCAATCGACTGGTCAATTCTAGCCATAGCTCCTATATGATTGCCCTTATGGGAACCCCTAGCCCTTTTTATCATGTGGGTGCTAGAAGGCGATGTCTGAGGGTCTTCATGTCCTGTGGATGACGCTAAACTCTGATGGTGAGTTTCCAGTTCTGGGGAATGTGGTGCATTCCTTCATCACCATTGCTCCCAGGTCCACTCGAACCCGGAGTGGTAGTAGCTGTTAGGGGCCCATCTATGGATTAAATAGAAAAAATTTATTTAAAACAAATTGAGTACCCATCAAGAATGAATAAAACAAAACCTCTTCAGCATAAAATGACCCAATGGGTTGACATGCCGTAAAACCCAACCAACCGACTCTACACACATTCACTATACTAGGCTTCAGTTCTCAAAAGTCAAGGATGAAAGGCCTACAAACCGTTGGATCAAATATCCAATAAGTTTATATTTACTAAATATTTGTTTATTTGAATAAAAGGGTGTTGTTCAGAAATAGTATCACACAATTGGTAAATTTTGTTTTTTGCCTGATACAATAAGTGAAAAAAAAAAAATCGTCTGTTGGTTTGTTTACAAATGTTTGAAGTGGAACTTGGTGATGAGTTGAAATGTGAACCTTTGATTAGCTTGGCGAGCTAGGGTGCTTATTGGAGACATAATCTAAACCTTTAATCGGACCCTGCTGCCTACCCTACAAATGCACATTGTTTACGAAAAAAAATGATGTATGGTGTGGGGAAACAATCTGATGATACACTGTTATGAAACTGTTATAGTCATTTACTCATTTTAGTTTTGTTTGGCATAAAGCCAGGAGTATAAAGCACTCAGTTATACTGGTTTGCTTGTTAACCATTATAACGTGAGGTGCCCTCTTGTTCACAACGCAACTTTGTCAACTTGATTGGAAATGTAGATACTGGGAAAATTTCAAATTCGTCTCACATTTATAAGTTTTATACACGAAATACTTTCGTCATTGAAAAACTGACACAAGACAGGAATGGTTGGTCGAATGGGCTCGTGAACGACGCAATAAACTTCTAAATACTGCTGTCTCCGAGTACTGTGTTGCCACATAACTAACTTTGTAGCATAAGATTTACCCTCGCGTATATTCTATTAGCCTATCTTTAGAGATACGTCCTTTTATTATTATATATAGATATATATATATATATAGATATCAGGAGAAATTTGACAGTTTCATAAAGAAAAAGTGCTTGGTAACTACAAAATTTAATGGATTGTAAAGCAATTAAACTGGCACGGAAATTATACTGTCAACATGTTTCACTCAAAATAACCGCCATTAGCATCAATCACAGTCTCAATCCTGCCCCAGAACTTGGAGCAAGCTGATGTTAGTTTCCCCGGGAAGGGTCTCAAAAACTACCTTAATTCTGTCGATTAACTGGGCTTTTGTAGTACTGGCACGGCGATTGGTGTCTTTCTCAACAGCGCCACATACATAATAATCCATGGGGTTAAGATCTGGGGAGTTCGGAGGCCAAACATTGGGACTGGTGTAGTAAAAAATCGCCGACAACCATTTTTGACATTTCCCAGAGGTGTGGCAGGGGACCCGAATTCTGCTGCCATGCCTATGGCCTACCATTGGCTACACTTGTTATCCAGGGCTTGACTACAGTGTTTAGCAACTCCACGTAGGCATCTGAGGGCCCTCCAACTATTTTTTTCTGTATATTTTTTTAGGAATTCTGCTGTATGAACACAATCACATCGTCTGTTATGTTGCTTTCTTCTAGCCACAGCCTCGTCGTCTCCATTGCTATTCTCCAGTTCATGCCTGATTGTTTTTACAATGTTCAGGGAGAATTGGGCTGCAACCATAATCTCCTTATTTTGATGGCCGGCGCAGATGATCAGGATACAAGTTATTCTCTTCCATGATTCAGGTTGGTTCCATTCATCCATTCTGTCATCACGTATATGAATGAAGAAGGGTCCAAGCTTTTAAATGATGCGTAGTGTGCGTCAATACCTCCAACATACAGAGAAAAATAACCAAATATAAATATGCCAAATTCATCCTGATACTATATATATATATATATATATATATATATATATATATATAATGGTGTCCCAAAACTTTGGACCCATTGGCAAAAATATACTTAAGTCCTATTACAGAAAACGCTGAGACTAACAGCATTGGCCTTATCAATTGCATATACGCTGAATGCAAGAATGTTGTAAAGTAGCAAAACCGAGGTTGTTATAGCTATTTGCTAAGTTTACTAGGCCAGAAGTATGTGGGACCCAGTGAGAATCTAATTCATCAATGATAGTCTGCTAGCCTGCTAACCATTACACCCCCTGTTGACCGTCGGTGGCTACCCGTGATGCTTAAGGATGAAACTCTGGTAGCTGAGCTGTTCATGACATGCAATTCTCCACTTTGGTCCTTATTTAGACAAGACAGGCGGTTGGAGAGACTCTCTCCGATCAATCGGCTGGTCACGCCAAGCCCTAACATGTATATGATTGTCCCGACCCTATTTTTTAAATTATATATGCGCTAGAAGGCGGTGGCTGAGAGTCTTAATGTCCTGGGTATGACGTTAAACTCTATCTGAAGGTGAAGTTCCAATTCTGGAGCTCTGGGGAATGTGGAGCATCCCTTCATCACCATTACTTCCAGTTCCACACTGACCCCCTAGGCTTCCATCTAGAACAAAATGAGTTTTTAAAAAACCTTTAAAAATTGAGTACTCATCAAGAATGAACCAACCAATCCATTATACCACTTGAGGTGCTCAAACTCATATTGGATTTGGATTATTCGGACTATTGTCCTCATCTTTATTGTTATCTGTACAACATTTCGGCCGATGTGCCCTCCGTCCTTCTTCAGATATTTCTTGTCGGTCTTGGGGAACCTTTTCGAACTCTGGAACCTTCTTGTCGTAGTCGGGAGCCTTCACAGAACTTTGAACCTAACTCTTTATTCCATCATGTTCTCATTCCGCTAACCATAGATGGTGTACAGGTGTTAAGCTGTGTGTTTTTTTTAAATTTTTTTTTATTTATTTTTTTTAATTATTCTATGTTACTGTCACCCTTGATCAGGATTGAATCTGCAGCCCAGAGATAACTGTCACTTAAAACTGTCTTAACCCAACATCTTTATCCACTATGCTATTTGTAGAGATAATAAGAAAGATGAGGACAATAGTCCAAATAATCCAAATAATACTAATTATCAAGTCTCATCTAAAAAAAATCCATAGAAATAGCCAATTTTGATATTCTACTGAATTCAGATGACCCCAAAGAAAAAAAAATGTTAAGTGTTAGATATGCAGATTTAGGCAGTTATTTGACTGGACCTCGAATTTTAATCCACATATTTAGAAAAGTTTGATTAAAAAAAAATATTAAAATAAAAATTGACACGGTAATATCAAGAAACATGTCAATGAATCCAGTTTTTTGGTTGGTTGGATTTTACAGCATGCCAACCCTTGTTGGGTTATCTTATGCCGAAGGTATTTTATTATATTCATTCTTGATGGGTGTGACAATACCCACTCTGCCATCGTGCACCTTCGGTCCACAATATCGATGACACCACGTTGTAATGTTCTGTGCTGGCCGATTTGAAGGGTATGAGCTAGGTTCTCAAGGATAAAAAAAACCAAACACAGCACAAAGTTTGACAGGACGCTAATGGAGGGGCAAGGTGTGAAACTTTGCGTAGTTTGTTATGGAGTTAGTTATTTCTCTAAAATAATCTCCCTGGCATTCAATATATTTATTCCTGCGAGTTTTCTTTTGGTTGAAGCACCTGTGAAACTCGTTTTTATATAGTGTGAAAGTGCACTGTCGTACTTCTTTTAATGTTCTCCACATCTTGAAATATTTCCTTTTGAGATAAAATTTTAGTTTGGGAATCGAAAATCTGGTGCATAGGGAGGGAGGGGGCTGAACTTGCATAATCCTGTTTCACCAAAAACTGCATCTGAAAAAGTTTCAAGAATTGTCGCTGACTCGTCTGAACTTCTTAACTTTATTATTATTTAAATTAAATTACCATGACGAGAAAATTTGGCAAACATCGTGTACGACATGCGGAACACTGGGCCGCTGTTTCGACCTTATTTTGTCTCCTCAGCAGTGTATACCAAATAAGGTCAAAACAGATGTTCAGTGTTCTGCATGTCGTACACGGTGTTTTCCGAATTTTCTGTTCGTGGTAATTTGATTTAATCAATTATATTTAATTCCTCTCACTACACATTCTAACTTTATTATCATAAATTGCTCATATGTGCATACGTCTTCATTTAAATTTTTAAATTCAAAAAGATTAAAAATTCTGTCTCGATACTTTTTCATTAGATCTCGTATATGCTATACGCGGATTTACCCAACCCCTATACCCCGAACACAATGTGACACATGGTCATGTTTTCTAAGTGAGGTACAGCTATTTTGAATTCAGAGTTTTCCTTCTCGTAGACTGATTGCAGATGCAAAACTAAAGAATCCAGCATGTCCAAAGCTGTAGAGAAAACAGTTTGATTCATGTCTTTCTCAATGGCAAAGTGAAACGCAAACAGCCTCGTTTACAATTTGAACTCGGCTTCTCATAAAACTCGTAAGAAACAACTACACAAAATATAAATGTACAATGTATGCGATTCCCTAACATCTTGGCATAAAATAATCCTGGACTGGTTGAATTACGACCAAGTCACCTGAAAGCACCGAAGTTAACTCTTTGCCTACTTTGAACCGCTCACAGCGGCTCTCGCACGTGTCACTTGTTTACACTCAAAAATCAGAACGTAGACACCATTGCTATCTTTTGTTTTGTTTGTGAACTAAAACTGAGACTGATATTTTATCCTTTTGCAATAGGGAACCATACAGGTAAAAAAAAAAAAAAAAAAAAAAAAAGAAAATTTGGTAGGCAAAGAGTTAAACGATGTTCAATACTTAGTTGGGTGACTACTTAAGCAATAGCAGGTACTGTAAGCAACATGGCGTCTGCGTGCCATAAAATCCATAAATCGACATTCACTGTATTATTTTTACAGGTTTCGCTTTCTATGCTTACCTCCATTTCTCTAAATGCGGCCACCTTTTAGCCGTCATACTTAAGGACGGAATCCTGGTGGCTAAGTAGTCCATGGCATGCAACACTCCACTTTGGCCCTAACTTAGACGGACGGTCGGGGTGGTCCCCTCCGATCAATCGCTAGTCACCTCAAGCCCTAGCATCTATATGATTGTCTCGACCGTATTGCTCTTATAACAAACCCCAACATTTTTTATCATGTATGTACCAGAAGACGATTGCTGGGATTCTTAGTGTCCTGGATATGACGCTAAACAGCATCTAGTGATGAGGTTCTAATTCTGGAGCTCTGGGTTATGTAGAACAGTGCTTCTCAACCTTTTTCGGCTTATGGACCATTTTTTATTCAAAAATTCCCATGGACCAATCCTACTTTTACTTTTAAGCTGTTCCACGTGTTAAAGTAAGACAAGACAATTCATTTTCCGCCGATCATCGACTTGCGCTTAAATAGAGATTTTCAACTGGGGAGGGTCATTATAAGAAGCGCTAAATTAGTTAAATTTTTGTGAAATGGCTAAAACATTTTGTGGCTTCGAACTCTCTATGGACCACAGATGGTTCAACTGGACCACGTTGAGAATCACTGATGTAGAGTACCCCTTCATTGCCATTACTCCCAGGTCCACTCTGACCTGGAGTGCTAGTACCTGTTAGGGTCCCATCTATAGGTTAAATAGATCAAAAAGTGAGTTTTAAAAAAGTGTTAAAAAAATGAATACATAACAAGAATGTTCGGCAAGTCCCAACCCTTTTTATCATATGGGTGCTAGAAGCCGGTGGTTGATGGTCTTCTTATGTCCAGGGAATGACTTTAAACTCTATCTGATGACGAGGTTCCAGGTCTGGAGAATGTGGAGTACCCCTTCATCACCATTGCTCCCCGGTCCACTCTGACCCATCAATGGGTTAAATAGAAAAAAATGGAGTATCAGTTAAGAATGCATTTATTTCAAAACTTTATCGGCATTAAATGACCCTCTGAGATTGATATGCAGTAAAACGAACCAAACCAAGAATAAAACAAAAATGTCTTTGGCATAAAATTACCCAACAAGGGTGGGCATGCCGTAAATTCATCCAACCAACCAAATCCATTTCTTTCTATATATTTGTTGTCTTTGTGTCTCTTCTGTGTCTGTCATTCTCGGAGTATAGAGTTTCACTGAAAGGACATGGTGTTACCTTTTTGGCCCAAGATGTCACAAGGCAAAGATTATCCCGGGATCATTACCGAGGGGCGCTTACTTCATGTTGTCAGTGGATTATAACGAAGACGCAAGCTAATCCACATTAATCCGATAAGCACTTATTTGAGATTCGCTACTTAAAAATAAATTTCCTGCATCAGGGTCCTTACTACAACTACCCCCCACCACACTTGACACTATTGCAAAAATTAGATTGGCCAAGTTCGTGTTTGAAATCAAATCAGATATTCATTTTGTACTTTTTTTTTCTAATGGCAAAATACCAGAGTGAAAGATAAACTACTTATTTTAAACCCTTTTGGCCTTACCACTTATTGAGACAGCTTCGATGACCCAGAGATTTTCCTGACTGTTCATCCTGAAATATATCTTTTTCACATTTTATAACTTGGCGGCCAGACCCTCTTTGTGGACGGAGATCATTTTTTTTTTTTTTTCAATTTTGAGAGATTAAGTATTTTTTTTTTTTTTTTTTTACGCGAGTACAGTTCGATCTCGAATATAATGCGATTTTCACTTAATGTAGATAAAAATCAGTAATTTCTTATTCTCTTATATAATGCGACTCATGAGTTCCGCCATTCTAAGTTATTTGTCTTTTTAAAGAAACCAACATAATATCAATGCCAAATTTGAAGCGCATCTTATATAAAATCCTAAGCTGGAAGGCAAATCTGTTGTTCGTCTTTCTTTCTTTTTTCTTCACCCCCCTCCTTTTAGGATTCTTCAATCTTCGTTTAAACAAAGGCTTCTCAAACTTTTTACTTGATGCACCCTGTACTTATCTGGTGTCTTATCGTGGTGTAATGATTAGCAGGTTAGTCTCTCAAATCATTACTACTAAATGACGAGTTTCTGATCTGCTATTATATCTTTCTTGTAGAATTGAATATGTATTTAATATTCCCTAACCTCTAGGTATAAAATAACCCTAGACTGCTTGACATGCCGTTAAAATCAACAAATCAAATCCATCAATCAATCATACCAAAGTTAGGTCATATGAAAACTTACTTCCCCCTAAATAGACATTACACTTTTAGGTATAGCTAAAAATTCCGGTGTTTTCTTTTAATCTGTTATGAATTAAAATTCAACAAAATTCGGAAAACATGAATAAAACTTAACGTAATTTTTTTATGTTATGAAGAGGAAGGAATTTTTAAAAAAATCGCATGTGAAAATAGTTTATTTTACAGTCTTTAAAACTGAAGAATTTTATAAATCAAAATCTGTATCTAACAAAATGGTGCATTTTTGCCGTTTTTTCTCTCTTGAAAATGTACTCTTTTTAACGTTTTATTTCATTGTAATAATTAAGAAATTCATAGAAACTTTTTTTTTATGAATAAATTCAGGATCTGTTTAGGCTTCTTTAGAAAATTCAAAATGAGTGACAATTTACAATTTTAAATTTCTTATAAAAGTTTAAAGAAATAGTTGTAGCGAAATTTTGTCGATGTAAATCTGTAGTGCTTTGAGTTGTAATGTTTATTTAGTACATGAGATTCACTTTCAAAATTCACATCCTTTATTTACTCTTAAAAAAAGATCACTTTTTTGGGTGGGGCTGGGGGTCTTACCCCTTTACAGAGGATAGTCAGCATATTCTACGCTCCGCGGACAAAGCAACAAAATATTAAGGTTTTACTTTCATAGCTTGCCTATTGATAATTGCATAGGAGGGAGTAGGTCTTTTTTTTTTTTTTTTTTTTTTTATAACAAAGAACAAAAAAAACCCTCAGGAGTTTCCCTACTTGTAAATATTTACGTTACACACTTCTGGCGATACAAAAAAAAAACTCTGTAAAATTCAAAATTTAAACACTGCAGGTTTAAAAGTACAATCCTTGTACAATTTATATCATTATAGCTCAATATCACTGTATTGGCTAGCCGTTTTGTTTTACGGCATATCAACCATTTTAGGGTAATTTAATGCCAACTCAAGTTATTTGGATATTCGGTTTCTTACAGTACCTGCCGGTGTTTAAATGTTCACCCATCTAAGTACTAAACAGGCTTATCGCTGCTTAACTTCGGTAGAGGGCCTCTCCGACTGTCCGTCTAGCCTGACATGTATTAGAATGGGGTTGTTTGTTATTTTCACGGCATATCAACCCTTTTCATTTTGACACCAGCTAACTTACAGCACCCGCTGTTGCTTAAATAGTCACCCATCTAAGAATTGAACAAGCTCAGGATAAATTGATTGGTCACATCAAGCCCTAGCACCTATATGATTGCTCCAACCCTATTGTCCTTATGGCAAGCCCCAACCCTTTTCATCATATGGGTGCTAGAAGGCAGTGGCTGAGGGTCTTCATGCCCTGGGAATGATGTTAAACTCTGATGTAGAGGTTCCAGTTCTGGAGATCTGGGGAATGTGGCACACCCCTTCATCACCATTGCCCCCAGGCCCACTCTGACCCGGAGTGGTAGTACCTGTTTGGGTACCATCAATGAGTTAAATATAAAAATGTGTTTATAAAAAAATTGAGTATCCGTTAAGGATGAATTTATTTCAAAACTTTATCGGCATTAAATGGCCCACTGAGGTTGATATGCCATAAAATAAACCAAACCAAACCATTTTCACCACAGAAGACCGTAAGGGGAAAAGTTGATTTTTTTTTCTCTCTTCGGAAAAATATATATTTTTTTATAAAAAAAACTGAAGTCCTAAGTTGGTTGGTTGTTGATTGTTTTGTTTAACGGTATATCAATCCTTTTCGGGTTATTTAATGCCGAACCAAGTCATTTTCATAAAGAATTTAGATTGCTTACAGTACAAGTCGTTGCTTAAGTGGTCACCTAATTGAGTATTGAACAGGGTCATCGCTGCTTAACATCGGTGATCTAGCGGGAACCGGTAATTTCAGCTTGACTTGATCATAATACGATCCTAGGCCGGCCACTCAGAAAGCTCCACGGTTCGCAGATTGCCCACGACCCAACTAGACCATTACTAATGAGCACGATTCTCACTGGTGCTCCATATTTTTGACTTGTGCCACATCTAAGTTAAGCTTATTAAATAATTATTAATCTTAGTCTTCTTTCACACAGGATCATAATGCTGGATCGAGGTAATCCTGTAAGGATTCATTTAGCTCATTTTTAAACCATGTTGTAGGAAGGCACCTCCTTCTTTAGTGTCACTAGCATGACCCCCCCAGGGAATTTCTTAAAGGTGATAAGCTCTTGATACTGAGGCATCGGATCACTGCGCCACACAGACGATATTGTACGCTCAGTCAACAATTGTCGGCTTTCAAGTTTCAACACAATTATGAACTTTAAATTTTCTGCGTAATCATTAAAAGACTTGAACAGGATGTGAATTTAGTTAGCACTCTGTAAGTCACATCCTTGTACCTTAGACCACAAACTTATCAGTCATTTCTTAAAAAAAAAAAAAAAAAAAAAAAAAAAAAAAAAAATAATAAAAGGACAAAAACTATAAGAAAGAGAGACCTATTAGAAAAGGAGAGTTATAATGAAAGAGAAGGGGGGGGGAGGTAGGTAGGTTGTTGATTGTTTTGTTTAACGGCATATCAACCCTTTTTGGATAATTTAATGCTGATTCAAGACCTTTTGATATTCATTTTTTATAGTACCTGCTGTTGCTTAAATTGTTACCCATCTAAGTATTGAACAGGCTCATTGCTGCTTAACTTCAGTGATCTAGTGAAAACCGGTGTTTACAACGTGACTTGAGAAAGAGAGAATTACCTGGTATAGAGAGGGAGAAAAGGGGTGGGATATAAGGGCTGCATAAGTAAAGTCAATGGGGTGGCCTATTGTCAGTATAAGCCGAACAACGAGTCTATCCCCTTTTCGCTAGCGCTAGACCAGGGAGATTTTTTTTTTTTTTTTTTTTTTTTACTTACTGAGGTGGAAAGCCACACCTAAAAGATACTGCTTTACCACACAGATCAGATTACCCAATCTATGCTACAGCGCTGAGTTCGCGGAGACCACTATCGAACCTGAAACCTTACTTAGGTGGATGCTCTACCGACTGCACTAAACCAGCCCCTTCATAGTGCGATTTCATATTTCTTATCTGTGCTAGTGGCTCCCTGTCAAACCTGGCGCAACACAATCATACAACTATCATTTTATTTCTTTGGTCTTGTGCATGAGATTAGTAAATATTCAGAGAGGGAGAGAGGGACAAGAGAAATAATTAGAAAGGGGGTGAGGATGTTAAACCTGGCGCAACACAATCATACAACTTTACATAAGATTAATAAATATTGAGAGAAAGAGGAAGGGTTAGAAAAATCGTCACAAAGCGACGAAGATGGGGGATGAGAGAAATAGTGTGGGAGGGAGGAGGGTTGAGAAAGCTAAGATAAAGTGGGGGGGGGGGGCATAAAGCGGAAAGAGAAGTAAAATAGCAATTGGTGATTGACATTAATTAGTTCATTGTTAATAGGGAATTTGCTCGTGACTCACACCAGTTGCTTTTCGCGCCAATTCAATGTTTTTTTTATAGCTGCTTGGCTGGTGATCACGTGAGCAGCTGAATGAGAAATCCCGAGAGAGGAGAAAAAAAACATAGGCAAGATTGTATGTGCTTGTGCATGAAAGTAGGTATTTACGCCACTTGTTCGATGTCACACAAGGTCGCAACCATGGAGAATCCAGCGAAGATCGAACTTGCTATTCGGTAGTAACAGATCAGCGAGACTAGCTTGCTAACGATTACACCATAATGGGACGTTCGCCACGAGTAGGATGTGACACAAGTCGCAAGTACGGGGATATCCAGCAAGAATCGAACTCTCTATTCAGTGGTAATGAATCGGCGAGACTAGCGTGCTAACCATTGCACCACGATGAAACGCCCGATGTCTGTGCATGAAAGTAAGTGAAAGCAAAAACCAGATGGAAATATTCGTTGTAAATTATGGCAGACAATTCTTGCCTTTTTGAAAATTCAAGAATAAAACAAACTGAAAATATCGGAATATTTGAATGCCACTGAATTTGTCATAAAATCGCTCGGTGCGTAACGGCTATCGTCGTAGAAAGTGGATTCAGCTAACCAAGCTCAAATCCTGAACGAGGCTGTTTGTATTTCATATAGTGCTAATACTCTTGAAAAAAGATATGAATCAAACTTACCGCAGCGTCTCATCTATTCTTTCAAAACGGTAAATTACTTTTCAACGATCTCCATTAGATGCCAAATCAAAATTTTTTCAATATCGTCGATGGTCTGAAAACTGTCACCTAAAATAGGAACATGCTGTAGTTAATTCAAAGCGGATAAATGACGACCACCAAACTGTATAGTCTAAGCGGTTCGTGGGGCGCATGCGACCTGAAAACTACACGGTAGCCCGAAACTCTTGTTACCTCTACATATTGTTTTAACTTACATTATTTTTTGTTGTAATAATATAACTAGCGGGACATGTGGATATACCACAGTATGATAATTTAATCATTACAACATTTGATATGTTTACTTAAGAGGTATAGCAAATAGTTCAATATGTAAAAAGTATAATAATCTTGATTTAACTCTCTCTCACTTGCTCTCTTTCTTTTTTCTTTCTCTTTTCATCTGTTCATTATGTTCGATTGAAACAGATTAGCGTTATCGCTTTCGCGAGCGCGCCCCCTATCCTATCTTTACCCTACTCTCATTCTTATCATATTTTTTCTGTGTAGCATGTTATTTTTCTTACCTTTCTTTCTTTATAACGACATTCATTTGGACGGTCTCATTTCAACCAGAAGGTGTTGCAAGATGATAACGGTTGTATTTTGTAGACACATCTTATTATTATAGAGATGTTGCAATGTTATTGGGGTTGGTTATTGGAATAATAACTCAAATTCTAACTTACAAATGCAAAGCTTTATTTTAACAATACAGACATGAATGTGTTAACAGTAGTATATTACTAGCTTGTCTAGATGTAAAAACGAACCATCAGGCCAACATTACTACAATAATATATAAGTTATGTAATCGTTTTACCGCTAAAAATTATATTAAAGATTAGATCATTTTCTAAATTTCGAGTTGTATATAATATATAATTATTTTACCCATTATAAAAATGTAGGGGGTGACAAAACCTTCAGACTACCTTTGCTATGAAATACAATAAAATGAAAAGAAAATTCAAATAATAAACGGAATTTATCAAAAGTGAAAAAAGGAATTTATCAAAAGTCAAAATGGCATGTTGTACTGCATGCGCCGTTTTTTTTAATTATCTATTTTTTAATTATTTCATTAAAGTTCTCCTGGCCGTTGGTTATAATAACCGAATACTCTCCGAATGTCGATCAGCTAATCTTATAAGTGTTCAATAGAGTGCGTCAGAAATAGTTGAAATGTCTGCCTGATAATTTTAATTTAAATGGTAACTAATGTTTAGTTATACAATGTACAGCAGCAATACCTTCCACATGTTAAACTCGACCTGCTGTGGGGTACAAATAAACTTAGGCAAGTGGTAATGGCAGCTCCATCTAATCAATGACTTACGAGTTTTTTTTTTTCAGTTACGATCATGGATTGAACTGGTGCACACTGTGCGTTTGATATTGAAACATTATCCAGAACCACAGGTTCATCAATTAAAAGAAAGCCACTTGGAAAACCTCGCAGCGCCAAAACTTCAGAAAATATTCAGATTGTGAGTCAGTTTTGCAAACTGAAACAATATTTCCCATAAATAATAGTGTAAAGTGGTTTTATGCGTTCTTCACCATCAACCTCACAACTCTTTTCTTCCCCTTTCCGGTAGTATCATTTCTGTCTTTCTTAGGATCCATAAATAAATGTTAAAGTGGCTGTAAATAGAGAATAAACACAAACTAAGCGAAGAATTTGCACAAAAACAATATAAGACATTCGTTCAAGATAGCGACTGACGCTAACTGGTGCTGCTTGGGAAGATTCGGCCGTCATCGGTTTGCCTCGGTAGTCTTTTCGCGTGACTTTTGTTTTCGTCGGCTCGACTTGTGTGTTCGAAGTCCAAAAATTTGTTCGAAAACTGGGGCCATTTTACTCCAATTCTTTGTTCGAACTCTGAATTGTTCGACTTCAGAGTCGTTCAAGAACCGAGGTTTCACTGTATGGTAAGACATTAGCTACATGAAGCTACCATTACCACTTGTACCATACAGATGACAAATTAAAATGTGGCATATATTTTTGCCGCACCCTGTATGAGAATCGGTAGATATTTACTTCACTTAGATTAGGGATCGAACTCATTAGCAATGGACAGTTAACGGACCCGCAACCACAGGCGCCTACACCAACCCGTTTGAATGGTTTTAGGTTTCTGTTTGAAATGCGGTTTGAAGAAGGTAATAACTGATGCGTGAGTGGGCGATAAAGGCGACAGGTGAGTGGTTAGTCGGGCCTCATGTTTGGTTTAATTGACAGCCATGAAATATACTTTACTGTATAAAGCAAGATTCATCTTTAACATATGGTGAGCGGAACGGGTCTGAAAATGTCGGCAGGGAAATCCGACCGGATTGTTTGTAAACTAATATCACAATGTTTGCATTTTATTTAAAAGATACAAAAAGCGCAACAAAACAAAAAATAGTGGTTTGTTTTTATCATTAATATCTAACTGATTATCAGTTTTGTGTGCATAAAAAATGAATAATTTAATCTCGTATTGCCGACTTTACTAAGCCCTGTCAACAGATGACTGCCGTGGGAGTACAATAACGAGACTTTATAGCTTAAAGAAAAAACTTGTTTATTCTTGCAGAGCAAACCACATCATTGCTGCGGTTTAACTAACAAGTACGTTTTATGGGGTGAAGTTACTAACCACCCGTCTCAGGGGTGCGGGGAGAGCCCCTGTGGCATAGTGGCTAACGTGCTGGACTGCGTCGTCATAGGAAGCTAGTTCGAACCCCAGTCTCGCTATTACGTTCACCTTTGGGCTAATACCCTTGGAAAAGGTATTTACCCCTCATTCCCCAACTATGGGTTAAATAATATCACTACTGTTCTTCTCCAAGGATGGTCTTGGCATTAAATAACTTATGAAGGTTGATACACCATTAAACAAAAAAAACCCAAACAATCAGTCTCATTTACTTTCCTATTATGACGGAGAACGAGAAAGGAAAAAGAGCAAGACATTGTCCTGACTGGCGGGATCGTACCCGCTTCCTCCCGCATGCAAAAACAAATGCAATTTAGGCACTGGACGGGCAGAGAAGCATTCGGCTTACATGAGACGACAACCAGAAAAGATTATTACGACGACGGATTTTCAGCTGCTGGACGAAGACTGTGTTGACCAAAAGAAAGTTTGGCCTGCGAGAAGACGGTGAACTCGCTTCTTTTTGCCCCCCCCCCTCAGCAGGAACTTGTTGACTTCTGAATATCTATTTTCCCCCCTTCTATAACTATTATAGCGGTGGAGGGAGTGGATTCATGATCTTCCCAAGGGTTCTACTCACAATCCGCGTGAAACTCGAGTCGGACTGTTTTAAACCATTTAGTATATATATATATATTGCAATTTTATATTTCGTTACGAAGTTTCAGTACTGTAGAGTTTAATGTTAAACAATACAAACTAATATCTATTTGTATTGCATCATGTTCCACTAGAAATGATAAAATGCTGATATCTTTGTCTATTTCTCTGAATGTTTGAGACGAGGCTTGAAGATTAGTATTATCTGCGTTATTTGGACTATTGTCCCCATCTTCATTGTTATTTGTACAACGTTTCGGCCGATATACCCTCCGGCCTTCTTCAGGTATTTCTTGTCGGACTCAGGAATCTTCTCGGATTCGGGAACCTTCTTTTCGAACTCGGGAACTTTCTTGTCGTATTCGGGAACCATCACGGAACTTTGAACCCAACCCTTTATTTATTCCACGGGGGTATCCTGTTCTCATTCCGCTAACCATAGCTGGGGTAGGATTTGTGTTAATTAATTATTTTTCTAACTGCTTTCAATCAGGATTGAACTCGGGTTCCAGAGATAACTCACTTAGAACTGTCTTAACCTAACTGCCTTATCCACACGGCCATGTGTCCAATTGGACAATTGAGTGTGAATGGAGTCCGACAATAAATACCTGAAGAAGGCCGGAGGGTATATCGGCCGAAACGTTGTACAAATAACAATGAAGATGGGGACAATAGTCCGAATAACGCAGATAATACTGATATCTTTGGTTTTGAGGAAAAATTAACATTTTATAAAAATGTCATGGGTATACTGAAAATTCTGAGACATTGAGCTTGAAAAATCCTTTTAAATATACACATTCATTTTTACAATGTGAACTTGTCAATCGCCTGATATTGGCACGTTCCCTCTGTCATAGATGCACGTTTACAAAACCGGTTGATGACATCAATATATAACAAAAGAATTGAAAGAACATGAAGAGACTTTGAAAAGATGTCAACTATAAGGTTGGTGTAGTCATCGCAAGAAAACAAGTAACAAAGGATAAAAATACTCATAATTGATCTTCTGAAAAAACAAAACTTTATTGATTCGGCTTGACCCGAACGGCATCTATCACTCCCAGGCAGTTCAATACCCGTGTCCAATGATTTTCTGACCACACCTGTGACCACCTGTGGGGATTAGTGAGAGTAGTCCAAACGGAAGCGGAATGGACTTTACATTTCTCTTTCTTCCACGACCGGTTGCGATAGTGATATTGTTAAGAATGAGAAAAGAACTTGCTTTGAAAAGTTCTATGTAAACAACTGATGCTGGGCCTTGGGGACTGTGACAACGGAGAGATGGAGAGGATAAGGGGAGGTCGGATGGTAGGGGATAGAGAAAATGGAAAGAGTAAAAACGACGCCATTATAATTTGTGGAGTGTGAAAATGAAATGGGTGTGGCCAATAAGGTCAGAGAGTTTATCAACTAAAATCTATCTATCTATCTATCTATCTATCTCTATATATATATATATATATATATATATATATATATATATATATGATAACTGCGAAACTGTTTGCAATATTCACTTCCGCAATTGCCGGTAATTAATCAATATCTTGATTAATTCATTAGAACAACCCTGAAGATCCTTATAGTGAAACCCGAGTAGGTTATTTCAGTATACACCGTAAATATATATATATATATAATGAGGACATAATAGATTGAGTAAAATCCAAAAAATGTAATAAAAAGTTGAGGAATAAAAGCGGATAAAACACAAACAACTTCATTCAATTGATATTTCGCCTTAGTATATTAACGGGGCTTCATCAGAATAAAATTCTGAATGTAATTTATTTTGTATAACTTAATACACCAAGGCGAAATATTAATGGAATAAAGTTTTATTCCTCAACTTTTAATTGCGCGCGCGCACGCACACACACACACACACACACACACACACACATATATATATATATATATATATATATATATGTGCATGAAGAGACTGGCATAGTCATGCTACCCTAACTTATAAATGCTCTATCACTGATATTGAGCACTCTTTATCTCTAATGATAGCAACCTACATTATCAATATTAATTTTATGTACACACACACACACACACACACACACACACACACACACATATATATATATGTGTGTGTGTGTAACTAAAATTCTCATAATACAGTATCGCCCATAAATAAGTACACCCCAGACAAGTTTTGATAGAATGTTAAAGTTCTCTAATTCAAAAATATGTTGTTTATTTTTAATTTGTCGGTGTGCATTATACAATGAAACTGATAATATTAGATATTATTTAATAGCTAATTCTACAGCGCCGTTTTTACTGGGTCACGGTTATATACCCTAGACTCACTATTTTCCACCTGAGTCCAAATCGTGAACAAAGTTGTTTGCATTTCACATAGTGCTAATTGGTAAAGGTATGAATCCAACTATTCTCACTCCAGCTATGGGTAAATAGTAGGACAGACTAGACTCTTTAACCTTGGTATGGCAACTGGTCTAAGAGAAGGAAAAACTCTACATTCAAATCTGTTAAACTCCACTTAAAAACAGACCTTGGGTCACATCCTGCTAGTGCAGAGGGATTGGGCTCTTTAACCCAGGTATGACAACTGGTCTAGGAGAAGGACAAAACCCTGAATTCAAATCAGTTGTAGAATGGGGAAATACAGGGCTTCGCCAGGTTATTCCTGGCCAAGACACGTTACATCAGCAGGTTACCGGGACAGTCTTCTTTTTTCAACATTTGAATTATCTTATGCCGAAGAAAATTATCAAATTATGATCTCCAATTATATACGGTCCACAAATGTATTTTCACAATTATTTTTAACAGCTAAACACTTCATACTTAGTTAATACCAATATTTTACGAGCCAATGTATTAATTTAATTCAAGATCATTTTAAATGCTATCTCAAACAGGTCTATTTGACCCATCGATGGGACCCTAAATGTACTACACTAAAGTAATGGCAACAAAGAGTAATTCTCTTCATCATAAATTCACCCATCCTTATCGTCAATTGCTCCTGGAAGGTCCTCTACACAGTATCCAGTAGTCACGCTGAGATGAACATTAAAAGTTGCTATAATGCATGTTATTTTCTCTCAAAGTAAGTTTGTGTTAGTGTTCAGGTTCTGTGGCTGATTTTTTGAACACTGGGCCAGTAAAACGCGTCCCTTTTTGACTCGCATGAAGGCCGAGGGTGGAGGTTGGTTTGGACTTTAGTCATTCTACACTCATATAGACACTTAGAATGTTATTACAATCAAGTAATAGATTATTTTTGGTAGGTTTTAAAAATCGTTTGTTTTTCTTCTTTTTTCTGTTTTCTCTTTGTTTTTTTTTTGTTTAATGACAGATCAATCTTCGTGGGTTATTTAATGCCAAAGCCATACTCCTAGAAGAACAGTAGTGGTACTATTTAACCCATATATGGGAGATAAGGGGTTCATACCTTTCCCAAGGTTATTAGTCTAAAAGTGAACGTAATAGCGCGGTTGGTTGATTGGGTTGTTTTTTTACGGCATGTCAACCCTTATTGGGTTATTTTATGCAGAAGACGTTTTTTTTTCATTCTTGATGGGTACTCAATTAAAAAAAAACTCAGTTCATGTAAACCTATTTTTCTATTTAACCCATAGATGGGACCCTAACATGTCGTAATAGTGCGACTGGAGTTCAAACACGCTCACTATGATGTATTAGTCCAGCATGTTAGCCATTACGCCACGGTGACTAGTTCTTTTCTTCTTTTTTTTCTGCAAAGTTCTAATGCAAATTTAGTCATACCTACTTGACTATCATCAATTTTCTACATCTACCATCTGGTTTGACGGGATAGGGTTTGGTAGGCCAACGCCCATCTGTTTTGAAATTGACGCTTGTTCTTTACGCGTTGTCGATCAACTGTTGAAAGTGCAGCCTGTCTTGCTATTTTCTCCAAAGCCAATAGTTGAGAAAAGATGGTTTCATGCCTTTATCAAAGGCATTAGTGGGAAATAAGCATTTTCTGTAAACCGTTAGGTTAATCTCTCCTCCATGATGAATTTTACAAGTGTATATTTACCAAACTCCTCGGTCACGGGCAGGATACGAAACTAAGTTAATTTTTAAGCTAAGTACAGATGTTTTTTTTTTAATGTAGAGGTGCGCTAATGCCATTCTTACTACCCCAAACAAGCTATGGGTAAATAGTTGAGCAGACTATACTATTTAGCTTTATTTAGGCAAGCAGTCCAGGAAATGAAAAACTCTGAATTCAAACTAGCTTTACTCTGCTTAAAAAAAGTACGCAGTGTCACATCGTGTCACTGGATTAGATAAATACATACAACTGTTTTTTTAATTCAATGTTTACATTCTTTTAGGCCAGTTGGCTTAGCAAAGAAAGAGATCGTGGTGTAATGGCTAGCAAGATAGTCTTGCAGATTAATTACTTCTGAATAGCGAGTTCGCTGGATGCCCCATACTTGTGACATTGTGTCACATAATACCCGTGACGAACGGGTTGGGTAAATACCTACCCTCGGGGAGGGGGAGATGGATTCATGCCTTTTCTATGAGCATTAGTACGAAGTGAAACGCAAACATCCTCGTCCATGATTTGAACTTGGGTCGCCGATTTCACTTCCTTGGTTTGTATTCATTGACAGTACAACGTTACTGTCCGTTGTGTTGGGAGGTGCAAAAATACTCCATTGATCAGTGGATAGAACCATCCGTGATTAATTTAAGAATTATCATGTTTTTTTTGTTTTTGTTTTTTGTGAGTATTTTTTAAAATTATTATAAAAAGGACTATTATTCCCACGACACAGCAAATCAATTAAAAAGAATCGAAAAATGTGACAGTCGAAAATCAAGTAAAATAATAGCCATCCGATTCAGATAAAGAGGAGACACAACAATAGTTTTTTTAATAGAAAGAAGCGAGGAAAGGATGTTTTAAAATCAATTACAGATTTGTTTGTGACTCATCACTCACGACGATCGATGTTACTAACGGCGACTAATGATTTTCTATGAGATATATGAAATGCTCGATATTGACATGAAAAAGGATAAATAATAATAATAATAATAATAATAATAATAATAATAATAAACACTGCACTGCTGAAATCTGCCAGAATACTCAGAAGAGTCCTGGAGCTAGAAGACCAGTGTTAGTATTAATTAGAAATCAGTGTAAGGATCGAGACGATGCAGACCAAAGCTTTGTTAAGATCGGATAGAATACTCAGTGAGTGAAATAATAATAATAATAATAATAATAATAATAATAATAATAATAATAATAATAATACAGAAAACAACAACAGAACAGCAAATGTAGAGCGTGTAGTGAGAGAGATGAGACAAAAACCATGCATTATGCGAATGCAGCAAACTAGCACAACGAGAATACAAAGCTAGGCACGACTGGGCTGGAAAGGTGATCCACTGAAAATTATGCAAAAAAAAAAACAAAAAACAAAAAAAACTAAAATTTAACCATACAACAAAATAGTATATGCATAAACCAGAATCTGTTCTTGAGATTGAAACAAAATTCGCTGGTCTTTGAGATAAAGACGGGTCATCTTATCCCAGCCAGAAGACCAAACCCAGTATCGATTATCAAGAAAAAGAGAACTTATTAACTGGTAGATTTTGCAGTTCCAGCAGATCATAGGGTGAAGATGAAACAAAAATCTGGACCTTGCTAGAGAATTGACAAAACTGTGGAATATGAGGGTGAAACCGATACCAATTGTAGTTGTTGCACTTGGAACGATCCCCAAAAGTTTAGAAAACAGACTAGAAGAGCTGGAAACCAGAGGAATAATCCAGACAACAGCATTGTTGAAATCGGCTAGAATACTTAGAATAGCCCTGAGGAGACTAGCTGTCACTGAAAGACCATAAACTTACGATGGATTGAAAAACTCACAAAGGGTTAAATAATAATACAAGTACGAGGGAATATTGGAAGAGGACACCAGCAGAAATCTCATTAAAGAAATAAACACCTACAAGTTCCCCTTGTAAGATACTCTGGTCAATTCTTAAAATGGACAAGAGATGAAATCCGACAAATAGTCCGAAGGACAAGGAAATTGATGATCATTCACAAGGCATTACACCCGAGAGACGACACTCGTACGTTACCCTTATCCGGCCACTTTTAAACTTCTCTATCCACTCATACACACTTCTACGCGGTAATGCACTGTCCTCGTATTGTCCTAAAAGCCTTCGATGAATTTTAGTCCCTGACACCCTTTCTGAGCAGAAACATCGGGTAACTGCTCTTTGTTCTTCCTTGTTGCATACTGGTCGTGGAGCGGCCATGTGTACACTATAAAGACAGCAAGCAAAAGCTCAGACTTCGATCACGTCACCTAAACAGTGCCAACTATAAGCACGCTTGTACAGAACGCAGCGTGACATTAATAAAGATACTAGCAGGACCTATGGATATATCACAGAATGATGATTCAATTATCAAAACGTTTGATTTGTTTACTTAAGAGCTATTGCAAATACTTCAATATGTAATAAGTATAATAATCTTGATTTAATTCTCTCTCACTTTTCTTTTTCTTTCTTTCCTTCTATTCATATTTTAATTATGTTTGATTGAAACAGATTAGCGTTATCGCTTCCACCTGCCCATCCCCTCTCTCTATCTTTCTCCTACTTTCTTTCTAATAAAAACGGAATGGTCCATCATGTAGCCGAGGTGACGACACTCATAAGAAATAAGAATTCAGTGGATAAGCAACACCAGATAGTCAGGATTTACATTTTTGCATTTCATCTTGGACTATTTGGACGGTCTTATTTTTAACCAGAGGATGTTGCAAGATGATAACGGCTGTACTTTTGAAGAAACACGAATATTACTATATAGATATTATGGCGAAAGTGCGGATAATTATTTAAACTTTCCCTTGTATAATGGTAGATCAATAAACCTTTTGCCTGACACGTTTCATATCAGCTGAATTTTGATCTAAAATGTTCTCAGTACAATTTTGATCTCGTCTGATTAATATTCGCCAGTGAATTAAGTGCATTGACAAAAAGAGATAAAAACAAACATTTGTTGCGGACAATACATGCTGCATTTAATCGACATGTTGTCGATACAGATTCCTGGATAAGAAACTTGAGTCTTGCTAGTTTGGAGTTTGACAGGTTGTTTTGGGGAGGAGACGCAGACAAAATAGACCCACACCTCCCCCCAGTTCAGTAGATCAGTTTGAACGGACAGTGGTCTCTCTCTCTTCTCTCTCTCTCTCTCTCTCTCTCTCTCTCTCTTCTCTCTCTTCGTCGTCCGTCTCTTTGTCCTCGGGGGAGTGAGTAGAGAGGAAGTGAGGGTGCACTGATGGGTGAAAACGGAAGTGGTCAAAAAAGATCTCCCCCCCCCTCTACTCTCGTATTATGTCTTTCCGGTCTGTTAAGTAAATCGAGTTTGTATATCAACTCGACGGTGCCAGTAGATATCACGTTCTTGCACGTGTGTGTGTGTGTGTGTGTGTGCGTGTGTGCGTGTCGTGAGTCATGTAAGTGCGCGCGTGTGTGCGTATGCGATAAGTTGTGCGTAACTTTATCGGCGCGTGTGGCGCGTGTGCCTAACTCATCGAACAGTTAAGCAGCGATCAACTTGATAAGTATTGAGATGGGCGATCACCGGCCCAGCCAGGACTGTTGCCCCCCTTTTTTTTAACACGCACTAAGAATAAATGAATTAAAAAAAAGTAATAACATTTTAAATAAAGTGTATCCGTATTTGAAAACATTAATTGGTGCAAGTAAAGACATCGTTAACCGAGATTATCGATAAGTGATCAATCAAAATCAAAATAACCTAATTGATGTCAGAGAACAGGACCCTCTTCATCTCTTAAAGAGAAAATTAATAGTAAAATATCCTCAAGCAACCCTCTACATAGATATCTAATAATAGACGCGAATGTCAATGTGTCAGTGTGTCACATTTTTTCTATTTTACTCCTAGGGCCCGTAACCCAACCTATGATACCATTTTGGAATCAGGCCGACTACGTGAGCAAATTAAAAACATTCCGGGCCGAACCCGGACCCGCAATCCTGAAATTTTGCATTGTCAAGCTTTAATTACTGCAATTGTTTTTGGCAATTTTTTTACGAGTTTTTTTTTTTTCGGACGATGTTTTTTCGTGTGTACGATAGCAATTTTTATTACTTGGAAATTAAATTTGAAATAATCCAAATTAATTGCCGCCCGATAGAGCGAATTTTAAGCTAATATATATATATATATATATATTATATATATAATATATAATATATAGATATACACACACACACACACACACACACACACACACACACACACACACACAATATATATATATATATATATATATATATATATATATATATATATGAACGCTGACAGCCAAATGAATCAGATGTGTTTTTTCGCCGCTCCAAGTATGTATTTATTGTTTTTAAAGCATATAAGGGAAGTGACAATTATTATTTTTCATTTATTTATTTATTATTTGAATCACACTTATTCACATGTCAATTCATACGCAAATTATATACATCTATTAATAATCGATATTCACTTCCGGTTTTTGTTTGTAACAAAAATTGCGTCACTGCTTACGTCACTATACCCGAAATCGTCATAACATATAATAAATACACTCAAAATTTGAGCATGCAACATTAGACAGTCGTCATTGTTTTTTAAAACAAGTTTTAATAAATACATGACTGGTATTATATATCTATATATAGTTTGTTTTATTTTAATAGATATTCAAAGTTAATAGTACTTAATTTCGATTTCAAATTGTTTTATTTTTTATACTCCTTTAATAAATATGATGATTTCACGATTTATGGTTCAAACTCTCCGACATTTAATTTTTAACTTCCCCCTCCTTAAGCAATATCTTTCAAAAATGTTTTTTATTTTGCTAGTTTGAACTATGTAGAAATGTATGTTTACTGCTGTTTATTTAGCATTGCTTTATTCAGTAATGTCACATTTCATAACATAAGTTTAAATACCTCGTATATTTTTAAAAGATCCTGTAAAAAAAAAAAAAAAAAGAAGCTGAGTTTTACTATTATTGTAATTTTTATTTATCTATTTAGTATAAATTTCCGTAACTTCATATATTGTGTGAAATATCTGGAATTCTGTTTTTCTTTTAAAATTACACAGCAATAACAGAATACGTATTTATAGAACATTTAATTATCTGTGTTATTAAGCTTAATAAGATAAGCATGTATGTATATATCTTGATATTTCTTTTACTTTTATTCACTCATTGATATATATATATATATATATATATATATATATATATATATATATATATACTTTATTTGCTAATTATTATTTGTTTGTTCAGTTATATGGTTTCTGATCAGAGTGGGACTAAGAGTAATGACAACGAAGGAGTGACTCTGTTCGGGATTGGAGTCTCGCCCCGGTGTGCATTTTAATGTCATACCCAGAATATGATACTTTTTGGGGTGGATGGATAAGGTCTTACCCATTATATCTTCAAGTAACTATTCTCAATATGAATAATTTACGCACAATTATATGGTTGCAAATATTCGTATCTAATACTTACAATTTATACACAATTATATGGTTTCAATTAACCATTCCTATTTACAGTCCTCGACACCATTGAAGCCTATTTTGTGTTTTACACAGTAAGTTTTTTTACTCCTAGTTTAAACCAATTGTATCGTTGAATAGAGCTCGTTGAAATCTTTCTTTTGTATATAAAATATATTTTTCTCTTCTCAACTCGTCAATATTTACTCCCAATCACATCAAAGCATTGTGTTAAAAAACGGCTTCAATGGTGTCGTGGACTATTAATAAACCTTTGTTTGCATTCAGTTATATGGTTTCGAATATTCCTATCTAATACTCATAATTTTCAAACAGACTATTTGACCCATGGACAGTATCTTAGTAAGTACAACCACTCCAGGCCAGAGTGGACCTAAGTAAAATGGCAACGAAGAGGTAATTATATATTCCGCAGAACATGAGCCTCACCACCGGATTTAATTGCATACTCAAGACACCAAAACAAATTGAATAAACTAAGCAGATTAATTGAAATACCGAAAATAATTTTTGTTTGGATTTTGTTCGATCGTTTTTATTCATCATTTTTTCTTTTTAATTGGACGATTTGCCTCGTCTAAGTTATTTACGACGTTTCAGCTGTGCACCCTCCACTATTCGTCAGTTAGTGTACGATTTATTCAGCTGGTGGGGACTGGTGTCTAATTTCTGTTTTTTTTTATTGTTTGAAAATCATTAAACTGAACTCTAGCTAGTCTTCGTTACAATAGGAATTTTGAAACAAATATAATCAAATCTAAAACAACAAAATTTATAGATTGATTTGGAGGATTTTAGAAAAAAATGGTAAGAGGGCATTTTGGGAAACTATTTGATGAATTACTTTAGAAAATTTGATCTGTAGATGGATATTAGATTAACAGTGTATATGTTCTGAGAAAAGATTCTTTTTTTTTTTGTTGGAATAATTTTGTATTATAGTTATTTACTAAGCTTAGTTTAGATGTAGCACAAGGCCAGATGTATGGGACATCCAGTGAGAATCGAACTTACTAAGAAGAGTCTGCTAAGCTAGCATGCTAACCATTAGGCTACATGAGGGACCATAATTTTGTATTCTACTTATTTACTAAGCTTTTGCTTAGATGTGGTACAAGGCCAGATTATAGGGCACCTAGTGAGAATCGAACTCACTAACAATGGTCTGCTGAGCTAGCTTGCTAACCATTAGGCTACATGAGGTGACTAGAATTTTGTATTATAGCTATTTACTAAGCTTAGCCTAGATGTGACTCAAAGCCAGAAGTATGGGGCACCCAATGAGAATGGAACTCACTAACAATGGTCTGCGAAGCTAGCTTGCTAACCATTACACCACATGAGGCGCCCATAATTTTGTATTATAGTTATTTACTAAGCTTAGCTTAGATGTGGTACAATGCCAGATTATGGCGCGCCTAGTGAGAATCGAACTCACTAACAATGGTCTGCTAGGCTACATGAGGTGCCTATAATTTTGTATAATAAAGTGTGCTGGGGTCCACCACTTAGACTTATATACTCAGCCTGGATTCAATCAGCCAATCAACACGCTGGAATACGTGGTTAGTTAACTATTTAATCGTCGATCTTGAATGCTGTTCAGTAGCTCGTATTCGACACGGACGAACGGATCAACAACCAAGGACTCTGCTTAACGCAAGGATTCTTCACTAAGGAACAACCAAGTATTTTGCCTAACTCTAAGGAACAAGGATTCTACCTAACACTTAGGAACACAAGGGATCTCCACTGTAAAGTGCTCTCACCTGCAACCTAAAAATGGCCTAAAAATCGTAACATATTTTTTGTAAGGTTTATGTGAGAAGATAGAAAAAAGGGGGAGATAACCAAGGGGGCATAACAAACAAATAAACGACGAACGCTAGCGTTCAGTTTAATAATTTTCAAATGATAAAAGCCGACTTGTATTTGAATTCTAATACACACGTGACGCTAGCTGTCTCTATTTGAATAATTCCAGCATCACCAGAAATTTTGAAATCTTGGATGAGGCTGTTCACTTTGAGCTAATGCCCTTGGGAAAGGCATGAACCCATCTCCCTAGCCATGGGTGAACAGTTAGGCAGACTGCATACTTACCTTGTTTCTCTGGAAACCTGTGTCCAGTGGCTTCGGCTATTGGATCAGTAAGGAAATTAATAATTGCTTGATCCCAGGGGGCCTTCCCCCCAGGCAACACCTGTCCCCTTGATTTAAAGATGCAAAGCTGGATTTATTGCCCAGTGCCTGAGGCGCCTTAACAGAGGAACGCCGAAGGAATCCAAGCAATTTGTCACGCATGAGCTTCGGTTTTTATGTGGACCCCATGTTAATGGACCTCATGTCTGACTGATATTGTGTGGTGCCAGAAAATTAAATAAAAATACTTTAGCATTGGCAAGACAACCAATCAAGGAGAAGAAAAATTCTGAATTCAAACCAGCTTTACTCCACTTAGAAATGACTTTGTGTCATATCCTGCACGTGACGGGGGTGTTCGTTAAATACATACATGCAAGAGCCGAATCATTAAAATATAGATTCCAAGTATTTGTAAAACTCATGAAACCTGATAAGTGTTCAACGAATACCACAATAAAATAATAAACGTTTTTTGTTTTTTGGGTGGAGGGGGACAGTTTCTAGTCGGCTGCAGATACAATTGATCTCAGCCAATTTAGTTTGATAATTATCAATAATGAAATAATCACGCTTTGCCACGCAATTGGCCTTCTTATATTACAGATCGCAGTTCCATTTCACTTATTAAAAACAAATAAAACAAAAAATATCAGTCGATATTCTTTGTTACCGATCTCATATTCTGAATCCAGGAAGTATTAAGTCAATTAAATTATACTAGTTGGAAAATTGCCTTAAGGAAAGGGTTTTAGGTCAGTTCTCGCGAAAGGCCTAAATGGTTGATTGATTTTAACGGCATGTCAACCCACCTGGGGTTATTTTATGCCAAGCGTTTAGGGAATTGAGTACATTTTACGTTTATACTTATATTTTGTTGTCCAGTTTCTTAAGGATTTTTGCACACATTTATATGATATCGAGTATTCTTATTTAATACAAATAATTTGCTCATAGTTGTATGGTTTCCAGTATTCCAATCTAATACTAATAATGATATGGTTTCAAAAAATGATTTCCATTTAATAATAGTCATTTTTTGCACACAGTTATTGGGTTTCTAACTATTATTATTATTGTTATTATTTTCACCCCTTTTGAGTTTTTCACACAAGCATTAGCTGATGACCTTTCACTGGCGGCTGAGTGACAACAAGTCTCCTCAGGTCTCCCGGACTCTTCTGAGCATTCTGGCCGATTGCAGCAGTGCAGTAGTCTGGATGGTTTCAATTCTTCCTCTGATATCTAGATCCTCCAGTCTTTTTTCCAAGTTTATTGGGACCGTTCCAAGTGCATCAACACTTTGACCCTCATATTCCACAGCATTTTCAATTTTCTGGCAAGGTCCAGGTATTTGTCCATTATTATTATTATTATTATTATTATTATTATTATTATTATTTCACTCCATTCGAGTTTTTCTCACCTGCAGAAGCCGGTGGTTCACAGGAGGCTGAGTATTTGTCGATCTTTTCGTTTTCTTTCATTTTCACTCTGTGATCGGCCGGGACGGCAAAGTCCACGAGATGACAAGTCTTTTTCTTCTTGTCAATCAAAACAAGATCTGGTCTCCTGGCCGGGATTAGGTGATCCGTCTGTACCTCAAAGTCCCAGAGAATTTTGTGTTATTATTATTATTATTATTATTATTATTATTATTAATGATAATGATAATAACAACAACAACAACAATAATTATAATAATAATCCTTACTAAACAATTATAGCTTCAAGTAACTATTTTTACTACAAATATAACGTTATATTTATACAAGGATTCCCAACTGATCCAAATAATTAGTAAACAAATCTACTTGACCCATAGATTGGATCCTAACAGGTACTACCACTTCAGGCCTGAGTGGATCTGTGAATAATGGCAATAAAGAGGTTCTCCACGCCGCTGCCGAGAGCTCAAGAGCTGGAGCCTGACCACTAGATGCGCTTTAGTGTTATACCCATGATACGCCTTTTGTGGGGAGTGTGCATGAGAGTGCAGGGGACAGAGTCAGCGTAAGGTCTAAATGTGGACTTTGGACCCAATAAGAGATCTGGGATTTGAATTATTCATTCATTGAATCAGACCTTATTTGGAAATCTTAACCAACATGAAATGTTGGACTGAAAGTCATGCTGCGTATTTTTTCAAAGACAATGAACAAGCATAAACATTAACGTATATTTCAAATTGCATCCCTTTATTAAAACTTCATAAAATGTTTAGCTTTCTTAAACTAAAAACTATTGCACACACACACACATACACACACACACACACACACACACACACACACATACCCCCCACATACTCCCCCACATATATATATATATATGTGTGTGTGTGTGTGTGTGTGTGTGTGTGTGAGTGTGTGTGTGTGTGTGTGTCATAACTTGTTTTAAAAAAAGATATTTTGCAGAAGAAATATGAAATTGTTTTCTCTCCCTATGAAGTTTGATGTTTACTTATTTTGTTGTGTCTTGTGTATATTTTAAACTGCCGTAAAGGAACTGAAAACTAAGATTTTTCCTCTGCAGAGAAGGAAATTAATATTTTCTGAAAACACTTACGAATATATATGTTACTATATATATGTTGGACTGAAAGTCATGCTGAAAACATTGGTTTTCGTCAAATCACCAAAGTTAAGCGGCGATGAGTTGGGTTTAGTTCTTAGATAGGGGACAACTTAGTTACAGCAAGTGCTCTAAGCAACATGAGTCCGATGTGCCAGACTAGGCAAACCTCAGTAAACACAATAGTTCCTATCCGTGAAAATAAGTACGAGTGATAAGTTAGCCAGCTGCCGGCCAATGAAACGAAGAGCGCCTCGACTGGCTCATCTGCACGAATCGGGCCGATGAAAGATGGACTACACTGTCATTGTATATGTCATATACAATTATATAACGAAGTGTTTCAGCTTGAACGCACAATTACACTTCAAGCGTGGAAGATCTGGCCTCCAACAGACAGGGTTGGCGAGAGGCCTGCCACACAGGAGCAAAGCGGCTCATTATCGAGATTAATAGGGCTGCAGAGCGGTGATGTCTTCATCTTCATGAACCACCAAATACAGATGGGAATTTCCCTAGCAATGTGTTTGACCGCATCTGCAAATCTAGAATTGGACAAACTAGCCACCAGAGGGCCCACAACTGTTGAAGACATGGAATTACGTCATCGTCGCCGGCCAAGGACTTCTAAAAGAAACAAAGAAAGTTTCTGCTTGAACTTCAATTAAAAAATCAACCCTTTTTCTCATGCAGTATTCGTAGCAACAAGTGATAAATAAAAGGCAGTAAAAACAGACGGTTCTTTTTAATAAAAATATCCAGGAAAAATACTAACTGAATTTAGATAGATGTAGTCAAAAATGTACAATTTCAACAAGTATAAAACTCGAGGAAATTGACAAAACAGCATTTAAATAATTATTTCATTAGATAACTTATTCCAAAACACGAGCGAAACATGAAAATAAACAGTAACATATCTATTCGTATGTGTTTTCAGAAAATACTAATTTCCTTCTCTGCAGAGGAAAAATCTTAGTTTTCAGTTCTTTACGGCAGTTTAAAATATACACAAGACACAACAAAATAAGTAAACATCAAACTTCATAGGGAGAGAAAACAATTTCATATTTCTTCTGCAAAATAACTTTTTTTAAAGACAAGTTATGACACACACACACACACACACACACATATATATATATATATATT
>CM042140.1:128141006-128146006 GCA_023376005.1 Doryteuthis pealeii | reverse complement strand
ACCCACAGCCAACAGGTGGCCCCCATGCAAAAGTGCAATTGGTGTATTATTCTGCCCCAGCCGATAGGGAGAACTCTTTTGCTGATAGATTGATTTTAACGACATGTCAATTCCTTAGGGTTATTTTATGCTTGTAGGTTAGAGAATCGCATTCATATCTACATTTGTGTGTAGTTGTTTCTTATGACATTTTTTTTGCAGACTGTCCTATCAAATTCGAATAATTTTTAAATAGATCTATTTGATCCGAAGATGGGACCATAACAGGTACTACAACCCTGGGGAAGAGTGGACCTAAAAGTAATGCGAATGAAGGGGTGTTTTACCCCCATATCTCCATAACTGTAGCCTCGCGATCAGATGGGATTTTGACATAGTGTTAATTAACAAAAAAATAATCATCTAGAGGATTTTGTTGTTCCGGTGACCACAGAGTGAAAATGAAAGAAAGTAAAAAAAAAATAGACAAATACTTGGATCTTGCCAGAGAGCTGACAAGGCTGCGGAACATGGGTGGTGATACCAATTGTTGTTGGCGCGTTTGGAACAGTCCCCAAAGAATACTGGAAGAATTGGAAATCAGAGGAAAATTTAAAAAAATACAGGCCACAGCATTGTCAAAATCAGCCAGAATGCTTAGAAATGTCTTGGAGACTTGAGGAGACTTGCTGTCACTTCACTTTAGTAAAAAAACTAAATGTTAAAACTGGTGTGAAAAACTTGTATTGAGTAAAAATAAAATAATGATAATTAGGAATACAAACGGATCTCTTAATTCTAGCCAGAATACCAGGCCTAGTGTTAATTAACAAGACAAAAAGAATTTGCCCTCTCGTGGATTTGTTGTTCAAGCGGATGATAGAGTAAAAAAAAATAAAATAAAAATAAAAGATATATTGGTGTTTTGCCTTCATTAAAGGCAACCCTTCTTTCTCCATATATATATCGTCTTCGTTTAGCCCACGCCATGTCCTGCCTTCATTAAAATGTAACCCCTCTATCACAAATCCATCTCTCTGAAGACCATGAACTCTGACTCATAGGTCGAAACCCCATACCCACGGACATACATACCCACCCCATACCTACATACCTAAGACAATTTTCAAAACTACTAATTCAAAACCAACAAGTCATCAGATTTATATCTTTCTTCAGTTCCTTCTGAGACTGTCGTTTGACCCAGACGCATCTACACGTTTTTCCAAAGAGACATTCCACTTTCTCTGAATCTTTTTTTTACTGAAGTGGTTGAAAGACTTTGACCGTTTTTTTTTACCTTTTTTGGTATTTCTTCTTTTTAAATGTGTGTATTCATTGATGATACACAATCTTTATGTTATATTTACTGTCTCCAGTTTTATCTTTTATTATTTTTATTTCATTGTGTCACATTCTGGCGTAATGGTTAGCAACCTAGTTCGCAGATCCATTACTACTGAAAAGAGAGTTTGATTCGCGCTGGATGTCTCCCTCATACTTGCGATTTTGTGTCACATCCTTCCGGTGGTGAAAGGATTGGGAATATACCTACTTAGAAGAGTCCTAAATCCGAAAATTCAATTGAAGAACTAAATAAAAAACTAAAACTGAAACAAAAGGAGGCGCGTGGTGTACTGGTTAGAGTCGTAGGAAATGGACTTGTCGACCCGAGTTCAAATCCTGGACGAAGCCATAGTTCAAATAATTCTTATAACCTTGGGAGGTATGAATCCAACTACTCCCCATCCAGCATTGGGTAAATAGTAGGACAGACTGAGTTCTTTAACCTTGTTTAGGAAAACTTTGAATTCAAACCTCTTAAATCTCCGCTTGGGCGGTCGCAAGTAGAATAGGCTCAGTTCTACCTAGTGATCTATTTCAATTTAAAAAAAAATCTATACCAAGAAATTCAACTGAGAAACTAGACCCAAATCTTGAACTGAAAAAAGACACGTTGGCGAACACGAACTTGTTGATCGGACCCCTACAGATAAGTCCCGCAAATTATAACTAATTTTCAAACCTTCTCTCTCTCTCTCTCTCTCTCTATTAATAATAATGAACTGAAAAACTGAAGATGGAAGCGATACCAATTGTATTTGATTCCCCATCAATGGAATGGTCCCCAAGGGATTGGAAAAAAGATCGAGACCATCCCGACAACAGCATTGTTAAGATCAGCTAGAATACGTACAAGAATCTGGAGACCTGAAGAGACATCACTTAGACTTCAGTGAAAAACCACCAGCTAAAATTGGTGTGGAAAACTCGCAAATATTATAATTATAAAATAATTTTTTCAGAGATGACTATTGAAAATCTAATATCTGGCAACTTTATCTAATCAGAACGAAATGTATTTAAAAATAGGGAAGATAATGTAAGGAATTCCTTCACTGGAAATGTGCCAACATTATAATCTACCACATGCAGGAAAATGTTAAGTACAAAAAGCACAACGAATGTGAGAAGGTGAAGATGTTACTATGCTCTGGAACTTCGTCGTACATACCGACCTCGCTTAGCTATAAGCCAACAAGCCAGATATAATAATAATAATAATAATAATAATAATAATAATAATAATAATAAAAACAAAAACAAAACATAAATTCTATCTTGGAGATATGATAGGTTTAATAAAATATATCAGTGAAAAAAGAATTTGAAAAAATTTAAAGATATAAAGATCTGTAAATAGAATGTTGCATTTAAACAAAACCGATATTACAATAGTAATAGGAGCACTGGGAATAATTAAGAAGAATACTGAAGCGTAAATGAAAAAGAAAAAAGAAAAAGAAAATCCTAGGTAATACATCTCTATTTGAAATACAAAAGATCGTGTTAATGAGCAATATTCATATCCTTAAAAATTCTCCCAATCTAAAATGATTAATAACTTCCATTGCATGACAGATAAAAGATTTCATAACGTATTGTATCAAACAACAAATTGGAAAATTGAATAATAATAATATAATAATAATAATAATAATAATAATAATAATAATAATAATATTTCTCTAATTTTTTGAGATGACACTTGATAATTCGGTATAAAATAACCCAAGGATTGACATGTTGCAATCCAACCAACTAGCCACCATTAAACAAAGAAAACAAACAATTAGTATTATTTGGATTATTCGGATTATTGTCCTCATCTTATTGTTATCTGTACAACTTTTCGACCGATGTTCCGATCTTCTTTAAGTATTTCTTTTTTCCCCCGTTCCCCCCTTCTTTCTTTCTTTCTTTCTTTCTTTCTTTCTTTCTTATTATATTTTCTTTGTAGCTTGTCCCTTTTCTTTCCTATTCTTTCTTTATGATAAAAGCGGAATGGTCCAATATTTAGCTAAAGTGACGCCACTCATAAGAAATAAGAATTCGGCGGATAAGCAACTCCAGATAATCAAAATTTAACATTTTTGCATTTCATTTTGGACGATTTGGACGGTCTCAGTTTTTAACCAGAGGGTGTTGCAAGATGATAACGGTCGTACAATTAAGGAACACGAGCATTAATAAATATATTTAAAAATGATAACTGTTTTCGAGATGACATAGGAATCGAATCCGGTGTAGACAAATGTACATTAGTTGTGTTGTATAAATGAAGACTTGGATAAAAGGTGGAATTGAATTACTAGATAACGGATAAATGAGGACATTAACCCAATATATCCAATAGATATGTTTTGAAATACTTGAATTAGACTCCATAAAACAAGTGGAAATGAAGAAACAAATGGAAATATCTCAGAAGAATATGAAAAATGTTTAAAAAAAGAGCAAAAGAAAAAAGGTACGCATCCAGAATATATCCCCGAGGAAATGTATTCGGTCATGTACAAAAAGAAAAAAGAAAATGAAGAAATAAATTACTTGGCAGATACCGAAGCAGAAAAGCCATAAAGATGATTCAGCTCTTTTAGGTAGATTAGAGTCGGTTTAGCTCAGTCGGTTGAGCGTCCGCCTAGGAACCACAAGGTTCCTGGTTCGATATCGGCCCTCACCAACTCAGCGTATGAGTAGCACAGAGATATGTGCGATAAAGTAAGGAGCTGATGGTAGGTGTGTTAAAGAATAGAGGGAAAAATATGGATAAATGAACAACTCAGACAAGTAGGAGATATATTTCGCTGTGCATTGAGCACGGCTTCTTCAGTCATTTATTTGAATATTAGTGTATCATACATTTGTTTTTATAGAAGAGAAAGTGAACGGGTGAGGGGTGAATTTGTTGATGAAGTCAGGAGGATGGGATAGCGTTGTAATTCAAATAAATGACTGAAGAGCCGTCTTCAATGCACACACACACACACACACACACACACACATATATATATATATATATATATATATATATTAGAAACACAAAGTGTTCCAAAAAAAATGAATTTATAAATAAATTTATAAATACATTTTTGATGTTTACGTCGACGCTTAAACGTTTCGGTATATGTTCCTCAGGACAATATAATAATAATTTCTATATATTGTCGGATGCATTTCCATATTCTACTCTATATATATATATATATATATATATATATATATATATATATATATAATTTTACGATAATTTTACGGGTCTCATTCTCTAGGATACATTCTGGTTCGTTCATATACCATTTGTTAGCATGGTTAAATGTATCTGACGTGGTGCAATGGTTAGCAGAGCATTGTCAGTGAGATCGATTCTCACTGGGTGTTCCATACTTCTGGGTTTAATCCACATCTAAACTAAGCTTAGTAAATAGCTATATAATTTTTGCAACAAAAATATAAGTGTTCGGTAAATAATAAAATAAAAATTGAGCAAATTACTGAAACTTATTTTGGACGATAAATGTAAGTATTACATTTCTGTTTATATTTTTTTGATATGACTGAAGACATTTCCACAATGGGATAGCGGAATATTTTGGACAAATACCGAAAAAAACGTAAGATATAAATTCAATAAAATTTGGGACAGATTCAAGCCGGATTAGGGGTTTGTTTGCTTCCTT
>CM042140.1:128108506-128138506 GCA_023376005.1 Doryteuthis pealeii | reverse complement strand
AGAATATACAGCCAAGATATAGGAATGGAATTCAGAATTGAGAAATATGCCATGCTAGTGATAAAAAAAGGGGGAAAGAAAATTAATGGACGGAATACAACTACCAAATCAGGAAAATATTAAGATAAATAGTAATCCCATGGATAAAAAGAAGTTACCAATACCCATGAATTTTGGAAGCAGACACCATCAAACAAACAGAAATGAAAGGAAAAGTTAATAAAGTATACACCAGATACAAGAAAATTCCTAGAAACCAAGCTCTGCAGCAGAAATCTTATCAAAGGAATTAATACTTGGGCCGTCTCCATTATAAGATACTCTGGGCCATTCTTAAAATGGACAAAAGAGGAACTCAGACAAATTGACCAAAAGACTATGAAATTAATGATAATGCACAAGACTCTACGCCCTAGAGACGATAGAGATAGGTTATATGTATCAAGAAAGAAAGGTCGATATGTATCAAGAAAGAAAAGTATAAGATTGCGTAGATGCCACAATACAAGAACTCGAAGAATACACAAAAAAGAGCAAAGAAAGATTACTTATGGCAGCCAATAACAGCAGATGCAACTTATGGACAAACAGAAAAAACAACAAAAACAAGAAAACTGAAATGAGAAGAAAAACAATTATATGGATAATTCAAACGACAAATTAGGGAGGTTACACATGAAAAGACTTGGACATGGTTAAGAAAAGGAAACCTCATGAGAGAAACTGAATTGCTAATAATTGCTGCTCAAAACAATGCCATAAGAACTAATTATATCAAAGCAAAAATTGATAAGACACAACAAAACAGCAAATGTTTATTGGAATCACTGTCATCTTCACGTTCCATAATTTCTTCTCTATGTATAAATATATATATATATATAATATATATTATATAATATAAATGATCCCCCCCTCAGCTATGGATTAAATAGTACCACTACTGTTCTTCTACAAGGGTAATTTTGGCATTAGATAACGCACGAAGGCTGATATGTCATTAGTTAAAGAAACCAAATCAAACCAAACGAAACCAGTTCACCATGTCTCCTTTCCAGATTCTTTGGGACTATTCCAAGGACTCCCACTTTTATTGGAATCACTGTTATTTTCACGTTCCATAATTTCTTCGTTATCGTTTCATATATGAACCCTTCATCCCCCAGCCATAGATTAAATAGTACCGCTACTGTTCTTCTACAAGGTTGAATTTGGCATTAGATAATAGACGAAGGCTGATATGCTCTTAAACAAAGAAACCAAATCAAACGAAACCAGTTCACCATGTCTCGTTTCCAGATTCTTTGGGACTGTTCCTAGGGCTCCTAGTTTTATTGGAATCACTGTTATCTTCGCGTTCCATAATTTCTTTTCTATCGCTGCATTTTTTTTTGTTTATGGTATTTAATTATTACCATTATTTTTTTCTATTGATTTTTTTATTCTGACAGATTGATTAAATGAAGTTAATCTTTGACTTAGCAAAGCAGGTCCTGCAGTTTCTTTTTTAAAATAATTTTTTTCCTGTTTTATCAGTGGATTAAGGCATTGAAACAGAGATTCTATGGTGATGGTGGTGATGGTGATACGTGGATTCAGAAGAGATGGGTCGAGGGTATTAGACATGAATATCGTCCTTGCTGAAGGGAATGGCCGGTAATGGACAAAGCTTATAATCTGAATCCTACACGCACAAGTAGGTGGACAGTTTGACCAGTTAGCGTTATTATTGAAGTCGGTGACCTAGCTTAAACGCAATTAAATCCACCTAACTAAACTGACTCTTTCTTTCTACCAGTCACATTCCGTTCACTATCTATCTATCTATCTATCTATCTCCGTCTATCGTTTCTATCTATCTATCTATCTATCTATCTATCTATCTATCTATCTCTATCTATCTATCTATCTATCTATCTATCTATCTATCTATCTATCTATCTATCTATCTATCTATCTATCTATCTCCATCTGTTCGTATCTATCTATCTATCTATCTATCTATCTATCTATCTATCTCCATCTGTTCGTATCTATCTATCTATCTATCCCCTTCTGTTCTATCTATCTATCTATCTATCTATCTATCTATCTCAGTCTGTTTGCCCCCCCCTCTCTCTCTCTCTCTCTATATATATATATTATATATATATATATATATATATATCCGTCTATTCCTATCTATCTGTCTCCATCTGTTCGTATCTATCTATCTATCTATCTATCTCCGTCTGTTCAAACGATTTTCAATATTATCACTAAAATGTTGTCTGTCCTGTCTGATGATTGTGACAATGTTTTCTTTTATATGTGAATTGTATTGTACATTAAAGATCATACATGCCTGACGGCGGGGCTTAGAATACACTGACTATATACCCTTCAGGAGGGGTAAGGCCCCACAAAAGGGAAGTTCTGGTTAGGATTCTAAACTGCATCTGGTAGTGAAGCTCCAGTTCTGAAGCTCTGGGGAGTGTGGAATACCGCTTCATCGCCATTAATTTCAGGCCCACTCTGAACTGGAGTGGTAGTATCTGTTAGGATCCCAACTATGGGTCAAATAAATCTACAGGGTGATTGAAAAATAACTCCCTATTTTAATACAAAACTGACCAGTTGTTAATATTCTCCCAAGTATTGACAACTGTCAAGACTTTGTTTTTTTATTAAAATAGGAAGTTACTTTTCAATGATCCTGTATTTAAGAATTATTTATATTCTTATGAGATAGGAATATCTGATATATTACCATGTGCAAAAAATTCCCAAACCTCTATGCATAAAATAACACCAGACGGATTGAAATGCCGTTAAAATCAATCCTTTAACCAATCAATGAAACATTTAAACATCTATACATCAATACTCATGTTCCTTAAAAGTATGACCGTTATCATCTTGAAACACCCTCTGGTTAAAAATGAGACGGTCCAAATCGTCCAAGATGAAATGCAAAAATGTAAATCCTGATTTTTGTACGACCGTTATCATATTGTAAAACCCTCTGGTTAAAAATGAGACCTTCCAAATACACGCTTTGGTGTTGCTTATCCGCTGAATTCTTATTTCTTATGAGTGTCGTCACCTCAGCTAAACAATGGACCATTCCGTTTTTGTTATAAAGAAAGAAAGAAAGAAAGAGAAGAAAAAGGACATGCTACACAGAAAAATATAATAAGAAAGAAAGAAAAAAGAAAGAATGAATGGAAAGATAGAGAGGGGGATGAGCGCGTTGAAGCGATAACCCTAATTTGTTTCAATCGAACATAATGTAAAGATGAGAAGAAGAAAAGAAAGAAAAAATAGTGAAAGAGAGTTAATTCAAGATGATTATACTTTTTACCTAATGAACTATTTGCAATTGTTTTTAAGTAAACGTAGTAATAATTAAATTATCATACTGTGGTATATCCACAGGTCTCGCTAGTTTATATAATTACTATAGTGAAATAATTCTAAACATTTATTAAGTGCATTTCTATATAAAATTCCTTATTTCCTTACATTATGAAGAGTATAATGGCACTGTACATTCCTGACTAATCAGTACTATTTACCAGAATCATCTCATAAACCACGCCTATTTAAAAAAAACAAAAAACAAAAAACAAAAAAAAACAAAAGAAAAGAAAAGAAAAAGACGAGTCAGCCAGAAAGCGTTTTCCTAGAACGCTATATCTATTATGTATTCCATAGCCCCACGTTTTTTTACGAAATGTGCTGAGTCATAAAAATTTTTTAACAGTTTTTAGTGGAGAGTCTCTTGACTTCCATGAACTAAAATTTTCTTTATTGGTTAGAAAAGTTCAGTCTTTGGTCATCTGGATGAAAATTTGATATTCTCTAAAAAATAGGGATAGAAAATTATTCTATGTGAGGAATACCTGTCGAGAAAATCAGCTTTCGAAATCTCAACCGGTTTCGACCATAGGCCATCATCAGGATGTGGGCATTATTTCAAGACTGTATAAATTTCAATATATATATATTACAGACGTCTTATGTGATGTAATGGTGAGGCTAGCAGACTATTATCAGTGATTACGATTCTCAGTTTGCCCCTTTACATCTGGCCTTGTGCAAAACTAAGCTTATATATATATATATATATATATTATATATATTATATATATATATATATATATATATATATATATATAAACTAAGCTTATATATATATATATGAGAGAGAAAATAACAATTTGGGTAAAATCCAACAAAATGTAATCAAAAGTTGAAGAATAAAAGCGGATATAACACAAGAATAAAATTCTGGTGTGGCCTCGTTAATACACCGGGGTGAAATATTAATTGAATAAAGTTAATTGTGTTTTATCCGCTTTTATTCCACAACATTTAATCACACACACACACACACACAAACACACACACACACATATACATATATATATATATATATATATATATATATATATATATATATATATATATATAGTTAGATAGATAGATAGATTGCACATGGGTAGGAAATTGTCAGTGGCCAGGTGCCATTGACTTTATGTCCACACTATACTATCTTATATATATATATATATATATATATATATATATATATATATATAATTTTTCTCTACTTTTTCTTCACTCACCTTACCATTCACTCCTCAAAAAATGTATCTTTACTAGATGATTTTCTTTTCATTTTTTTCTTCTTTACCTAAAACATAATTTATCTTTATAATATATATATGATTACCAAAGAAATATTTTCAAAACCCTGAAAACAAATCTGGGGTCGGAGTCCCAAAGATGGCGTAACGCTGAATTTCAGTGCTACACAGGAACTCCTGCGACACTGCCGTTGCCAAACTGCATTAGTTTCTTACCTTTCCTTTTGACTACAGCGGCAGTGTGGAGAGGGGGAATCTGCTGCTTGGGCAACAGCACAACTTCCATATCAACCTGCACAGTAAAAAAATGAACCCTTTTTTTTATTATTGCCACAAATATTGATGGATTTTCAATGGCTGACATAAACATATGGAGTGACTATTTTCTTTAATTATTGTTGTCAAAGTTCTCTTGGTTGTAATGAAAAGTCATAGTTTTCTAAAAAAGGAGAAATTTCTTCAAATTTTCTTTTCCTATATTTGATATAATTATTTGTGATTAGTCTTTTGCAAGCAGTTATCTGAATTTGAAAAAAAGGGCAAATAGTGCTTTAAAAAAACTGTGGACTGTCACTTTGCGATATTGCAATGAAATTGAATCACCATCATTCATCAATTGATGTTTTCCTTAAAAAATGTCAATCAGTCTGCTAAATGTTAATGAATATATCCTACCAAATATCAAATGGTCATAAATTGCCATAACTTGTCATAAACTACATCAATTGTCATCGATTATTTCAATAATTCTTTCTTATGTCAACTGTCAGTTTTTTGTGTCTGTCCAATACTTTATATCCCATTATGGTGTACTAGCAAATATATGCACCCCCGGATGCAAGTGTTTATGTTTTGATGTAATAAAATATTGTATTAAATTAGAAACACTAATGAAACTAAATAAGAATGTAGATAAAATGATTTGAAACAGAGGGAAGTATAATCGAAAAATAGAAAAACTTTGAAACTAACTCTTCCATTATTTTCCATCACTCCCGCCTTTCATAGCTAATTTTTTCTAATTTAACTATTTAATTAAATTAGGATGTATTTAATAATATTATAGTTATTTATTCTTGTTCATGGATTTCTTTTAAGATTTATCCCCGATATTTTTGTTCATATTCATTAAGATAAAACCAAACAATTAGAAATCAATAATACTAAACATATATTTATCAAAATCAAATTATTTTATATCAATATGTAAATTCGCCTTCCCGTTCACACTGTAAGCCGCTATTTCGTTGAATATATAAATACAATTGCATGTTATTAGTATGTACATCCGCCCAACGGGGTGGGGGTCCAGTGGCTTCGGCCCTGGATCTTTACAATTTAATAGCGTCGATCCCAGGGGGATATCCCCCCAGGCAATACCTGCCCCCTTGATTTAAAGGGACAGGGCTGGGTTTATTGCCCAGCGCCTGGGGGGGGGGGGATGCCGACGGGATGACGCAACCGGCTTGTGGGTGGGCCCACATAAAAATGTCCTTGTGTCACGCCCTCATAAGTGGGATAAGGGGCAAATACCTGTAGATATGTGACGTAAATAACTAAGGGGATTGTGACATGAGTAGTGATTCAGTTTCAGTTACAGTCAGACAAACACACAATCTCCATTATAATAAGATTTTTAAAAAAATAGTCTCGCAGATCCATTACTACTGAATAGGGAGTTCGATCATTGTTGGATGTCCAAGACTTGCATCCTTACCTACTGTATATTAGGGTAGGTCGATTTTTCACTTGCCTAAATTCACCTACACTAAACAGGTGACAGTTTAAAATGTGGGAGGTAATTCTGTCGCACCCTGTATACACAGTTGGGTTGGTCGAAATTTAGAAATTTTACTAGATGGTTTCAATGTTTTTTGTTTCAATTCTCCGACCGTATTTATTTAAAAAAATAATTCGCTTTACAAACTAACTCAATTATCTAACCAGAGGTCCATGGATGACCCAACGGGTCACGTTTTGTTTATATATATATATATATATATATATATATATATATATATATACTAGAAAAAACTAGACATGGAGCTCTGGGTAGATAATTAAGATTAGGAAAAAGTGAGGTTGTAAAGCGAATTAAATCTTTTAGATTTTTTTTTCGAGTTTCCCTGTAATTGTAAAACCCGTCTGATGAGGTTACACCCATTTTTTGATATTCTGGTCGAAATAAAATTATAACGGGATGATGGTTTGTTAATTGCTTCTTTTTTTTGAAAGTTATATATATATATATATATATATATATATATATATATATATATATATAATTTGTAAAATTACTTGCCATGAGAATGGAGTAACATCTGAATCATATAACAACTGACAAACAATAAGATTGACCCAAAACTGCTATTAACACCCAACCTTTCTATGGAAGACAAGGATGATGGGTATTCTTAGAAGCCAAACAAGAATAGGAAAAAAAACCCAAAGACCCTTGAATTGAGAATATTTAATTCAATCACCGCATCTGGTCTGCTTCTTCTGTTGTATACACTGAGATTTTTGATAAAACCCAAAGAAATATCATTGATTTTATTGGTCCTGAATTATAATGTAGGCTTCAATCATTATCACATCATCAGAATGTTGCTTCTATCTTTTCTATAAATATTTCCATGGAAACTAATCTTTGTTGTCATGTCCATATGTATTTAGCCATACCACAAGATTAACTGCTTGATCTCATCTTTTATAATTAACATTTCTATATGTTATCATAATTTCCATCATGATAGTTTTTTCCTCTCGTTCTTCTCGAATTTTCTGATGATGATTATAACCTGTAAAATGTCAAATTCAACATCAATCATCATTTCTATTCTTGAACTATTCTCTCTGTCTTGCCCTATTTTTTCTTCTTAGTGCTTAGCTCAGTCGGTAGAGTGTTCGAATTGGAACCACAAGGTTCCTGGTTCGATACCGGCTCTCGCCAACTCAGTGTATGTGTAGCACAAGGATATGTGCGGTAATGTAAGGAGCTGATGGTAGATGTGGCGCTCCACCCCAGACGCCAAAACAATCTCCTTGGTCTAGCGCTAGTGAAAAGGGGATAGGCTGTCTGGCTGATACCGACTTTAGGCCACCCCAACGACTTTACTTTACATTTTAGATATAATATAAATAATTTATTTATATACCTAGATAATAAATCAAAATAATTTATAATAAATTATTTTAATCTTTTTTAAATGCATGTTCTTATTTTATTTCTTCTGTCAATTTCATTTTAACTAATCATCTAATATCAAGTCATATAAGAATTTAATAAAGATGGTCAGCTCATTCATCTGTAGCATATGCAAATCTAATAGAATAATGATTAATTAGAATCATTTTATTTATTTGGCTATTGTCTCACTCTAAAAGAACCAAAAGAGTTAAATAACAAAATAGTAATAGTACCGGGTAATCGCTTGGTTACCTCATTTTAGGAATGACCCGTTCACTTTTTGGGATACCAGGCACTTTTTACAATAACAATAAGTTTTTCTTTCGGCATACATGTCCGGTGCCTGAATTTTGACCCATCTGATCAGACTGTTACCAACAACTGGTTGATAGTCTCGTGTTGAAAGAAGTACACATGTTTATAGGAAGCAGACGACATGTTCGTCTGATTTGCTGAAAGCTGAGTCACTGCAGTGGGGTCAATCTCTTTTTAGCCTTCCGTTCATCCGACATTTTCAGTCTTTTTCTTTGTTCTTTTTTAATTTTTAAAAATTATTACTTTGGTTTTGATTACGTGCGTCGTGATCTGGCATGATTAGGCATAACAATGACGTCAGAGGTCACGTGAAAGAATGGATTACAAAAACTGGATACCGGTAGAAATATAATAGAAAGAAATTCAGTTCTTTGTTGACCAATACGCCACATACAGCGACGATAAACGGACGCCTCACGTAGTTAATGGTTATCAAGCTAGATTGGTAGACCATTATTAGTGAGCTCGATTCATACTGGGTGCCCCATACTTCTGGCTTTGTGCCACAACTAAGCTAAGCTTATTAAGTAACTACATCAACCATAAACAGCAGTCTAAATTTCCGAGTAGTTGTTCTCATCCTGATTGTTATATTTACAACGTTTTAGCTGATGTACCCTCCGAACCTCTTCAGTTATCTTTTTTAATAGTTTGTTAACCTTCATTCAATTCCCAGGGAAAGACTGTTCTCATTCCTTCCTCCATGAGTTAAGCAAAATTCAACAGATTTGAATTCAGAGTTTTCCTTCTCCTAAATTCGTTGCCTAACCAAGGTTAAAGAGTTATGTCTTCCCTACTATTTACCCATAGCTGGAGAGGGCATAGTTTGATGCATGCCTTTCCCCAGAGTATTAGCGCTATGTGAAATGCAAACAGCCTCGCCCAGGAATTTGAACAGGTCTCACCGAGTCCAATTCTCACGACGATAAGCATTATACCACGCGCTCCCATTTAACTTGGATTACTGTTCTTCTACAATGAATGCATTGGAATTACCTATGGACATAAATGGGTATATACCAATCCTCATAAATATGGGAGTATTATGCTGACCGGTATAGTCTTATACCGCTAGCAGTGGTTTACCTTCTTCATGCCGCTGGCGAATATTGTATTTTGTTAATGCAGTTTTTCCTTATACTTCTGACATTGTGCCTAACTAAGCTAAGATTATATATATATATATATATGATGGACTCTCCCGTCGATCGACGTATGAGTGTTCATACAATGAACATCCACACTGATTTATTTATATTGGTGAAAGCTTGTGTTAGACCATCCACACTTTTTGGCACAGTCGATAGGAAATAATTGGTGCATCAAGGGTTGCCACAAACCCAATCAACGACCGACCTCAGGAATTTTGAATTCAAAGTTATCACTCTCCTAGACTGGTTACCTACCCAAGGCTGAAGGGCCCAGTCTGCCCTACTATTTAACCCATAGCTGGAGGGAATTTTGAATTCAGGGTTATCCCTCTCCTAGACTGGTTATCTACCCAAGGCTGAAGGGCCCAGGCTGCCCTACTATTTAACCCATAGCTGGAGGGAGAATATATGGATTCATACCTTTCCCGAGGGTATTAGCGCTATGTGAAATAGAAAAAATATGTATTTACCACACACACACACACACACACACACATATATATATATATATATATATATATATATATATCTTGTATTGTGTAATGATTAGGCAAGTAGTGTAGTGTCCCAAACACGTTGTTATTTTACTTAATGGTTAATTCAGCCGTGTGTTCAATCACCATCATCATCATGTTGCGCTGTTAGCACGGATATCCATGACAATCTCTCTCCATCCGTCCCAATCACTCATCATTCTCGGGAGGTCCTCTATGCAGCATCCTGCATCCGCACAGAGCTTGTCAATGTACGTCTTTGCTGGTCGGCCCACACTGGCGTGCCCGTGTGCTGGCTTCCACAGGAGGACGTCACTTGCTTCTCCAGCAGTGTCTTACCGGTAATAAAAGCTATACAGTTTCTCTCTTTAGGTCTCCTCTGCGTAGTCTCGATTTATCTTCCTACTTTTGGATTCTTATCTTTGTGTTTCTTGATTCTATATTTACATTCCTGATAGTTTTATTGCAGATTGGCTGTTGTGATTAGTCTTTTTCCTAAGAGTGTTCAATAATTGGTTATTATTGCTATAAAAAAAACGATCAGGTTTTTTCTCTTTAGGTCTCCTCTGCGTAGCCATGTTCCTCTTTTGTGACCTTGATTTATCATTAAGGTCTTTTTTTTACTTCCCACTTTCGTGTTCTCGTTTTAGTGTTTCCTGCTTCTATATTTACACTTCTGATAGTTTTATTGCAGGTTATCTGTTGTAATTAGTCTTTTTTTACCATTATTCAAGTGATCTTCAAGTCCCTCGTTTGTGGTTTCGACACAATCCGCAATACTAACGGATTCTTTTCCTCCCTCTGCTCATTTATTCCAGTTTAGTTTCTAATATTTTCCTTGTCCTTCTGAGGTATTCATTGCCTACCCCTTTTCCTTCATCTTACCCGGTTAGATCATATCCGCTTTCCAAAATACCCGGGTACTTGAAATTTTCTTTCCTGTTGAGCATTCTCATGATTTATCTGTTTGGGTAATTTGATTCTTTCTCTTCTTCATCTTTTTATTTCCGTTTTTATTTTTTCATCGCCCACATTGCACATTTCTCCATTACGATGTCTTCACTGAAGATGCGGATCTTTTCGAGAAGGATTTCTAATTTCTTTTCGTATTTAGAAAATACTTTGAAATTATTCACATAGAGAAGGTGATCCACTTTTCACTTATCTTTTGTCTTTGTTATCATCTGTTACACGTTCGCAATATATATTTAAGGTTATAATCTCTTTAAAGAAAACGATTTTAAAATTATTTTTCAGGTGGGCAACCCTGACTGAAAATCAGTTGGTTTCCCTTTTCCACAACAGATGCTAAGCTAATAATATTGTTATGGTTGATTTCTTTTTGAAAATGTTCCACTACAATGTATCATTGCTAATTCGAGTCATCATAATGTATGTTATCAATAGAAATTATTGAATTTAAACTTTATGTTTATTTTATAATGAAAAAAGACTTTACATTAATATTATTTTTACAAAAAAAAAAAAAAAAAAGTTGTGTCCTCATTTTTAAGAGGCGTACCAAGGTAATTTTTGTCCGACCAAACTTAGGCTAAACCCATATATATATATATATATATATATATATATATATATATATATATATATATATGTGTGTGTGTGTGTGTGTGTATGTGTTTGTGTGTGTATTCAACATTGACCACTATTTACTTATGAATACAGCACACAATATTATTAATATATATATATATATATATATATATATATATATATATATAGTGTTCGGGATAAATTTGACAGTTTCATAAGGAAAAAGAAAAAATGCTCGGTAACTACAAAATTTAATGAATTGTAAAGAAATTCAACAGGCACGGAAATTACACTACTGTCAACAAGTTTCACTCAAAATAACCGTTATTAGCGTCGATCACAGCTTCAATCCTGCCCCGGAACCTGGAGCAAGGTGATGTTACAGTTTCCCTGGGAAAGGTCTCAAAAACTACCTTAATTCTGTCGATTAACTGGGCTTTTGTAGTACTGGCACGGCGATTGGTGACTTTCTCAACAGCACCACTTACATAATAATCCATGGGGTTAAGATCTTGAAAGTTCGGAGGCCAAACATTGGGACTGGAGTAGTAAAATTCTCCGACAACCATTTTTGAATTTTTTCCAAAGGTGTGACAGGGCACCGAATCCTGCTGCCATACATATGGCCTACCATTGGCTACCCTTGTTATCCAGGGCTTGACTACAATGTTTAACAACTCCATCTGAAGCATCTGAATTTAACCTAATAGCCTCTCTGAAAAAATGCGGAGGCATCACACACCCTCAGAGGACACACATCCGAAAACTATCACAGTTTAGGGAAATCTAGTCTGCATGACACGAGGGGTTTTCTTTTGGACTGTATGCAAGCTATCTGTTATTCTGTGTGTTGTGCTTTTGATCTTGGCAAAAGTTTTTCTCATCGGAAAAAAACAGATTGTTTGTGGTTCAGCAGGATGTTTCACTTTACACAAAAATTTCTCCGCCTTTGTCAGACGATTTTCACGGGCCTTTTCAGAGAGCAACTGACCTCTGCGACGCTTGTATGAGTAGTAGCGAAGGCCTTTATTGAGTACAAGCTTTATGTTAGAGGCTGAAACATTCAATTCGCGTGTCAAAGCCCGAATTCGAATGCCAGGATCCCCCAACACTTTTTTCTGTAGATTTTCGAGGAATTCTGCTGTACGAACGCAATCAGATCGTCTGTCATGTTACTTTCTTCTCGCCACAGCCTTTTAGTCTTCATTGCAATTCTACAGTTCATGCCTGATTGTTTTTACAGTTACAGTTTACCCTAAAAGTTAATGAATATTTCTATATTTCTAATAACTATTTAATTTTATTATTTTCCGCACTTGAAGATTTAAATATTAACGTCAATTCTAAAAAAAAAAAAAAGAAAAAAAGGATTTATTTTTCATCTTTTTATGACCAGACGATCATTGAGATGAAAGGGATTCTATTATTGTATCCTAGAGATAAAGAGAGTATAAGAGCAAATCAGGGTAGAGACAGACAGACAGACAGACAGAGATTTGCCTTTACTTACCAAGCGAGTGGGTAAGCTCTGTGAAGATGAACACCCAGGTATGTATTTAACAGTTCCAAGAAGTTTGTTTGAAATCGGACAAAAAGTGCGTGAGACGGACATTTAGTGATTTATAATAGCATATTAATAAAAAAAATATGTACATTTTTATACAATACGGATAGCAAAGCGTCCCATCATGGTGTAATGGTTGACAAGCTAGTCTCACAGATCCTTTACTAGTGAATAGCGAGTTTGATCTTCGCTGGATGCCCCATACTTGCGGCCTTGTGTCACATCCCACCCGTGTCAAACGAATTCGGTAGATACCTACTACACGAATAGTAGGGCGTTCCATTGTTGTGCAATGGTTAGCAAGCTAGTCTCGTAGATCCATTACAACTGAATTGGTAGTTCGATCTTTGATGGATGCCCCATACTTGCGACCTTGTGTCACATCCTACCCGTGGCGAACGGGTTGAGTAAATACCTACAACACCGTTAGTAAAGGAAGAACTCTCTAATGACGAGAAACAATAGAAGACAGCTTGCTATCAGTGACGAAAACAATAATCATATTTTAATTCATCAAATCAAGAATCCTTAGAGAATAGTCTAGAAAGACGGAAGTGTGTCGTCATTCTGACCGGAAATCGGCAGATTCCATGGTGGATTTAATGGAGAATAAATGTAATAAAACCGCACGCCAAAAGAAGGAGTGAAACGTATCTATTTTCATGGCGTTTATACAAATTTAATCACTTCAGAAAGCAACGAGCGTCGCCACTCTTCAGGATAATGGCCACTTCCTGGTAACAGGATAAAGTTAACGTCTGTTGTTTTTATTGTCTTTTTCGGGACAATGAAAGATGAAGATATTAGACGGCTTATTTGAATGTACGTGTTCATTCAGTTTCTTTCTTTTATCTTCCTTTCTTTTCAAATACTAATCTCGACAAAAGCAAATATCCGCAGGTAGATTTTACCGTGGTTCTTTGTCAGTCTCGTCTCGAAAAAAAAAAAAATCACTAAAACTGAAGAGATCTAGAATCTGTTCTCATTCCGTTGCACTTGCCTTGGTTAATTCGCTTTCTTTCTTATTGCATTATATATATATATATATGTGTGTGTGTGTGTGTGTGTATAGTCATTCACAGACACGTGTTTCGACTTATCAAGTCTCTTCCGTGTGGCTAGACATTTGTAAGCTACCTACACCCGCGATTGAAATCCGATCGCTTCAGTGTCAGTCAGACACCTTAACCGCTAGGCTATCGTCACCTACAGAAAGCGAAGGGGATTTTAACTGTTTTAATACACACATCTCTATGTATGTAAAGGCCGCCATAGAGTGCTCCATCCCTTACATAGAAGAGCGTTATATATATATATATGTATATATATATATATATATATATGACCTACATGAGTTAGACACTATCTACCTAGGCTTTCACCCGAATGGTTCTTCAAGATCATTCTGACTTTTCTTTTGGTCACTACATACGGTACTAATGATTATTTTCAGAAAGTACAGATGTGCCAGTCTTTTCTTTTAAATTTTTTTTTCCAAGATGTCAGTTTGAAAATTTGTTTTATTAAAAAAAAACAACAGAATTACCTGTTAGTAGTGTGTAGAAGTAAAAATAATATATATATATATATATATATATATATATATATATATATATATATTTAAGAGAATATAGTTGAGAGAAAGGAAATGAATCCGACGGTATGAGTATAGATAAAAGGATATGAAAACAAGACAATATGCTGTTAAATGTATATAAATGTTTTCATTTTAACAGCATATTGTGTTGTTTTCATATCCTTTTATCTATACTCATATATATATATATATATATTTATATATATTATTATATAATATATATATATATACTAGCAGGACCTGTACATATACCAGTCGCTTCTGCTCCGCATCAAAACCGTTCTCGAGACCGAATGCAGTTTCATGGAATAACTTCTTTTTACTGTTTTTTTTTTTTTTTTTTTTAATTTTGTGTACAAATTCTTTAGGGAAATATACTAATTTTTCTATTAAATATCTTTGTTCTTCCTTATATTTTTTCTCTCTTGAAGACGTGCACGTTTAACGTGGTTTATTTCATTATTATATTTGATTAATATTTATAAGTAAATTTAGGCTCTGTTCTTATGGAAAAAATAAAGTAAGTCGGCAGTAGCCTATTATCGGTATCAGCCGGACAGCGAGAGAGTCTATACCCTTTTCACTAGCGTTAGACCAGGGAGATTATTTTTGCGTCTAAGGTGGAGCACCACACGCATTCAAAATATCTTGCTAATCTACACACGATTTCAAAATTAAAGTCCCAATTTTCTACAGCCATTGCACCACTGGCAATTGTAAAATAAAATGGGACGTTTAATTTTTCAAATGAACTTGTGATAATTACTTCCTCGATTCCAGTCCTGTCGGCTGGGGCTTTAAAATACACCGACTGCACCTCTGCAGAGGGGTAACACCCCCCCATGGGGCCACCTGTTGGTCATGGGTGGTGACCCGTGATGCTTAAGGACGGAATCCTGGTGTATGAGCAATCCATGACATGAAACACTCCACTTTGGCCATTACATAGACTATATGGCGGTTATAGAGGCCCCTTCCGATCAATCCGCTGGCCATGTCAAGCCGTAGTACCTATATGATTGTCCCAAACCTATTGCTCGTATGGCAAACCCCAACCCTTTTTATCATATATGTGCTAGAAGGCGGTGGCTGAGGGTCTTAATGTCCTGGGAATGACGTTAAACTCTATCTGATGGTGAGGTTCCAGTTTTGGAGGTCTGGGGAATGTGGAGTACCCTTCATCACCATTGCTTCCTGTCCACTCTGACCTGGAGTGGTAGTACCTGTTAGGGTCCCATCTATGGATTAAATAGAAACAATTCTGTTTGAAAAAAATTGAGTACCCGTCAAGAATGAATAAAACAAAAACATCTTCAGCATAAAATGACCCAATGAGTTGACATGCCGTAAAAACCAACCAACAACCACCAACCATCAACGCAATCAACCAACTTCCCCGCTTCACGCCATTTTGACTTACTGAAGGTTTCATTGGAACGCTCTACTTACGAATAACGCGGGAAAACCTGTATAGTCATGTTGGCGTCGTCAAACAATATGGATTGTTTATTTTTTAATGAAGCGCTTCTTAGATGTATTCACTTTATGTTCGTTCTTGCAATATCAGATAAGTTTAAATAACAACGTTATATACTCTCCTCTTCTTATGTGACTTGATACATACAAAGAAAACATGTTTGTCGCTATTGAAATAAACAGTTTCCATAGCGACCATACTTTTCTGAATTACATACATGTCTATGCACGTGTCTTTTACCCACTCACAAAAGTAGGTATTTATACAACCCGTTCGCCGATGGCTAGGAATTGACGCAAGGTCGCAAGAATAGGGTATCCAGCGATGATCAAACTCACTATTCAGTAGAAATGGATATGCGAGACTAGCTTTCTAACCATTGCAGCTCAAGTGGACTCCCTTTTACTCAGCCTGTTCACTACGAGTAGGATGTGACACGAGATCGCAAGTATAAGGTATCCAACTAGAAACGAACTTGCTATTCAGAAGTAGGTATTTACCAAACACGTTCGCCACGGGTAGGATTTGACACAAAATCACACGAATGGGGAATCTAGCGTTGATCAAAATCACTATTCAGTAATAATGGATCTGCGAGACTAGCTTTCTAACCATTGCAGCTCGATTGGACTCCCTTTTACCCAACCTGTTCACTACGAGTAGGATGTGACACAAGGTCGCAAATATATGGCATCAAGTTTGGATCGAACTCGCTATTCAGAAGTATGCCGACGGCTAGGAAGTGATACAAGGTCACAAGTATGGGGCATCCAACGAGGATCGAACACACTATTCAGTAGTAATGGATCTGCGAGACTAGCCTGCTAACCATTACACCACGATGGGATTCCCTTTATATACCCAACCTATTCGCTACGGTTTGAATGTGACATAAGGTCGTAAGTATATGGCATCCAGCAAGAATTGAACTCGCTATTGAGAAGTAATGGATCTGCAATACTAGTTTGCTAACCATTTCGTCATGATGGGTCGACAATCACTCACAAAAGTATTAGGCGGTCATTAAGTCTAACACAAAAGTTTCCGCTATTTTCTCAACAATATTTATATAAATTCAGAGAATCACTGCTCGGTTTAAAGTATATTCCTTGATCTAGCACTTTACTCCAATTTTCCCGCCTTGTCGACTGGGGCGTTAGAATACACCGACTGCACCTCTCCAGAGGGGCAAGGCTCCTCCAATGTGTCCACATGTTGGCCGGGGGTGCCTAGAGTTATCTTATGCCCAGGGAATTGCATTCATTGAACGGTCACATTTATGTTTTTTTGTAGTCGTTTCTTAAGAGTTTTTTTTTTTCATGGTCATATCGAATACGAATAATCTTTAAACAGAACTATTTGACCCGTCAAATAGGATCTTAACAGGTACTACTACTCCGGATTAGAGTGCAACGGAGAGTAATGGCAATGAAGAGGTACTCCACACTCTCCTAATCTCCAGAACTGGAGCCTCGGCATTAGAATAAATTTAGTTTCATACCAAGTACACTCTTTGATGGGGGGGGGGAAGACTTACCCATCAGCAGGGGATACAGTCTGCATATTCTAAACCCCACTGAAATAGAGGGCAAATAGGTTCTGGTCACTATAATGTATATCTTCATTAGAAAAAAGTGGGTATCCCCTTCTCTTTTGGTTCCCTAAACAATTTTACTTAATGGTTAATTCAGCCATAAGAGTGTTCAATAATTAGTTATCATCGCTAACAAAAGCTATCTGGTTTCTATCTTTAGGTCTCCTCTGCGTAGCCATGATGTTCCTCAATTGTAACCTTGATTTATCGTAAAGGTCTTTACACGTTTTTACTTCCCACTTTCGTGTTCTCGTTTTAGTGTTTCCTGTTTCTATATTTACACTTCTGATAGTTTTATTGCAGGTTAGCTGTTGTAATTAGTCTTTTTTTACCATTATTCAAGTGATCTTCAAGTCCCTCGTTTGTGGTTTCGACACAATCCGCAATACTAACGGATTCTTTTCCTCCCTCTGCTCATTTATTCCAGTTTAGTTTCAAATATTTTCCTTGTCCTTCTGAGGTATTCATTGCCTACCCCTTTTCCTTCATCTTACCCGGTTAGATCATATCCGCTTTCCAAAATACCCGGGTACTTGAAATTTTCTTTCCTGTTGAGCAATCTCATGATTTATCTGTTTGGGTAATTTGATTCTTTCTCTTGTTCATCTTTTTATTTCCGTTTTTATTTTTTCATCGCCCACATTGCACATTTCTCCATTACGATGTCTTCACTGAAGATGCGGATCTTTTCTTGAAGGATTTCTAATTTCTTTTCGTATTTAGAAAATACTTTGAAGTTATTCACATAAAGAAGGTGATCTCACTTTTCACTTATCTTTTGTCTTTGTTATCATCTATTTCGGACGGGTATTTCTTGCTTCGTATTTTTTAATTGAGCTTCTGTATGAGCATATTGTGTTTTGTTGTTTTAATTCGGATAAATCCTATATTTTTTCTTCGTTATATTTACTTATAATTGTCTTAATTTTATTGTTTTCTTCAGGATCTGTTTTGTTTTTTGTTTGTTTGTTTCTATTTGGTTGATTTGAATTGCCTTTTATTTCCGATGTTTTTCTTTTTCAGAGTTTTATCGTTTCTTCAATCAAATCCAAAGATAATTTATTGATTTTTCTCCATTCCATGATTATATAAATATATTACCATGGTTACCAATGGATGGTGTTAATTTAGTTTGGAAACTGAACGGGATCAGTTTATCCTTGAAGCTATTATTCAAAACCTTAAAATGTTATCCCAATTTCTATGGAGCTTCGAAGCTAATAATTTACTATTCATTTGTTCTACAGGAGTAATGTTCCAATATGTGTCCTTCTAAGAAGATGTCATTGTATCTATTATGTGTCTTTGTAATTTAATTATAAAGTATGAACAAGACAATAGACACATAAACATTGGTAGGTTTTTTTAAATGATAATACCGACATATTTGGTGGTATTTGTGGTGCAAGGATTACAATCGTAAGAAATGGACACGGCGAGACGAGTTCAAACCCTGGACGTGGAAATTTGCATTTCACATAGGGCTAATGCCCCACGGAAAAATATGTATCCAACTATTCTCCCTCCCGCTATGGGTAAATAGGGCAGAAGTCTGCGCTCTTTAACCTTGGTTAAGCAACCTATCTTGGAGAAGTAAAACTATGAATTCAAATCTGTTAAACTCCGCTTAAGAAATTGACCTTGTGTCACATCCTACTCATACAGAGGGTTTGGTATATATATATATATATATATATATATATATATATATATATATATATATATATATGGTGTTCGGGATAAATTTGACAGTTTCATAAGGAAAAAGAAAAAGTGCTTGGTAACTACAAGATTTAATGGATTGTAAAGAAATTCACCAGGCACGGAAATTACACTACTGTCAACAAGTTTCACTCAAAATAACCGCCATTAGCGTCGATCACAACCTTAATCCTGTCCCGGAACCTGGAGCAAGCTGTTTCCCTGGGAAGGATCTCAAAAACTACCTTAATTCTGTCAATTAACTGGGCTTTTGTAGTACTGGCACGCGATTGGTGGCTTTCTCAACAGCGCCACATACATAATAATCCATGGGGTTAAAATCTGGGGAGGCCAAACATTGGGACTGGTGTAGTCGTAAAAATTCTCCGATAACCATTTTTGACTTTTCCCAGAGGTGTGACAGGGCACCGAATCCTGCTGCCATACATATGTCCTACCATTGGTTACCCTTGTTATCCAGGGCTTGACTACAATGTTTAACAACTCCACGTAGGCATCTGAATTCAACCTAATACCCTCTCTGAAAAAATGCGGAGGCATCACATCACTCTCAGAGGACACACATCCGAAAGCCATCACCGTTTGGGGAAATTTAGTCTGCATGACACGAGGAATGTCCTTTGGACTGTATACAAGCCATTTGTTATTCTTTGTGTTGTGCCTTTGATCTTGGCAAAAGTTTTTCTCATCAGAAAAGAACCAGATTGTTTGTGGTTTCACTTTGCAAAAACGTTTCTTCGCTTTGGTCAGACGATTTTCACGGGCCTTTTCTGGGATCAGTTGATCTCTGCGACGTTTGTGTGAGTAGGTCTTCATTGAGTGCAAGCTTTATGGTAGAGACTGAAACATTAAATTCGCGTGACAAAGCCCGAATTCCAATGCCAGGGTCCTCCAACACTTTTTTCAGCAGATTTTCAAGGAATTCTGCTGTACAAACGCAATCAGATCGTCTGTTATGTTGCTTTCTTCTAGCCACAGCCTCGTAGTCTCCATTGAAATTCTCCAGTTCATGCATGATTATTTTTACAATGTTCAGGGAGCATTGGGCAGCAACCATATTCTCCTTATTTTGATGGCCGATGCAGATCATCATGATACGAGTTATTCTCTTCCATGATTCAGGCGGATTGGTTATGTGTTGCACAAAAATGAAACCCAAGAACAATTTCATCTCAAACTTCTGGACAAATTGACAGAAATATTTAACAAATTAATACAGGCTTTTGGAGATCAGGTCCCCTCTCGAGTACTGGTTTTGAAGTTGTACAAAACATTTTTGGATGGGTGAGAAACTGTGGAAGATGAACCCTGTTCAGGTTTTCCAGTCACTCCACTAACTGAGGAAAACTGGGCAAGAGTATGGAGAGACTAAAATGATGTTTGACTGACAGAATGAGTGGAAATGAACTAACATTGATGAGCTGATTTTCAATCAGGGTTGCCAGCCCGAAAAATAAATAAAAAATCAGTCACATTACTTTTTCGATACGCAAATCAGTTTCATTACACTCTAGATATACGTGTTTTTGTGTACGCGTTTTTGGCCAAAAAGAATAATCTTGTGTTTTTTTTCCAGACCTGAGTCCTTGTGACTATTTACTATTCCTCAAAATCAGAACCCAGCTCCATGGCTGCAATTTGAGAATTACTGAGAACGAGCAACAGATCCTGATGGTTTGGTTTGGTTTCTTTGTTTAATGGCATATTATTTAATGCCAAAGTCATCCTTGTAGAATAACAGTAGTGGTGCTATTTAACCTATAGCTGGAGGGATGAGGAGTTTCATACCTTTCCCAAAGAGTATTAATTTGAAAGTGAATGTAATAGTGAGACTGAAGTTTGAAGTCGCTTACTACAGAGTAGCAGTACAGCACATTAGCCACAACTCCACGGTGGCTCTCCCTAACAGGTCCTGGCGAACCAAATAGAGACAGTGTCATTTGAAGACTTCTATCACTGCTTCCGGGTGTGGAAACAACTACTTCGTTGGTGTTCTTTTAAAGAAGTTTTGAGTTGACTTGTATTTAAGTTGATAAATATTTTTCTAAGTCTCGTCACTTAAGAACCAACCTTGTAAAAATTCGTTATAAACAGCGTACAGATCTACCGTCCCATGCCTATGAGTATCACATTCACCAAGAGAGTTGACCATCCCTGGAGTCTTGACGCTACAAGTACTAACAACAAAGATGAATTAAAAAAAGAAGCAGTTGCGGCGGCAGTAATACGTAGGTTTCGCTGCCACTGACGACTACGCTGACACCTTTATTAGCCCAGTAAACAACAAAGGTAATAATAAAAAAGCCACAAGAGGCGTCATGACGATAAGAAAAGGTCCGGCCATTTTGAATTGCTGGGATTCAAGCAGATGCTTAAAAAATAATGGAATCAGAAGAGGACAAAAGAAAAAAATATAAATTGAAAGGGGAGCAACAAAGCGAGAGAGAGAGAGAGAGAGAGAGAGAGAGAGAGAGAGAGAGAGAGAGAGAGAGAGGAGAGGGATAAGGGTAAAAAGAAAAAAGATTTAAATTATGAAAGGAAAGAAAACGAGAGTGAAAGAAGAAGGGGAGGGGAGAGAGAAAGAGGGGGATAAGGGTAAAAAGAAAAAAGATTTAAATTATGAAAGGAAAGAAAGAAAGAAGAGAGAGAGAGAGTGTGAGAGAGAGAGAGTGAGAGAGAGAGAGAGAGAGAGGGGGGGGATAAGGGTAAAAAGAAAAAGATTTAAATTATGAAAGGAAAGAAAACGAGAGTGAAAGAAGAGAGAGAGAGAGAGAGAGAGAGAGAGAGAGAGAGAGAGAGAGAGAGAGAGAGAGAACAAGGGGGAAAAACAGAATTAGGAAGAAAGAAAAAAGAGATAAATTGTGAAAGGAATGAGAATGAGGGTGAAATAAGGAGAGGGGGTAGAGAGAGAGATAGAGGAGAAGAGAGAGTAAGGGAAAAGAAAAGAAAGAGAATAAGGGGGAAAGCAAAGTGAGATTTAAATTAAGAAGAAAAAAGAGAATGATGGGGAAAGAGAAGAAGAGTAAGTTAAAAAATAAAGAGAATAAGGAGGAAAATAAAAGAGGGAGTATAAAAAGGAAAGAAAATAGATATATAAATTTAGAAGGGAATGAGAATGAGAGAGAGAGTGTGTGAAAGGGAGAAAGAAAGAGAAAGTGCGTGTGTGTGTGTGTGTGTGTGTGAAAGAGAGAGAGAGAGAGAGAGAGAGAGAGAGAGAGAGAGAGAGAGAGAGAGAGAGAGAGAGAGAAATTAGGGAAAGAAAGAGAGAGAGAAATTAAGAAGTGGAATAAAATGAGAGGGGGAAAGAATGAGCAGTGGGAGGTAAAAAGAGTAGGAGTAAGAGACGAAAAGAGAGTCAGAAATTAGAAAGGCAAAGAGAAAGATGAAAAAATAAATATGTAGAAGATTAAGACTGGGAGGGTTACGATTCAGAGAGAGAGAGAGAGAGAGAGAGAGAGAGAGAGAGAGAGAGAGAGAGAGAGAGAGAGAGAGAGATGGGGGCGTGTGAAGAAGTTGAAGGGCTTTAAACGATGAGTGAAATGATGACGTTGCAAGAAGAGAGGAAGATAGAAAGCGAAAAAGTGTGACGTAGAGAATAGATGGAGGAATAAAGTAAAATGTGTCTTATTATAAAGGGAGAAGCAGTGTGAGTAGTGAGCTAAGAGGAAGGGGGGAAAATACTTGTAGTTTACTGAATAAAGATTGATGACTTGTGCTTTTCTGGAAAGCAACAGGAAATAAAAGATGCAGAAAAAGTCATGCACACTTAAACATACACAGACTTGATCAGTTTTCAACATGCTGTTCGGCCATTTTTTTTTATCATTGTAAAATATTTTCCTCCACAAAAATAGATTCATTTTCTTAATTTCTTTTGACTTATGTCTTTTCTTGCCTCGGATGAATTTTATTTCTTTTTTTCTTTCTTTCTTTCTTTCTTTCTTTTCATAAATTAGATTATTTCACCTTTTTCATTCTAAGCGAGTCCTTCTTTCTTTCTTTCTTTCTTTCTTTCTTTTTTCTTTCTTTTCATAAATTAGATTATTTACCTTTTTCATTCTAAGCGAGTCATTCTTTCTTTCTTTCCTTTCTTTCTTTTCCTAAATTAGATTATTTCACCTATTCATTGTAAGCGATTTTTCATTCTTTCTCTCTTTTCCTAAATTAGATTATTTCACTTTTTCATTGTAAGCGATTCTTTCTTTCTTTCTTTCTTTCTTTCTTTCTTTCTTTCTTTCTTTTTTTGTCCTAAATTAGATTATTTCACTTTTTTTAATTCTAAGCGAGTCTTTCTTTCTTCTTTCTTTCTTTTCTTTCTTTCTTTCTTTCAATAGGTACACAATTCTTTAACCTTCCTTTCAATCATTGTCCACTTGATGCTTTACAACATTCACTCGGTGCTTGTTTTATGTGTCCAAACAATTACAACGAGGTACCCATGCATCCACCAACCACTTTTTCTTTCTCGCTACCTCCCTTTCACAACACACACACACACACACACACACACACACACACACACACACATCATCATCATCATCATCATCATCAATCATCACAGACACATACGTGTGCTGTGACGGACGCCGTCCTTAAAAGCACTTACGCACGGATTCACAGACACACTCGAATCTTAAAGACACACTCCTGAAATCACCCCCTAAACAATTCTCTTGTTCGTTTACAGTTGACACGGGGCTTTTAATGGACACAAAGGAAATGTTTGTAGCTGTTCTGTTCAACTCTGAGAAAAATGTTTGGGGTTCGAGCCTTGTACGAGTCATTTGGGCTATGCATAATTTTAAACACCTTATTCATTAACTATTTAAACATTTAGGCCCTTACAATTCGGATACCTGATAATTATCATTGCTCCCAGGTCCACTCTTACCCGGAGTGGTAGTACATGTTAGAGTCCTAACTATGGGTCAAATAGAGCCTCGTCAGTCTGAAGTACCTCTTCATTGCCATTATTCAGGATTCTCTCTGATTTGGAGTGGAGGTACCTGTTAGGGTCCCATCTATGGTTCAAATAAGTAAGTAAAGTAGACGGAGTGGCCTATCGTTGATATCAGCCAGACAATGAGGGCGTCTATCCCCTTTTTAATAGCGATAGACCAGGGAGATAGTTTTTGCATCTGAGGTGGAGCACCTTTTTTGGCGGGGCAGTTTGTGACATTATTTCATTATGTGACTTACCATATTTTCTCGTTCATCGCAAAAGTTAAATTTTATCATTTTTCTGGCTTTTGGCAATCATTGACATGTCCTAATGCATTTGTTTTGGGTTGAAGCAATTAAGAATTTTGTATCTCTCTTTAAGTGTCCTCTGCTTAGACATGTCCATGATTGTTCGTTTGCGATATTTTCGATTTGATTTTTAGATTCTCCATGGCGCGTTGTCTTTTTCCCAAGTTTCTTTCCTTGTTGAGTTCTTCTTTTCTCCGTCATTTTCCATTCGATAAACTAGCAAAAGTATTTAAGTTTTCATGTCATAAATATATATTAAATTACAAAGAACAACGAAACTAAATAAGAATGAATAAAAAATATTACCCTTATTTTAATGTTATTTTAATTGATTTCTATATAAAATTATATATTAGGATTGTTTTTAATACGTTTTAGAATAACATGATAATGTTAGAAATCAGTAACAGCAAATAATTATTTATCAAACCCAGTTTTGTTAAAATCATTATGCAAATTATTCCCACCATATACTATATAAATCTTTATTTCTTAGAGATATATAACACATATTTCAGGATTTCAAATGCATTAATGGTATGGGCAGTTTTGCGGCAAATCTGACTCAGCTAAATTTTAATACAGACATCGTTGATATAAGATAGTAATTAAGATTAGATAATGACTATTTCATAATCGTTGAGAATATAACTTAAATAACTAAGGAAATTGTGACGTCAGAGGTGACGTAGTTTCGGTGACAGACAAACAGTTAGATAATCTTCTTCATAATAAGATGTTGTATTGCACTGTTTATTCTATGAATACTGTTCCTTTGTGTGGCATAAAAATGGCCTTTTAAAAAAGGATCTGTTTAGGCACAATACAATTTAACACTCTGCTGCATTTAATTTACTTAATAGCAGCTTTAACTTCTGCTGTTCGTTCCAGTCTTTTGAATTCATTTTAAAAAAGATCTTCGGGGGTCTCTAAATTACACCATTTTTATCTGTGATATTTCAGCTAACTCAAGGAGCTCACTATAGCGTCTTAGTTGCTAAAACATACCGACTGCATCCCCTGCCGAGAGGTAAGAAGCCCCTCCCTAACAAAACGAAACAAAACAAAAAAAAAATGCCATGGTTATGACGCTAAACTGCGTTTGATGGTGAGGCTCCAGTTCTGGAGAATTAGGGAGTGCGGAATTAACTCTATATACTCGGGATAAATTTGACAGTTTCATAAGGAAAAAGAAAAAGTGCTTGGTAACTACAAAATTTAATGGATTGTAAAGAAATTCAACAGGCACGGAAATTACACTACTGTCAACAAGTTTCACTCAAAATAACCGCCATTAGCGTCGATCACAGCCTCAATCCTGCTCCGGAACCTGGAGCAAGCTGATGTTACAGTTTCCCCGGGAAGGGTCTAAAACTACCTTAATTCTGTCGATTAATTGGGCTTTTGTAGTACTGGCACGGTGATTGGTGGCTTTCTCAACAGCGCCACATACATAATAATACATAAGATCTGGGGAGTTCGAGGCCAAACATTGGAATTGGTGTAGTCGTAAAAATTCGGCGACAAATTTGACTTTTCCCAGAGATATGGCAGGGGGTCGAATCCTGCTGCCATACATATGGCCTACCATTAGCTACCCTTGTTATCCAGGCTTGACTACAGTGTTTAGCAACTCCACGTAGGCATATGAGGGTCCTCCAACTCTTTTTTTCTGCAGATTTTCGAGGAATTCTGCTATATGAATGCAATCAGATCTTCTGATATGTTGTTTTCTTTTAGCCACAGCCTCGTAGTCTCCATTGCAATTCTCTAGTTCATGCCTGATTGTTTTTACAGTGTTCATGGAGCATTGGGCAGCAAACATAATCTCCTTATTTTGATGGCCGGCGCAGAATCATCATGATATATACTAGGCGTGTTAAAAATATCGATATTTTTTAATACTTTTGACACACCTTGTATTCTGAAAAAAAAAATGAACGTTCCATTCATTGTTCATTTCGATCTTGGTAAATACAGCTTCAATCTCGATACTTTTCTGACACACCTTATATATATATATATATATATATATATATATATATATATATATATAGTCATCCACAGACGCCGTATTTCGACGTTTCACGTCTCTTCAGCGTGGCTAGACATTAGCACGCTACAACCAGCCGGGATGGAAACCCGATAGATTTATTATCAGTCAGACTTCTTAACCACTCTGTTATCAGAAACCTACCGACTGGAACGAAGATTTTAACTGATAGATACATACATCAGTATATATGTAAAGGCCGCCAGAGAGAGCTCCATCCGTTGTATCGGAAAGCGTTATAGGTGTATTTGGGCAGCATCTTTTCATTAAAACACATTTTTTGAATCCAAATTGTTTTGTATTTTTTCTTTTTCTTTTAAATATGTAATGTTTAAAACAATCTTGATAATAATTCAAAGGCGAACCGAAAATATTCGTAATTATAATTCTCTCTGATTTTTTATAAATTCTTTTCGAGATGATAACATCAAGAAATGATTAAAGATTGAAAACAATAATAAAAAATTACAAAACAATTTCGATTCTGTTGCATTCAACAAAAATTATATATATATATATATATATATATATTATATATATATATATATATATATATATATATATGAACAATGAATGGAACGTTAATTTTTTTCAGAATACAAGGTGTGTCATAAAAGTGCCGAGTTTGAAGCTGTATTTACCAAGATAGAAATGAATGTAACGTTAATTTTTTCAGAATACAAGTTGTGTCAAAAGTACAAAAAATCTCAATACTTTTTAGACACACCTTGTATGTGTGTGTGTGTGTGTGTGTGTGTGTGTGTGTGTGTGTATGTTTGTAGATGTGTGTGAGTGTGTGTGTGTGTTATTTTACAAACCAAATGTTAAGACTATTAACGTATCAACATAGTAGACCTAGGGTTGCATTTTTGTGTAGTAATTCTAAGTTTAATAGATGGCAAGGCGAATTGAAAGCAAGCAGTGTCCGATGCAGAGACGAAAGAGGCTTACTGAAAAGATGTACAAATTTATTATCGAAAAGAGGGAGGAAGGGAGACCTAGTCAGACGGGCTCACATAGAATAGAATAGAAGGAACGGAATGACCGAATAGTGAACAGAGAGAGAGAGAGAGAGAGAGAGAGAGAGAGAGAGAGAGAGAGAGAGAGAGAGAGAGAGAGAGAGAGAGAGAGAGAGGGGTTATAAATAATACATTATAAAAAACACTTTGGAGAGGGTGAACAGCTATCGATTGCGAGGTTCAATAGGGAAATGGTGCGCTGATTAAAAAGTCTTTATTTATAGAGTGAGCTAATGCCCGATCCAACTTGTTTCTTGTCGACGTCCGGCCAGTTGGTGGGCAGCAACCATAACCCGGACACAGGCTATTCTTCATGTTTGCCTTGGAGCAAACAAAAGGGAAAAACACTACGTAACTAGGGGTGGAGAGGATGAAGGAGAGGCGAGGGTGAGAAAGATCGGATGTGTGTGTGTGTGAGAAGAGAGAGAGAGAGAGAGAGAGAGAGAGAGAGAGAGAGAGAGAGAGAGAGAGAGAGAGAGGCATATGTATATGTGAGAATGTTTGAGAAAGAATGAGTGAAAGATAGAGAGGGGAAAAATTAAGATAGGGCTGTGAGTGTGTGAGAAAGAAACTGTGTGAAAGAGAGAATATTAAAAAGAATGAGAGTGGCATGAGAGAGTGCAAGAAAGAAAGAGACTGAAAAGAGAGGGTCAAAAAGAAAGATATAGATGTGAAAGAGTGTGCGAATAGATAGATATATAGATAGATAGATATAGATAGATAGATAGAGAGAGAGAGAGAGAGAGAGAGAGGGGTTTATCAAGTGATATATGATCGCTATTTTATGGTGAATTAAAAATACCATTCATTGTGTTTAGTCAGGTCTATTTTTTCTTATGGGCTTGCATAAGCTATACATAATGATAACACTTATTCAAAAGCCTGTTGACTCTACTTGTCACAGCTATAATACTGTTCTATACTTTTCAAGTAAGAGCTTGTATCTTAAAAATTTTATTTTATTAGAAAAAATGAGTATGATTTTTTAATTCAGCGTAAAAAACTGCCTTAAAATCATCTACTATATATTCAACCTTGAAAACATCGCAGACCAGTGTTATCAGTCTTACACAGCCTTTCGTTCATGTAAAATGGCTAAACATAAACTTGTATTTATTTGTTTGAAGGATAATTTTGAAAATCGATGATAAATTTGTAATTGGAAAGGTTTGATAGATGGAGATTTAGCTACTGCTCCGTATTTGTCGTATGACTTGTGACACTAGGGTAGGTTGATTTTTCACTCTAAAAAAAAATTAGATTCTGTCAAACAGCAAAAGTTTGTGTATTAGTATAAAGAATACTAACACCAAAAACTAGTAAAGTCGTAGTATTCTAAGCCCCCCCCCCCAACAGGGAAGCGGTGTTTTTGGTGTGACTTGATTCTAAATAAACCACCCCCTACAGTTGAATAAAGAACTGAGTAAATAGACTTCTAAGATTTCTCTAATATTGTGCAAAAGATTGCACTCGGAACTTTTTACATCAATGTAAAAGTAAAGTCGGCAGAGTGGCCTATTGTTGGTATCAACCGGACAGCGAGGGAGTCTATGCCCTTTTCACCAGTGCTAGACCAGCGCCACATCTTCCGTCAGCTCTTCCCTTTACCACACAGATCAGATTAGCCAATCTGTGCTACTCATACGCTGAATTGATGGGAACCGGTATCGAGTTCGAAACCTCGCGATTCCTAGACGGGTGCTTTACCGACTGAGTTAAATCGGTCCCAATGTAATTACATAAAATTTTACTGAAACTTCCCAGATTATGGGATACTGGTTGTATATATATTTACCAACTCCTCCGCATGAGCAGGATGTGACACAAGGTCAATTTCTTAAGCGTAGTTCAACAGGTTTGAATTCAGAGTTTTCCTTCTCCTAGACGGGTTGCCTAACCAATGTTAAAGAGCCCAGTCTGCCCTGCTATTTATCCATAGCTGGAAGGAGAGTAGGATTCATACCTTTCCCAAGGGTATTAGCGCTAAGTGAAATGCAATTATCACATCCAGGATTTGAACTCGGGGCGACGAGTCCATTTCCCATGACTTTAACCATTACACAATGCGCTTCCAATACTGGTTGTATATGTTTCTATTTTAGTTTCATTTCCACTACATTCATTTCTAAGAGAAATGGCGAAATTGATTTTATTGCAATTTATTTTTAACTATTGGAAACATGAATAGATGGGGAATTGATAAAAGGATTGAAAATGATGGACTTATTGTCAACGGTATTGGCTGTATAAAAACGTGGAAAGTTCAAACTATTAAGCCAATCCTATGACTGATTGTAAAAGTTACAAATAGAATCAAAAGCGATTTATTAACAAAGAGTGAAGAGAATTACATTGGGATCCACAAAGCAATTCGATAGGATCATGGATAGAG
>CM042140.1:128071006-128106006 GCA_023376005.1 Doryteuthis pealeii | reverse complement strand
TGGATGGAAACAATTAAAAGGGGGACTGTGCCGAGGTTGAATTAGTGGTGACACACCCAGGACAGTTCAATGAGTTTCCTGCACCCCTCAGAATCATCGACTTACAGGGACAATACCTCGTAGTGCTCCCGTGCGAATCATGATGTCGTTAATGCGTCTAGCCGCTCACCTGTCGATGGGTAACGAGAATGTGAAAAGAGGAGTGGGCAGATAGAATAAACACCTTTTGAGTTGGGATCACCCTCGCTCCCCACACACTCCATTTGAACACCCATTTCAGTCAAGTGCCGGTACCGCGAGACCGCGCGCCTGGCACACGCTCCTTTCACAATCGGTGGCAATTTTTTGTCTTTTTCTTTTTTTTTTATCAGATAAATTGTAAATTGTTTTTTTGTTGTTGCAAATAACGATTCTTTAAATGCGTGTGTCTATGTATCTGAGATCATGTTTCTATGTATATGTTTGAGTTGTGTAAGAAAATAATCGGACAGATAATGGTGTGTAATATATAAATACATGCCCTTTTTTTATTTCTATTTTTTTATGTCAATCATGAATATTTTTCTTTATTTTCTTAATTGTAGTCGCACAGTTCATAGTTGTTGTAGAAATGACGACTCGTGTCAGTTGCGCTAGAAAAAGCAACTATAATTTAGATGAATGGAGGTACTAGTCAATAATAATAATAATAATAATAATGATGATAATAATAATAATAATAAACTAGCACAAGGAGAATACAAAGCTAGGCATGACTGGATTTTAAAGGTGATCTACTGGAAATTGTGCAAGAAACTAAATTTTGACCATACAACAAAATGGTATAAACCAGAATCTGTTCTTGAGAATGAAACGCATAAAATTCTCAAGGATTTTGAGATAAAAACGGATCACTTTAACCCAACCTAGTATTGATTAACAAAAAAAACAAACAAAAAATGAAAAGAAAGAAAAAGAAGAAAACTTGTCAACTAGTAGACTTTGAAGTCCCAGCAGAAGATGAAAGAAAATGAAAAGAAATTGCTAGAGAATTGAAAACAAAAAAACTGTGGAATATGAGGGTGAAAGTGATACCAATTGTAGTTGGTGCACTTGGAACGGCCCCAAAGAACAGACCAGAGGAAGAATTGAGACTATCCAGACAATAGCAAGAATGCTCAGAAGAGTCCCAGAGACTTGTTGTTACTCTAGTGAAAGACCATCAGATTATGCTGGTGAGAAAAACTGAAAGGGAGTGAAATAATGATACAACTATATGGATACTTCAAGTGATAAACTAGAGAGCTCGCACATGAGAAGACCTGGACATGGCTAAGAAGGGGAAACCTCAAAATAGAAACTGAATCTCTCATAATTGCAGCAAAAGTCAATGTCATAAGCAGAAAGAACTATATCGAAGCGAAAATAGATAAAACGTAACATAATAGAAAGTGTAGGATATGCGGAGAAAAAGGCCATCAGCACCTACTAGTAAGAAGTAGTATTTTAATTGATAAATACATACATAGGTATATATGTTACGGTCACTTACAAAGTTCATATCCGTAAATAACAGAGATCCTTATCTTATCTTATCTTATATATATATATATATATATATATATATGTGTGTGTGTGTGTGTGTGCGTGTGTGTGTTTGTGCGTGCGTGGTGCGTGTGTGTATGTGTGTGAATGTGCTTGTGTCTGTGTGTGTGATTTTTTGAAAACGTATTAGTTTCGTATTTATTCTCAAATAGCCTAACTTAATGCTTCAGTCTTAAAATGATATTTACAGATATTTTTCAATCTATTCCATAATGGTTCATAAGGAGTAAAATCTGTAATTGATCTAAGTGCTACTTTATCCTTTTTTGAAACTTTATACCACACGGCCACGACTCTAATCAGCTGCCTATTTAAATTTTTAACTACGTTCTGCACAGTCGAGCACGATTTACATGCGATCTCATCACGGATGTTCTTCAGTATCGTCGGTTATCGACTGTTGTCAACGTACGGCGCCGCCAACAAGTGTATTATTCGTCTGCCTTCTTTTTTTCCGGCCTGGAATGACAGATTAAATTAGACGTAATTAGTCGAGGTAAAAAAAACAACATCTTTTCTGGGACGTGACTAACCGTCGTCGTCTTAAATTAATTAAGCTTAGCTTTTTCGTTGCCGCATTTTAACATAAGTCGTTCCCAGTTCTGTATTTTCCAGAACCCACAACCCAAATCAAACAAACAAAACAAAAGATAGGTATGACCAAAATTTCGGTACGATAATACACCCTATTTCTCTTTAAACTTTTATAAAAAATGAAAAATTTTTCTTACATATAAATTTTTTCTAGGAATTTCTTCATTATAAAAATGAATGAAAAAAGTAGTCTAAAATTAATATTGTTTTCCTTGCTTCAAATTTTAGAAAAGTTGAAAGTTGCTGTAAATGTTTTTTTTTTCTCTCGTCTTAAACGAAATACGAATAAATAAAGAAAAGAGAGAGAGAGAGAGAGAGAGAGAGAGAGAGAGAGAGAGAGAGAGAGAGAGAGAGAGGGGGGGGGCTAGGATAAACAGAGAAGAAAGAAAAACCTAAAAAGCTAAGGAAAGAAGAAATGAAGTCGCGGAAGAAAAACATATAGACACCCCCCTCCCACCACTCCGACAAATAAATAAATAAAGGATATATATATATATATATATATATATATATATATATATATATATATATATATATATAGAGAGAGAGAGAGAGAAGAGAGAGAGAGAGAAGAGTTGTAGATGGGACTTAATCATCTGAACGAATAGTAGCTGTGATATCTGAACGGTAAAACCTGGACAGTTGCCCGATGTGTTTTCATTATATTAAAGTCGATAACTACAACAGGTAGAAATCGTCCAGTGTCCTTATTAATGCAGTTAGCTTGTTGCATGCAGACATTTCAGACGACTGCTAATCACGGCCTCTCCTCGGCCTAAACTCAGTTTAGTTTGTAGTGACTCTGGATGGACGACTCAGTGGTACGGTATAGAAAAAGATGCTCTAAAGTTTTGAGTTCGAATTCTGTCGATGACAGCTCTTCCTTGTTCTGTTTATTTTTTTCTTTATATTTACCATATATAGATGTGTAATGAACGACTTTTTATGACCGATTTCTCACCTCAAAACGGGTCATTTATTACACGATTGTGATTTTGAAACGTCGAAGCTTACCTTTTTCCTGGCCTAACCTTACCGTTTCTGTCACCGTATAGTCTATACCTAAACAAAGGAGTTGTTCATTACATGCAATATATGATAAAAACACCTTTTTGTGGCAAAAAATTAGGGGTCATTTTTGAAACGCAATATATGATTAAAAAAAACCCACATTTTTGTAATTAAACATTAGACGCAATATATGATAACACCTTTTTGTGGCTAAACATTAGGGGTCGTTTATAACATAATATCGTTCATTACTCGAGTACATACAGTAGTTAAATTTCTGTTAACTGTATGTCTCGCTTCCAATGTTTCCAATTTGAGTGTCTGAAGATTGACACTATATAAATATTTCAAATTAACTCATTTTGTCGCCACTAACTTGACTTTGATTGTGGAGGGTTACTAATGAGGTTAATCAGGTGCGAGGTTACTAGGTTAAGTAGATTTTGTCAAGACTTAACCAAATAAAAGTTTGGTTGGTTGGTTGGTTGGTTGGTTTTTACTGCATGTCAACCCTTGTTGGGTTATTTTATGCCGAAAACATTTTGTTTTATTCATTCTTCATGGGTTATTCAATTTTCATTTTTAAACTCAGTTTTCTTTGAACACATTTTTACACTCATTTTTTCCTATTTAACTCATAGATGGGACCCTAACAGGTACTGTCATACCGAATCAGAGTGGACCTGGAAGTAATGGCAATGAAGGGGCACTTCATCCCCCAGAGATGAAGTTTAATGTCATGGACATTAAACCCCCAGCCACAGCTTTCTAGCACATATATAATAAAAAGCGTTGGGGGGTTTGCCATAGCGACAATAGAGTCGGGAGTATCATATAGGTGCTAGTGCTTGGCATGACCAGCCGATTGATCGGAGGGGCCTCTCCGACCACCCATCTAGCGGGCCAAAGTGGAGAGTTGTAAGTCATTGACTGCTCAACCACCAGGATTCCGTCTTTAAGCATCCCGAGTCGGTACCCACGGCCAACTGGTGGCCATATTGGAGAGGTCTTACCCTCTACAGAGGTGCAGTCGACGTATCCTATAGCCCCAGCCGACTGGACGCGGTTATTTTTTAAAAACCATCTAGTATTATTTGATAACTAATGTTTAGGGAATCGCGTTCATTATACGTTCATATATACATTTTTTTCGTAGTTCTGAAGAGTTTTTTTGCATATACTCCAGTCGAATATGTATCTTCCCAACCCCTTCGCACATGTAGGATACGACACAATGTCAATCTTTAAGTGGAATTTGAATTCAGCGGTTGTCATACCAAAGTTAAAGAGCACAGTCTGTCCAATTATTTACCGATAGCTGGAGGGAGAATAATTGGATTCATACATTTCCTTAGAGTATTAGAACCATGTGAAATGCAGACAGCCTCGTTCAAAATTTGAATCCGGGTTACCGTATCCATTTCCTATGATGATAACCATTACACAACAAATGCCTCCTATCGAATACTAATAATCTTTAAACAGATCTGTTTGACCCATAGATGGGACTCTAACAGGTACTACCACTTCATGTTAGAATTGACCCGAGAGTAATGGCAATGAAGAGGTACTCCACACTCTCAAGATCTCCAGACTTGGGGCTTCATCATCCGATACAGTTTAGTGTCATACACAAGACACCTCCTTTTTTGGAGGGTGTGTCTTACCCTCTGCAGGGGATACAATCAGCGTATTATAAGCCCCACCAACATGGCGTGATGAGTGTTTATTTCATGCCCTTAATATAAATTCATGTAATAAGTTGAATTATGTAATTAACTGAGAAACAACGTCTCTCTCTTCGCACTTTGAGCCCTTTAGCAAAAAATAACAAATGTTAAATTCTAGGGGACAGTCCACTCTGCTTCATATTATACTCCCCATTGCACTTAATGGGTCAGTAGGGTGGGTCGATTTAGAACTGTAACGTCTCCCATGTGGTGAAAGTTGCAAATTAACATGAAGAATTACCAAATTATTTTTCTTCAAAACTTCGCCTTCGGTTGAGGAAATAGATTCAATCTTTTAAAATGTTATCACTGTTACAGCTTAATTATAAGGCAAAAAGCAGCATATCAGAGGTGTCAGTGGGGATGGGGAATATTTTCAAATTGAATTCTAGTTCTAATATTTTATTCGTTTCGTTTAAAATTAATCTTTTCTGTTTTAAATATTGAAGTTGCTAAATTTTCTAATCAATTTCGAGGCTAAATGTTGCAAAAACGAGGATTTTTGGTGCATTTTAACAAACAATCTTGGGTGCTATTTCCTCAAACAATGGTGCAAGTACGACAACTAGTTTTTGATATCAGTATTTATTATGCCAACACACAAATTTCGCTAGTTGATATTTAAAAAAAGTGAAAAATCAACCTACCCTAATGGTTAAGCCCCAGGTACCTGAAATATCCCCAAAATGGAAAGACCGACGGGACTGGACGCTTTCTGGAACTACCCACACATACATAAACTTGTGTAAAGGTGGACACTGCTCCAAATCTAACGGCGTCCCATCGTAGTTTAATGGTTAAAAACTAGTCTCGCATATCCATTACTACTAAACGAGTCAAATCCTACCCGTGCTAATGTGCTGGACTGTGACATCATAGTAAGCGAGTTCGAACTCCAGTCGCGCTATTACGATCACACTCGGACTAATACACTTGGGAAAGGTATGAACTCCTTCATCCCCCCAACTATGGGTTAAATAGTACTATTATTGTTCTTCAACAAGGATGTATTTCGTATTAAATAACCCATGAAAGTTGATATGTCATGAAACAAAAGAAATCAAACCTATATATATTTACCAACCCATCTGGACGAGCAGGATGTGACACAAGGTCAGTTTCTTAAGCGGAGTTTAACAGGTTTGAATTCAGAGTTTTCCTTCTCTTAGGCTGATTACCTAAACACGGTGAAAGAGTCCAGTATGCCCAACTATTTGCCCATAGCTGGAGGGAGAGTAGTTGGATACATACCTTTCATGTGAAATGCAAAAATCCTCGTCCAGGGTTTGAACTCGTCTCGTTGTGTCCATTTCCTACGACTCTAACCATTACATAACGCGCATCCATAAATCAAACCCATAGGCCATGAGACTTGACTAAGCTAGATCTAGATTTTGTTTGGCCAGTATATTTTTTCACTCTTTTCTGAATCGAAAGCTGGACTGTGTTTAATTTACTTTTTTTTTCTTTTTCTTAAGGACATTCTTCTGCCGAATTGAAGTAAGGGCCTCGTGTTGCTCGAACCAATGTTCTACAGACGTTCGTTGATATTCTATCGGCATGGGAAAGCATAGTTATTTAAATTTATGGTGCCATTTTCAGGCCTTGTCTGGCTTTGAAGAATTCAAACTGTAAACAGATAAACAAGAAAACGCGCAAACAATTACGCGGGCTGAAGTTGCGTTTGAGTTTGAATCAAATCCAAAACATTCCAGCTGCATTTCTCAGAAGCAACGAGAGAATTTTGGCTACAGTTGGTGTTCCATATTTTGACTCTCCGCCTGTTTAACAAAGGAATGCAATTGCAGATTGCAAGTGCTCGTGTCGTAGTCAGCATTGGGAAGTAGCCGTTTTAGTCAATTAGTTAATCTTTTGTGCCGGCATGATGAGCATCGTTAACAATAATAAATAGTAAATCAAGCGATGCGAATCTCTGGACCAAAAGATGTGAACTGAACCTACACACACACACACACACACACACACACACACAATATATATATATATATATATATTGATAATATAAAAAGGTCGTCGGGCGGTCTAATGTCGGTATCAGCCATGCAGCGAGGGAGTCTATCCCCTTTTCACTAGCGCTAGACTAAGGAGGCTATTTTAGTGTCTGAAGTGGCGCACCACACCTACCATCATCCCCTTACTTTACTGCACAGATCCCTGTACTACTCATACGCTGAGTTGGCAAGGACCGGTATCGATATTACTGACCGTTACTAATTTATTGATTTCGATCCTCTCAAGGTGCTCCATATTTATTGTCTTATTCCAAACAATTTTAAGCTTAGTAAAAACACACACTTACACACATGCATACATGCTTGCACGCACAGACACAGACAGACACTTTCAAAAAACGTCCGTTAGAAATGGACTTGTTGCCCTGAGTTCAAATCCTGGACGTGGTAATTGCATTTAACTTAGCGCTAATACTTTTGGGAAAGGTATGAATCCTACTCTCCTTCCAGCTATGGATAAATAGTAGGGCAGACGGGGCTCTTTAACCTTGGTTAGGCAACCGGTTTAGGAGAAGGAAAACTCTGAATTCAAACCTGTTGAACTCCGCTTAAAAAATTGACCTTGTGTCACATCCTGCCCGTGCGGAGGGTTTGGTATATATATATATATATATATATATATATATATAGGGGTTATGATTGGCATCTTATCAGTGGTATAGAGTTTTATTTCAGCTACCCTTTTCCTTTTCGACTAAGTATTCTGGTTTTAATACCATTAGTTGTAAAGTCAAAAAGGATATGTAAATGCTAGACTTCAATATATGCAAACGTTTCATGAGTTCCCTAAATATTCACAGGTCCTTTTTAGGTCACACGTTCCCTTTGTTCCTCTTCGGCTCCATCTCATAGTTATTATATATATATATATATATATATATATATATATATATACAAGGTGTGTCAAAAAAGTACCGAGATTTTTTGTACTTTTTGACGCACCTTGTATTCTGAAAAAAAGTTCCATTCATTATTTTTTTTCCAGAATACAAGGTGTGTCAAAAAGTACCAAGTTTAAAGCTGTATTTACCAAGATAGAAATGAAGAATGAATGGAACGTTATTATATATATATATATATATATATATATATATATATATATATATATATGAATAAAAGTTAAATGCAAATGAGAAAAGTTTGCATAAAAATGTGCTCCATGCTTCGAAGAAGAAGAAATGAAAAGAAAGTGGATACCGGAATAGATTGACTGAGTAATTTTAACGGCATATATACGGTCCCTAGACGTTAGGGAATCGCGTTCATTGTACGTTCATATTTGCATTTTTTATGTAGTTGTTTCTCAAGAGTCTTTTTTTTGCACACTGACCTATCGAATACAAATAATTTTTAAACAGATCTGTTTAACTCATAGATGGGAGCCGAACAAGTATTACCTCTCCGGAACATGGAAGTGGCCATGGAAATTAAAAGGTGATTTCACACTCCCCAGATCTCCAGAACGCTAGCCTTACCATCAGATGCAATTTAGAGTCATACCCAGGGCACCCCTTTTTGTGGGGTCTAATTCATTTAATTTAAACACAGATGTCCTTAGAAGAACTCAACCACCTTAGTTTAGAAGAAGAAGCAACTAGAAGAATCCAACTAGACAACAACATGGCAGCTGGAGGAGATGGTAGAAAGATTAGCAAGAAGCAAATAAGATCTCCTCACCAAGTAAGTCTCTAATGTCTCTCCTTAATATCTCTCTCTATCACTGAAGAACTCTCTTCTATCTGAGAAGTCTCACTCTCATACATCCATTAGATAACTTATGTCAATGTGGGTATGCAATAGGACCACACTCCTCTGCAGATGATATAGTGCATTCTATTTCTCGCAGATAGACATGGGGACAGACTGGCCATAAATAAAAACTGCCACAGCGCTTATAAAAATGCAGCGTCTGAAATGATGATGATGTTGAAACTTTAAAATGATGTAAATATCATTGACAATAAACAATAAACGTTTCTGTGATTTCTAAATATTTTGGTGACCTTACATTTGGGATTACTCTCGTATTATTTGTTTTATTATCTTTTGATTGTTTTATATTCTTGTTTTTAAGGTTTTTATTTTTATCATTCTTTTTGTTTGTATTTTTTCTTTTATTTGCTTTTTATTATGTTTTATATCTTATCTATTTCTCTGAATGTTTGAGATGAGGCTTGATGATTAGTATTATCTGCGTTATTCGGACTATTGTCCCCATCTTCATTGTTATTTGTACAACGTTTCGGCCGATATGTCCTCCGGCCTTCTTCAGGTATTTCTTATCAGACTCTGGAACCATCTCGGACTCGGGAACCTTCTTTTTGGACTCGGAAATCTTCTTGTCGTAGTCGGGAACCTTCTTGTCATAATCGGGAGCCATCACGGAACTTCGAACCTAACCCTTTATTCAATCCTCGGGGGTACCCTGTTCTCATTCCGCTAACCATAGCTGGGGTAGGAGTCGTGTTAATTATTTTTCTATGTTACTGCCTCTACTTTGGATTGAACCAGGAATCCAGAGATAGCTGCCACTTAGAACTGTCTTAACCTAACTACCTTATCCACTAGGCCATGTGTCCAATTGGAAGGTTCCCGAACCCGAAAGAAATACCTGAAGAAGGCCGGATGCATATCGGCCGAAACGTTGTGCAAATAACAATGAAGATGGGGGCAATAGTCCGAATAATGCAGATAATACTAATCTTATCTATTTGTTTTAATTATTAATTATCTAAAAAAATCCTTTTTAAATATATCATTGGTTTATACATTTAACAAACTTTTATTTAGCTTTTATAAATGAGGGGTAAAAGTTTAAATATCTAAGCACAGGGACCATAACTAATTGATATAAAAACATAATGATTATTTCTCCAATAGTAGGGGCTTATTATTCAGTTATATGAAACTTGTGTATTATTTTAGCCCCCTTTCATTTAACATTAAAAACATTACGATTGTTCTGCCTGATATCTCAAATTACAATTGAAATTATCCTGCGATTAGAATTAAAGGCAAGGGCTTATGAAAATTTAAGAGACAAAGAAAGAAAGCAAGAGAGAACATTTAAAAGAAAGAAAGAAAAAAGAAAGAAAGAAAGAAAACAGACAGAGAGAAAGTGAGACATACAGATACAAAGACCGACAGACACACAGACAGAAATAAATAAAAAAAACAAAAGAAAGAGAATAAAAATGAAGTGATCATTTAAAAGAAAGAAAGAAATTGGAAAGAAAGTAAGAAAGAAAAAAGCGAGACGGGTCGAATAAGAGAGAACATTTAAAATAAAAAAGGAGAGAGAGAGAGAGAGAGAGAGAGAGAGAGAGAGAGAGAGAGAAGAGAGAGAAGAGAGAGAGAGAGAGAGAAGAGAGAAAAAGAAAAGAAAAACAAAACATGAAAGAAAGACAGACAAAAAGAAAAAAAAAACCGGTTCTACCTATTGGGTTCCTATCTATGGATCAAAATAGATCTGTTTGAAAATAATTAGTATTAGATGGGAATTCATCGAAATATATTATTGTGCAAATGACTTCTGCATAACAGAGATTCCTATTTTTCTGACCTCCCACCTGGCTAGGACGTGACACAACGTCTTTTTAACGTGGGGAGTCACGCACAAACCGAAGATCATGAGATGGCCAGTGTAAAAAATACATGGCTCCCGTCGGCATCACTCAAGCACCGGGCAATAAACCCAGCCCTGTCCCTTTAGATCGAGGGAGCAGGTGTTTCCTTGGGGATGGTCCCCTGGAAACACGCTGTTAATTTTCTTCAAATCTGCAAGTCTAGAGGCCGAAGCCTCGTGACCGGAAACCAGACTGTAAAACAACCAACCAACCAACCAACCAACCAACATTTTTTTTTTTTTAAGAATTTCTTTTTTTTTTTTTATTCAGACTTAAAATTGTTTTTTTTAATTAAAATTTAAGTTATTTTTATCAAAATTTAAAAATTTCGTCGCTTTTTTAAAATTAAAAATGTCGATGTTTTTTTATCAGGATTTAAAAGTATTTTATAAAAAATAAAAGTTATTTTTATTAAAATTTTGAAATTTCGTTTTTTTAATTAAATTTTTTTTTTTTTATTAAAAAAGTTGTTGATTTCTTTTTTTATTTTATTAAAGACGTCGTTCTTTTTTTTATTAAAAATTCTGATGGGACTACTTAACTTTCCAACTCCATCGAAGTATAGAAATCTAATCTTCAAATATTTGTGTTTTACGGACGATAATGAATATTTGATTAAAATCGATGTTTAAAAGAAGGAACATGCAGACGATCAGTTCTAACTCCGAAAGAAGAAAAGAAAAGAAAAGAAAAACAATCAAGAAAAAAAAAAAATAACAAAAAAACAAAAAATAAAAAAAAAACAAAAAAAAAAACAAACAAAACATAAACACTTTTTCGGAACTCTGATAGAACATTGAAATGGTAGAGTCTCTGTTATTGTTTTATGCGGAGTTTCACCATCTGTCATTGAAAGGGTTAAAATTTCTATTTGTCTTGGTTGATGTGGAGGAAAAAGGAAATGGGACTAAAAGCAACGGCTACTTTGGGATAAATTATAACGTTTTTAATTGCTGTTGACATATCGGATTTGAAGGAGACATGTTTTATAACACTCTGCTGATTTATAGGTTTGATTTCCTTTCTGTTTTGTTACAAACGTCGATATGGATTTGAAAAAAACCCAACCCCCCCCCAAAAAAAAAAACAAGATGCAGACTTGTATTTGTGACCAAAATGGCTGGTAAGGAAAAAGGGGCGGAGATTTCTTTTGTGTTCAATTTGTTGCTAAGAAGCAACAGGGATATTATATAGACAGATGAAATGGCGTAGTCACAACAACGATTGTTTGAGATACAGAATGAGATGGAAAAGAGGTGGAAGAACGACCGGATGTTGTAGACGAGAAAAGGAGAAAAAGGACATGGAAAAAATGGGTTGGACAACAACAGCAGCAGCAACAACAACAACAAAAATAATAATAATAATAATAATAATAATAATTAATAATAATAATTGATAAGACCAACAAAATAGTAAATGTAGATTATGCGGTAATAGAGATGAGACTGTAAACCATGTACTATGCGAATGTAGCAAACTAGCTCAAAGGGAGTACAAAACTAGACACGACTGGGTTGGGAAGGTGATCCACTGGGAATTATGCAAAAAATTAAATTTTGACCATACAACAAAATGGTATATGCATAAACCAGAATCTGTTCTTGAGAACAAAACGCATAAAATTCTCTGGGACTTTGAAATAAAAACGGATCACCTTATCCCAGCAAGAAGACCAGACCTAGTGTTGATAAACAAAAACGAAAGAACTTGTCAATTGGTGGATTTTGCAGTTCCACAGGGTGAAGCTAAAAGAAAATGAAAAAAAAATGGACAAATATCTGGACCTTGCCAGAGAACTGAAAAAAGTTATGGAATATGAAAGTCAAAGTTATACCAATTGTAGTTGGTGCACTTGGAACGGTCCCAAAAGGATTGGAAAAGGGTTTGGAAAGTCTGGGAATCAGAGGAAGAATTGATACCATCCAGAACACTGCACTGCTGCAATCTGCCAGAATACTCAGAAGAGTCCTGGAGATCTGAGGAGACTTGCTGTCACTCTGACTCCAGTGAAAGACCATCAGCTAACACTGATGTGAAAACTCAAAAGGAGTAAATAATAATAATAATAATAATAATAATAATAATAAAGAAATTGCAACAAGCAGAAATACATCACCCCCCCCAAAAAAAAAAGAAAGAAAAGAAATGCGAATAAAAACAACTACATGGGTACTTCCAGCGTCAAACTCGCGAGATATTACATCAGAAGACATGGACATGGCTAAGAAGAGGAAACCTCAAGAGAGAAACCAAATCGCTTATAATCGCAGCACAAGACAATGCCATAAAAACAAACTATATAAAGACAAAAATAGATAAGACACAACAGAATAGCAAGTGCAGAATGTGTGGAGACAGAGACGAAACGGTTAATCATATAATAAGCAAATTAGCCCAAAGGGAGCAGAAGACTAGGCACGACTCGGTGGGAAAGGTAATCCACTGGAAATTGTGCAAGAAATTCAACTTAAATTCGCCATACAATTAAATGGTATATGCATTGCACAAGCTTGAACCTCTCCTGGAGAATTAAACGCATAATATATAATAGATATATTAGAACAGACAGATCAATAGATACGAGTGAACAGATAGATAGATAGATAGATAGACAGATAATGATGAATGACTTTGGTTAATCAATTAAGCATGTATAATTCTTCCTTAGGTTTCCAAATCTATATTTTACTTATATATATTTACCAACCTCTCTGCACGAGTATGATGTGACACAAGGTCAATTTCTTAAGCGGAGTTTATCAGGTTTTGATTCAGAGTTTTCCTTCTTCTAGACTGGTTGCCTAAACAAGGTTAAATGGCCAGTCTTCCCAACTATTTACCCATAGCTGGGGGGGGGGGAGAATATTTGGATTCATATCTTTCATAAGGGTATTAGAACTATGTGAAATGTAAACAGTCCCATCCAAGATTTGAACTCGTCTCACTGTGTCCATTTTCTACAACGATAACACTGGTTTACAAAAAAAAAATTAGGCAAGCACAAAAATAGCTGTTTTAACCTAATTTGGGGGTGCTGAATTCAGATTTGGAATCCGTTTTTACTCATCGCCTCTAGTTTTTTAGATATGCATACTGTACATTTTGTACACATACTGTACATAAAGGCGTATATGCATTCAGGGTTAATTTCTAATATTGTGTGACTTATGTCTTCTTTTTTAGTTATTATGCAGGAAACTGAGAGCATGGGAAGCATTTAAGTCAGTCTGTAGTGGCTTCCTTGGTAACACACGCGTACCAAATTACCAAGCCTGTATTGAGAAGTTGCTAAAGACTTATGAGGATATGGGATGCCGAATGTCACTCAAAATTCATTTTCTCCATTCCCACCTCAACTTCTTCCCTCCAAACATTGGAGCAGTGAGTGATGAGCACGGAGAAAGATTCCACCAAGACATTACGAAGATGGAGAGCAACTACCAAGGCATGATGGGAGACTTCTGCTGGATGCTCTTGCGTGACATCCCGGAGGCAAAATACAGCAGATCATCTAAGAAAACACACTTCTAACTGTCTGCGGTACTATGAATTGTGTACATTGTGTCATCCAAGTATATTTATTCCGCCAATGTTCTTTATCTATCCTGTTTTATCTGTAATAAGCTGCTTCAACTGTTGAAATAAGCACGTATATACTCTGTATATACTAAAATGAGACTATTTAAAAGACAGAAAACTAGAGGTGATAGAGCAAAACTGTTTATAAATTTGAATTCAGCACACCCAAATGAGTAAAAAACAGCTATTCACATTCTTGCCTCAGACAAAAAATATTTTTTTGTAAACCCATGTAAAACGTCATGTAATGATTACACTAATCATTACATGACGCGCCTTTGATTTTACTTATAGCAAATCGTCATAAAGTTACTCATTTGCCAGCAGAACAGCAAAGTCTTACTTAACCTGTTGAGAGAGAGAGAGAGAGAGAGAGAGAGAGAGAGAGAGAGAGAGAGAGAGAGAGAGAGAGAGATTGTATGTGTGTGGGAGGGAGTGTGCGGGTATGTGTGTATGTACACGTACACAATTTCCCTTTCTGTCTCACTTTTTCTCCTCTTTCTCTCTCTCCCTTTCTATCACACACACACACACGCGCGTGCGCACACACACATACACACACACACACAACACTCTCTCTCTCTCTCTCTCACACACACACACACACATTGTCTCTCTCTTACACTGTCACTCCTCTCTCTCTCTCTCGCACACACCCTCTCTTTCTCTCTGTCATACACACACACACACACACACACACCTCTCTCTCTCTCTGTGACAGAGAAAAGAGTGTGTGAGAGAGAGAGAGAGAGAAAGAGAGCGTGTGTGAGAGAAAGAGAGCGTGTGTGTGTGTGTGTGTGTGTGTGTGTGAGAGAGAGAGAGAGAGAGAAGAGAGAGAGAGAGAGAGAGAGAGAGAGAGAGAGAGAGTCCTTTTTAATTGTAAGAGCTGTTTGTTCTTTGATGTCTTATGTGAACACTCACAGATGTGAGTATATTATAGATGTATGTCTCACTGTATGTGTGTACGTGTATGCACACATGTGATTCTCTGAGTGTTTTAGCAAATGTGTTCTTGCGTGTATCAATCACGAATGATAAACAATTGCTATTGTTTCAATTCTTCAGCAAACATAACAAAGTAATGGTGTCATGGAAACCCAGCCAAACAAAAATCAGTGTTCAATAAATTGAACCAATCCCTCTTTACATAAAAAGCCTAATAAATCCTCATAATGTCAATACATACGCCTATTTTGCATCTCTTCATTTAACCTATTATTGACTATCTATCGATCTATCTATCTATCTATCTATCACTTCATATCTATTTATGTATCTATCTCAATTCAAATCTATCTATCTGTCCAATCTATTAATATCTATCTATCTATCTATCTATCTATCTATCTATCTGTCCAGTCTATTCATATCTATCTATTTATCTATCTATCTATCTCAGTCACTTCATCTCTCTCTCTCCCCCTCTCTCTCTCTCTTTCTCTCTCTCTCTCTCTCTCTCTCTCTATCAAAGGTTGGTCTATACATATCTATCTATCTATCTATCTATCTATGTCTATTCATATTTATCTATTTAAGATTGAAAAAAAGAAAGAATTGATGGCAACGACTTAAACACACACACACACACACACACACACACACACACACACACACACACACACACACACATATCTATCTATCTATCTATCTATATATATATATATATATATATATATATATATATATGGGAGTAAAATATGGAAATAAACCCGAGAATATGTAGAAAATGAGAAAAACAAAGTATTCCAAAAAGATTAATTTATTCTTGATGGTAAAGTCGACGCTAAAATGTTTTTTTTTAAATAAACCTTCATCAGGACATTAAAGATGGAGAGATTGTCTTCTGAACAGTGATGAATTTTGTTGTTTTTTCTTCTTTTTTTTTATATAACGGGAATTGGCAAATTCTATACGTAGAAAGACTCATAATCGAATTTTAAACAGCGTTTATTTTTGAAAGTTATATGATTGGTATAAGCGAATACGCCCCAAAACCTTCAAAAGTATGACGTATTTCTTAGAGACACCAAAGAATAAAAGACAAGAAAAGTATGAATTGTCCGAATTTAATAGCATCAAAATCAAGTATGAGTAGTTTAGGATATGTGTTGGAACAGAGTGTTATTTAAAATACCTAATCTAATTTAATGTTGTGTTGTTAACAACTATAATCTAATATAATATTACATCTGTGTTTAGATCATTAAGTAGTTCGATTTTTGTATAACAACGATTTTTGTATAACAAACGTAGATGTATAACATATATACAATTTTGTATAACAAACGTAGCGCCATGAGGATAAGTGAGAAGACAGAATTGGAATTTCGCTTTATTTTCTAAGGAATTTGCGAAAAAAGGATTTGAATTTTTGTTTAGCAATTTTAATTTGTTCGTGTGTGGTTTTTTACTTGACAGTAATATTGGTATGGCAGTCTTCGAGCGTTGAAAATTTGTTAAAGATCGCTTGATGGAAATTTATTAGGCGACAAGCTATCCGGTTTCACCGGCTAGTAGGAGCAGCCCCTTATGATCACGTGGGGTCGCTTATAAAAGCAAGTACCCATCATCTTTCCCTCTCTTTCTCCCGCCGAACTTGTATGACAGTTTAAAGATCACTAGCCCTCTTTAATCGACTGACCGATGAACATGTTTATCGTCTGCTGAGAAAAAAATCGTCTGTGTACGAGGGAGAGTCAAAAATTATCCGCACTCTTGTTTTGTCAATGCATTTACACAAAAGTAGATGATAAACAAGTAGGTCATTTTTTATATATAGTCTCCTTCTTTTTCGATGCACTTGGTCCAGCGATCCACGAATTTGTGTATTCCCTCCAGGAAGAAGGTTTTCCGTTGGTCGTGCAACCATTTATGTACTACTTCTTTCACATATTCATTCGTGCGTCATTCTTGTCCGGCCACTTTTAAACTTCTCCCTCCATTCATACACACTTCTAAGCGGTAGTGCACTGTCTCCGTATTATCCTAAAAGCTCCCGATGAATTTCAGCCCATGACACCCCTTCCGATCAGAGAAATCGGGTCACTGCTCTTTGTTCTTCCTTGGCGCATACTGCTAGTGGAGCGGCCATGTTTACACTGTAAAGCAAGCAAAATGGCGGGGTTAGGCTCAAACTTCGATCATGGGACCACAACATGAGCACGTACGCACAGAACGCTGTGTGATAATAATAAAGATATAGCGATTGTGTAGATACTTTTGTACTCCCTCTCGTACATTTCATTGTATAATTTAGTTTTTATTTGGGGGAGGGCAAGAATAAAAAAAATCAGTTCAGAAGATATACTGTTTAGGAAGCATGATCTTCAAACATAAGACACAAAACTCAACAATATTATTACACTTGCTTGTCATCCAATCTATTGAGAAAGTAATGTAAACAAAACACAAAAATAATTCCTTTAAATATTGTCCGTCTATTAACAACAAAATAAACAACATTATTATATTATTCATTTTTTTAACGATAAACTGTTTAATTATTTATCTTATATCGGAAGAGTTAAAAAGCAACAACAATTTGATTGAGCGTTCGTGATATAGTTGACGTTCTATCGCTGTTACTTAATTCCAACGTTACTACTACTCCACTCCCCCCTCTCTCAGTGAAACATCTTCTTTTTCCCCCTCCATTGTAAAGATGTCATCCAGGGATTCCATCATTGATTTTTATTAAAATCCAATTAGCCAGTCCTATATCTAAATATTAGCTTGACATATGTGTAAACTTCCACCATGATCGAATCTCTGGTGAAGGCGCCAACTGGTTATACACAGATAGAAATTGACATTTATATAGTAGATTATTTAACACATCTGATAACGATCGTCTTTTTAGCGACTGCCCATTGGCACATTTAATTTTGTTCATAATTTATTCTGTTGTGCATAGTCAGTTGTCAGAAAACAATTGACGAACACGGATTTATTAGAATGAAGTGTCTCTTCATTATATTTCCTAAACGAAGCTAAAGAACTCAATATGCCCTACTGTTTACCCACAGCTAGGGGGTGGATGTGTTCAAAATGAAATGCGAAGTCCCGTTCAGGATTTTGAATTGAGTTCAAATTCTGAATATATATTTTTTTTTCTCGATTTGTTTAGCCTCACATTTAAATAGGTGTGCCCGCCTAATTAATTAATTATTAATTAATTAACTTTCAAAATTAGGCACGACTTCAATTAAGCACATATTCTCCCAAAAATTGTCGGCTAAAAAAAGCCATATCATAAACACATCGCTGTGTATTACTTATATATATATACCAGGCCAGTTCCAATTACGTACTTAGAGATTTTTTTTAATTGTGAGAGCTGGTCGAGAGAGGGAAGCGATCCTACACACGTTTGCAGCACTCGGACTTGTTTTCTCTTCTGTGTGTTATTTTATGCATATTATATAGTCCCCGTATTTTCCGTATTTCCCGCCACTTGGCCACTTAAACGCCTGCGTTTCCTATTAAACAAGAGTGGATGAGGTTCTGCATCCATCGTCAGAGGTGCCAATATTCTCTGTGCCAATCAGTACTAGCTTCTTTTCTCCACACATCCAATAGATCAAAATTGATATGCATTTAATACGCCTTGCAAAATCTATCATCTACACATCTACACATCCAGCCACCGAGACCGACCAACTTGGTTAGGTACAGGTATCTCTATATTACATATATGAAGGTAGATTGAAGAGTTCTTAGTTCTTAGATACTCTCATGGAACATGACCAAATGAGGTTTATTTTCCAACATAAACACCTCCTGACATCCACACCACCTTTTCTATTAGTATTGCAGTGCTTGGATCCCATCGGTAAAAAGATTATCAACAGCAAATATGCCGGCATTATTTGAACATTTCAGCCTATGAAATTTTAAAGCTTCACCCGTATATATATATATATATATATTATATATAATATTATATATATATATATATATATCCTAGAAAATATATACGTGTACAGATGTATATGTACACAAGTACACATATAATGTATATGGATGTACACATACACATACAAATTGCACGATACACACACAAATACACGAATCGATTGAATCTTCTTACACACACACACAAAATATATACATATATGCATACAAACATACTAGAAATGACAACAACACAAAAACACCTACACATACGAGACAAGAACAGAGTCAGGAATTCGCCGACATAAACAGACTGCTATACTGGAATGGATTAAACTGGAATTACCAAATATGATTTAATGTCCCCTCTATACCCATAAAATGTTTATTTATTAAAATAAGTCCCGAGAAAAACATAATTGTATTATCTTGAAGAGGATTTTAAAGAATCCGAAACACTTTATAGCACTTTATTATTTTATAAGATCCAGATCAACAAACGCGCATGTGAGAATTTGGCTTCAACAGACAGAGCGTTATTGGGCTGACTTTCTTAAATTCTTTCTCACGTTCGCGCTGGCGAACAGGAAATTGGGGTCAACACAGAATTAAAAAGTATCAATCATTTCCCCCCTGTTTTTTTCCCCAACCGTTAGTTTGAATTTAAGCTACACTTATCGAACATAATTAATAGGCTGCCTATTATTTATGCAACATTATCATTAGGATCAATATAATATGTTTACTGGACTAACTTCTCATCTTGAACCAATCCTAAGTCACGTGGCCCGAAAGTGACAATTTCTGATCAGCTCACTGCTCTTGCCAGCCTCCAGTCAGTTGTCGAGTTGCTCATGCTCTATCAGTTGTCTCTCCAATTAATTTGTGTTTATTTTGATTTAAATTAGGCTACTGACGGAAATGGTCCCAAATTCACATAGAATCAATTACAATTAGAATGACATAGGTCATTCAGTCATAGGTTAAATGACAAACTCAGTTGTCTAGCCCTTGTTGGCTACTATTCTAGGAGAAGAATAAACAAAACACGAAAGTTGAAAATATAAATGAAGCTTCGAGATATTAGGTGTTATTAATTGTAAATTGAGCTTTTGGTTGCGGGGGTAGCTTAATGGTTTGCAGTACAGAAAGTGGAATCGGTGAGCCGTGTTCTAATATCGCGAGAATTTTGCCAGTTCAAATAACTTTGTTTTCTCTGAGTCTTTTCTGTCAGAGCGAATCGTGAAGGGTCTAGTCGGGTAGAAAGTAATTGGTCTAAGTTTACCAGTTGTCACACAACTGTCACTTGGACTGCAAACAGGATCTGGATCTAGACAACTTTGAACGGCATTGCGTCTCTTATTTTTATAGTTTGTTTTCTCTCCCATGGAACTTCCCCTGATTTTCTCATGCCTGGCGTCTTCGCGTTCAAATTGGTCAGACTACTACTACTACTACTACTACTACTACTATTCGAGTGAGGCTGTAGAATACACCGACTGCACCTCTGCATATGGGTAAAATCCCCAATGGGACCACCTGTTGACCATGGGTGGTGACCATGCATGTTTAAGGACAGAATCATGGTGACTAAGCAGCCCATGACATGCAAAACTCAACTTTGGCCCTTACTTAGGCTAGACGGGTGGTTGGAGAGGACCCCCCCCCGATGAATCGGCTGGTCATGTCAAGCCTTAGCACTTATATTGATTGTCCTAACCCTATTAACCTAATGGCAAACCCCTACTCTTTTATCATACATACAAGGCGGTGGCTGAATCTTAATGTCCTGGGTATGACATTAAACTGCATCTAATGGTGATGTTCCAATTTTGGAGCTCTGGGGAATGTGGAGTAACTCTTCATCGCTATTGCTTCCAAGTCTACTGTGACCTGGAGTGGTTGTACCTGTTAGGGTCCCATCTATGGGTTAAATACAAAAATTCAAATTAAACGTTTAAAAAACCGGGTTTGAAAATTTTGAATACTCATCAAGAATGCATAAAACTAAACGTCTTCGGCATAAAATAAACCAAAAAGGGTTGACATGCCGTAAAAATCAACCAACCAACCAATCAACTACTACGACTACTACTACTACTACTACTACTACTATTACCCAAATAGTTCTCAACCGTTGACGTTACTTATCGCACCTGACGAGACTCATGTCAGTTTACACACTTGTATTGTGTTCATAATCCATTGACGCACACTGGACTTTACATACTTCACTCCTGTAAGAGTGATTGATAATCTTCATGCAAACACCTGCATCGATCTACCTGGCTAGCTACGGGCACTTGAAGTAGAAGTTTATGTAGGAACGTGTCTGCATTAGTAATATATTTACTCGCACCTTAGTTTGCATTGCCAGATTTTCATAATTGTTCATAAGCACCTAGGAATAATAAACAGAATTATTCATCCATTTAGAGGAGGCAAACTTTGGCTAACGGTTATCTTCGTATATTCAATAGAATCGGCAACCATAGTTCAAATCTCGGACGAGGCATTTCGCGTTCACACTTAGGAAAGGTATGAACGGATCTTCTCCATCCAGCTATGGGTTAGGGAACATTGTTTTTTTTAATCCTCGGTTGGTTGTGTTGTATACTCATATACGTAAGTAAAGTCGTCGGGGCGGCCTAATGTCGGTATCAGTCAATCAGCAAGGGAGTCCATCCCCTTTTCACTAGTGCTAGACCAAGAGATTGTTTTTGCGTCTGAGGTGGAGCGCCACACCTACCGTCATCTCCTTACTTTACCGCACAGATCCCTGTGCTACTCATACGCTGAGTTGGCGTGGGCCGGTATCGAACTAAGAACCTTGTGGTTTCTAGCCGAACACTCTACCGACTATGCTAAACTGGCCCCATACTTATATATACCCACATCATACGTCGGGTATATAATAGAGAGTGAGAGACAGATAGTTAGATAGGGTAGAGATGAGGGGTGGCCTTTCTTACTTGTTACACTTCTATTTACTGCTTTTACTAGTTCTACCTTGGCCGCCATTTTCTTCCGTCTAGTGGTCTTCTGCTCTTAAGGATTGGTCTTCTTTGGACCGAGCTGGACATTGCTTGTTTTAACATTTAATTAATACAATACTTGTTTGTTTCTTGATAAAGCTTTTATTTTCAACCCTGCCCATTTGATTCCACCGCGGGTGAGTTACGAACCCTAAGCACCATACTCCCTGATAGGGTGCCGGCTCGTATCTGCCTAAAACTAATTCCCACGTCTAAACCGTCTACCGGAAGGTCAGTTGGAATGTCACCATTATCACTCATCGGCCCCAGTAACATTCCACGGACCCCGTCATTTTTAAGTAAACGGACCCTAATTCAAGATTTTAACTACAGGTACGTTCATAATTTATAACTGCTCATAAATTATGTAACAGTTGGTTGGTTGGATTTTATGACATGTCAACTCTTTTTGGATTATTTTTTGCCGAAGACGTTTATTTTATTCATTCTTGATAGGTATTCAACATTCGAACACAATTTTTACCCAGGACACTAAGACCCTCGGCCACCACCTTCTAGCACATGTATGGATTAGGGTTTTTGCCATAAGGGCAACAGGATTGGGACAATCATGTAGGTGCTAGGGCTTGATATGAACAGCCGATTGATCGGAGGGGGCCTCTCCAAACGCCAGCCTAGCCTAAGTAAGGGCCAAAATGGTGTGTTGCATGTCATGGACTGCCCAGCCACTAGGGTTCCATCCTTAAACACCATAGGTCGCCACCCATGGCCAGCAGATCGCCTCATTATGGCGTCTTACCTTCTGCAGAGGTGCAGTTGTTGTTTATCCACGGTAAGGCAACCAGTCTAAGAAAAAGAAAACCCTGCATTCAAACCAACAGTGTTCCGCTTGTGTCACATCCTTCATCGTGGCAGTGAAGTTGGGTAAATACATACATCCGTTTAGAACTCTTATATCACCTAAAAGATGAAGGCGCGCCGTGTTGTGGTAACCGTCATAGGAAATGGATACGGTGGGACGAGTTCAAATCCTGGACGAGGCTGATAGCATTTCCCATAGGGCTAATGCCTTGAGAAAAGGTATGAATCCAAATATTCCCCTTCCTTCTTATGGGTAAATAGTAGGGCAGAATGGGCTCTTGAACCTTGATTAGTTAACCAGTATATGAGAAGGAAAACCTGTCAAAAAAAAGAAATTGATCAATTGCCTGCTTTCATAAAACCTTGTGCAGCCAAAATCAGGAGTGATGACCGTTAGGGATGGGGGAGAGAGAGAGAGAGAGAGAGAGAGAGAGAGAGAGAGAGAGAGAGAGAGAGAGAGAGAGAGTCATCAGAATCCATGCTGTCAGCACTACTTGATGATGATGATGATGATGATGATTATTATTATGAATGCTCTAAATTTGACATATTTCTGTTATCCCAGCTATTCTGAAAGTTTTCTAGATTTGTGGCTAGGTTCTTCTCTACCGTACGTAGGATTTGAACTTGGTTCGCCGATTCTACTTCCTACGACGATAACTGTTACGCTAAGCGCTTCTGGTATTATGCAACCTAATACAACCAGTTACTTTGATAAGAGATGGACACTACCACAATAAACCCCTGAGGGATATCATGAAACGACCGACAATCTAGTAAGTTATAGAATCCATTCAAGTCCTGCTCCGTATATCCGTGACATAAATCCCCGGCCGTACACACTTTATTAAGTGACAAAGTTAATCCCAAAACTGAACAGATATTGCTGAACTTTTGTTTGCTTTAGTAATCTTTATACACAGCTAAAGAACCATGACAGCTAATCATATAAACGTAATTGTGAAAGTAATCAATATACGCATGTCTACACTTGTCTTTTACGTACGAACATATCTCCGTACTGACCTGATCAAACATATTTGATTTTCTCCACGGATCTCTAATTATAATCCTTAAATATACTTAAGGAAGCGCGTGGTGTAATGGTTAAAGTCATGGGAAATGGACTCGTCGCCCCGAGTTCAAATCATGGACGTGCTAATTGCATTTCACTTAGCGCTAATACCCTTGGGAAAGGTATGAATCCTACACTCCCTCCAGCTATGGGTAAATAGTAGGACAGACTGGGCTCTTTAACCTTGGTTAGGCAACCGGTCTAGGAGAAGGAACACTCTGAATTCAAACCTGTTGAACTCCGCTTATGAAATTGCCTTGTGTCACATCCTGCTCGTGCGGAGGGGTTGGTATATATTATATATAACTTATGAAGACGCATGCTGTAATAGTTACCGTCTTAGGAAACAAACACGGCGAGACGAGTTCAACTCCTGGTCGAGGCTGTTTTAATTTAACATATCACTTATATCTTTGGGAAAGGTATGAATCCAAACATTCTCCCTTCAGCTATGGCTAAATATTCGGGAAGAATGGGTTCTTTAACATTGGTTTGACAACAAGTCTAGGAGCAAGGAAACTCCGAATTCAAAACCTGTTAAACTCCACTTAAGAAATTGACCTTGTGTCACATCCTACTCATGTAGAGGGGTTGGTAAATATGTATACTTATGACTTGATGTTAGGCGTCCAATCGTGGTGTTATGGTTAGGATGTTAATCTCAAAGATTCAATAACGAGTTCGATCCTCGATGGATGCCCCATCCTTGCTAATTTCTGTTGTATAGCCTCTTCTTACTTCTCTTTTACTTATATTTATACATATTTAAGAGGTGAGTTGTAGATGATGGTAGGTGTGGTGGTCTACCTCAGGCGCAAAAACAATCTCCCTGGTCTAGTGCTAGTGAAAAGGAGATAAACACCCTGGCTGTCCGGCTGATACCGACAACAGGTCACTCCGCTGATTATTATATATATATATATATATATATATATATATATATATATATATATATATGTATTTAGTGTATTTGCATGCGATTTTGCATGTATGAAACCTAAGGTTGTGACTGTTCTATTGCCATCAAATAAATAGATATGTAATAACTTTATATATATATATATATATATATATTATATATATATATATATATATATATATATATAAGGACCTGAATTACTCAGACACCACCTACCTTGGTTTCATATTGTCCGTGGCAAAAGGGTCGGGAAAATTTAGCTTAGTCTTGCACAAAGCCAAAACTGTGGATTATGATCGAACTCACTATTCTAGTCCACTGACCTGCGCGTCTAGGCGACAAACAACCACACTACGGTAGGTGTCCTTAAGTGATAGATTATATGTATCGTTTTCAATAAGTAATTGCGTATACACGTGCGACTTTAAATAACTGAGTAATTTCTATAGCATATCCAGATTGCTAAACCTGTTCATACAAGGCGAATTATGTACGCCAACGTACAATAAAATCATGTGTAATGACAGGCAGGTGTGCAGACGTATAAACGTAAAAATAATTCATATGAAAACCTTAGACAATCAGAACCGTGATTTGGGGGTCCCAATGCCCGTGGGTGGTCCTTGAAAGACGGAGGATGAAAGTGGGTGCAGGGGGTGGTTGGTGGTTACGAATGTTTCTGTCGGTTTTCAGTTTTCTTTTCTTTTTTCTTACTTTTGTAGACTTATCTGTAACGGGAAATTATGAACACGATTTGGATTTTGTTGCATAACCGTCTCCGTTATTTCCTCCAGTGGGTCTGGTTTTGCACGGCTGACTGAAACTGGTCATTAAAGAGGCAATAAATGTACAAGGATCTAACACTGTTGATATTATATATATATATATATATATATTATATATATATATATTCACGGTGTATCAAAAAGTATCGAGATTTTTTTTGTACTTTTTGACACCTTGTATCCTGAAAAAATAATGTTCCATTCATTGTTCATTTCTATCTTGGTAAATACAGCTTTAATCTCGATACTTTTATGACATACCTTGTGTGTGTGTATATATATATATATATATATACACACACACACACACACACACACACATATATATATATATATATATATATATATATATATATATATATATATACACACTTGGTACAGATATAGATTTCTTTTGGAATTTCTTTGCCTCTTCAGTCTGATTTTTACTAATTCGAAGACTTCATACATGTTCTTATTGGTATGATCTTTCCGTTTCACTGATTTTTGTTTTTTTCTTCACTTTTTTCAAAATCCTCCTTCCGTGTTTGTTAAATACGCCAGACCACGGGCAAGCGCACACTCACGATTTTAAGAAAATGTATGGTTTGTGCATGTTTGTCATGTTTGTGACGTCGTAATTTTTAGATTTGAATTTTTTTACTTGTGAACATGCATGTTCTAACTTATATTTTATGTACTTTATGTTTCGATTATCGGGGTTTTATATGTGTATATATAGGTATGTAAACGTTTTTAAAAAATATTTTTCCAAGTTATTTTACATAAGTTTAAAGTTATTTGTATGTTTGCATTTGAATATGATTTCATTTCTTTTATTCAATAGTTTCTCCCATCTTTGAATTTTATTATTGCTATTTTTTCCTCCAGACAATGATGTTTGTTATTGAATCCTGTTGATGTTTTATGACTTTTTATTATTTGTCATTTTATTTGTGGGTTTTGATTTTTTTTCTTTTAGTTTTCAGAAATGTTTATAAAGTTCGTTTTTTTCAAATTTTTCATTCGTAAAGAATTGTATAATCGAAATTTCCAGGGAGTGCTGGTGCTGCTGAACCCCCCCCCCACACACACAAACGTAACATTTACTTTCAAATTCTGATATCGCAAATAGTTTCATGATGAAAGAAGTACCAGATCAGGCATGAACAACTATTTTGGAAAAGTGGGCCGCATGAGACATGGCTCATCATCATGTGGAGAGCCTACTACTAAAAAAATCTAGGTAATTTTTGGTTGAAGGTATCTCAACCATTTTTACTACAGAAGAATTAATCGGCTGGTCACGTCATTCCCTAGTGCCAATATGATAGTCTCGGTCCTATTGCCCTTATGGCAAGCCCTAACCTCTTTATCATATGTGCCAGAAGGCGTTGGCTGAGGGTCTTCATGTCCTGGGTATGACGTTAAATTATCTGACGGCGAAGTTCCAATTCTGGAGCTCTGGGGGATGTGAGGTACCCCTTCATCACCATTATTTCTAGGTCCACTCTTACCCGGAGTGGTAGTACTTGTTAGGGCCCTATCTATGGGTTAAATAGAAAAAAAGTATTAAAAACAAAGTGATTACCCATTAAGAATAATTAAAACAAAACCGTATTCGACATGAAATGACCCAATGGGTTGACAAGTCGTAAAAACCAGTCTGCTGAATTCTTCCTCTCACGTTCAGTTAATGTGGGTCTCGTGGAATAAAGATGTATACAAATATATTACAAGTATAGAAATATGTCTCCGTGTTAATAATTAAGAACTAAGATGAATGCAGAGAGATACGACACCCGAGACGACCTGAGACGATGAAGAAAACCCCAGAAGGTTAGAAGATAGAAGAGCATAGCAGAAAGTAATAAGAGCTAATTCAACAGTAGTTCAAAATCTTTCTAGGAATGTCCCTAACAAATGGAAAAAAGTTTTAGTTGTATAGAGTGATGAACATTTAGCGAAGCTATGCCATTATTTTTTGATGGCGGGAGTAGTTATAATGTAATACTCTAAAAAATATATTATCGTGTCTAATGTACATTATATATTGAAATATACAATGAAAGTTTAACGTGTGTAGACAAGAACGAACGAAGAACAAGGAAAACCTTATTATATGAGAACGAAACAACGTTTGGGAATTCGTATATTTGGTAGGCATTTCAATGCATATATGCCTATTATTGCGCAGTAGGCTTTTGATATGCAAATTAAGTTTGCACGATGACGTTCCTACTAAATAAATCTGCACATTTTTGCGCAGTTTATGTTCCTTTCTTTCTTTCTTTCCTTCTTTTTCTTTCTTTCTTTGTTATTTAATTATTTTTATTTTCATTCTTTATATTTCTTTTTTTATTAAACTTTTTCTTTATTTCAAACATTTTTTGAATACTTTTTTGTTATTCTTGTATTGTTTTTTTTTTCAGTTTTCTTTTTTCTTTTCCTTTTAGTTAATCTTTCTTTCTTTCTTTTTTTTTCTTTCTTTCTTTCTTTCTTTTTGATTCTTATTTCATTATTTTTTATTTCCTATATATATGTTATTTTCTTATTATTAAACTTTTTCTTTTAAACCATTTTCGGATCTTTTTTTAATCATTTTTGACTTTTATTTTTTTTTTAATTGTGTTTTATAAAATAGTTTTCTTTAGTTCAATAATCTATCTATCTATCTATCTATCTATCTATCTATCTAATCACTTTCTTTCTTTCTTTCCTTTCTTTCTTTGATATAAGCAAATATAGACATTTATTAAGCTTAGTCTAGTAATACTATTGATTGGAGGTTTTTGCCTCTTTAAACATACCACAAACAGGAAAGCGGCAAGATCTAAGAACACACAACAACAAAACAAAAAACAACCAAAAAGACAGAAAACAAGTGACAAAGCAAAGAGAAAAAGGCAAATCAAGTGTCAATCCTTACTAAGCCCATTAAAAACTGGTTGTCTAGTTTAATGCAGATATAAATAATTTCTATAAAGCAAACAGTCGAGTATTACAGATCTTTTTTTAAATCGGTAAATAGAATCAGAAGACAATGTTTAGTTGAAAGATCTGACATGCACTATGACTCAAAACATATCAAAACTTGTCCTTAATCATACATATTTACCAACCTCTCCGCACGAGCAGGAGGTGTCACAAGGTCAATGTCTTAAGCGGAGTTTAAAAGTAAAATTGGCAGAGTGGTCTATTGTCGGTATCAACCGGACAGCGAGAGAATCTATCCCCTTTTTGGCTATATATATATATATATATATATATATATATATATTATATACAGAGATTGATTTTTCTCGATTTGTTTAGCCTTACATTTGAATAGGTATGCCCGCCTAATTCATTAATTATCAATTAATTAATTTTCAAAATTAGGTACGACTTCAATTAAGCATATATTCTCCCAAAAATTGTCGGCTAAAAAACCATATCAAACACATATATATATATATTTACTTCTCATATATATATATATATCAAAACATATTAAAACGTATACATACGAACACATCTCACAAATTACAATACGAGTACTATCTTCTTTAATTTATTCTCTTACGTCTGAAGTAGAGCGCAACACCGACCATCAGCTTCCCACTTTAAAGCACAGACCCAAGCTGAGCTATTCATGCACGGAGTTGGCGAGGGCTGGTATCGAACCTGGAAAGAGATTGTTGTAGATCCAACGAAAGAAAAAGTAATTATTCTATAAAAAAGAAAAAGAAATCCCTTGTGGATTTTTCTTTATAACACACACACACACACGCACACATATATATATATGTATATATATATATATTGTTAAATAATGCAGCCATTTTTTTGTCTGCAAGTTTTGTCCTTTATTTTTTCGTATTGCCGTATTATTTTTGTAATATCTGGCGAAAATTGGCTGATGTATTCGCCATATGTCATAGACCAAGTACTTTCCGCCCTATCCTGGTCCATCTTCAGGGTATTTTGAAACCGTACAACAATGGGCTGATTGAGACGATAGGCCACTTCGCTGACTTCTTTCTTCATTTCTATCTTGGTAAATACAGCTTTAAACTTGATACTTTTTGACACACCTTGTATTCTGAAAAATTAATGAATGGAACATTATTATTTTTTTCAGAATACAAGGTGTGTCAAAAAGTTAAAAAAATGTCGAAATTTTTTTTGACACGCCTTGCATGTGACAATCAGCCGACAGACCATTTAATCGATACGTGACCCCAGAGAAGAGAACATTTAAAATTAAAAGAAAAGATAATCGTCATTCTACAGAAGCCTTTGACAAAAGGTAGAGGGCCAACTGAAATATTAGGTTTAATAAATAAGATTAAAAAGAACTCCATATTCATCACTTTGAATTTTAGTTATTATTCCTTATCTTATATTTTTCCATGCTTCCAATACCACCCAAAAGGTTTTCCAACATCCATCATATATATATATATATATATATATATATATATAAACTACAATAAACAAGTCAAATCATTTCTCAACAGAACTTTATAAAGGTAAGATATCTATTTAATTCTATTTGGTTTTTGATGTTTAAGTTTTAAATTTCGTATTAAATATCTTCATATATAATGTCATAAGAACAAATTATATCAAAGCAAAAATTGATAAGACGCAACAACAGTAAATGTAGACTGTGCGGTGACAGAGATGAGACGGTAAACCATGTATTAAGTGAATGTAGCAATCTAGCACAACGGAATACAAAGCTAGGCACGACTGGGTTGGGAAGGTGATCCACTGGGAATTATGCAAAAAATTAGATTTTGACCATACAACTAAATACTATATGCATAAACCAGAATCTGTTCTTGAGAATGAAACGTATAAGATTCTCTGGGACTTTGAGATAAAGACGGATCACCCTATCCCAGCCAGGATACTAGACCTTGTGTTGATTAAAAAAAAAATTAAAAAAATTAAAAAAAGAGAACGTGTCAACTGGTGGACTTTGTGGTTGCGGCAGATCACAATTGAAGGAAAATGAAAAGATGGATAAATACCTGGACCTTGCCAGAGAATTGAAAAAGCTATGGAATATGAAAGTGAAAGTAATACCAATTGTAGTTGGTGCTCTTGGAACGGTAAAAAAAAACTTGGAAAAAAGACTGGAGGATCTGGAAATCAGAGGAAAAATTGAGACCATCCAGACTACTGCATTGCTGTAATCGGCTAGAATACTCAGAAGAGTCCTGGAAACCTGAGGAGACTTGTTGTCACTCTGACTCCTGTGAAATACCATCAGCTAACGATAATGTGAAAATCTGAAAAGGAGTGAAAATAATAATAATAATAATAATAATAATAATAATAATAATAATAATATATGTGTGTGTGTGTGTGAGAGTATGTGTGTGTATGTGTGTGTGTGTGTGCGCGCGTGTGTGTGTGTGTGATACAGCGTGAATTACTGTCCAAATTTAATATCAAATGAATATTTTATATTGTATTCGATTCGATAGGGATTAATACTGTAAATTGAAATCGTGTTGCTGTCTATATAGATCAGTACATGCGCACTTTGAGCTGTTAGTTGGCGAAAGAACAATGTAATCAATAGGCAAGTCGTATGAGCAACCAATCAACATCATTGTTCTGACTTGATGATGTCAGAGATTTGGGCCAGGTGAAAGACAATACAAAATTCAAAAACATCCTTTCTAATGTGATAACCACAATAACATAATGAGCAAGATTTAATTTAAATTTTTTTAAAGAGGACACCAGTAACATATATGCGTGTGTAATGAGTCTGTGTACACGTGTTTATTTATGTGTGTACATTTCTCTGAGCGCACACACACGCACGCAAATTATATATATATAATATATATATATATATATATATATATATATATATGTATGTATGTATATATATATATATGCTTGTGTACGCGTATATATATAATATATATATATATATATAATATATATGTGTGTGTGTGTGTGTGTGTGTGTGTGTGTGTGTGTGTGTGTGTATTTGATGACATATATATGTAAGCGATGTCTTTTCATCATCAAATTATATAAGAAGAATTCGTGGCAACTTCTTCAATAATTATATATATATTGGTGTCGAAAACTAACTTGACATACTGTTTCACACATGTCTTTACATTTCTGCCGAAAATTCAATGAAAACCCGAAAAATATAATTTATTTCGAAATTGGCTGGAGGACTTTTTAATACCACACACACACACACACACATATATATATTATATATATATATATATAAACCTCTTCTTTACAAAGACTTTTCTTCTGGTGCTGGATTAAGATCGAAACTAGTTGAGAACAATAAAATAAATAACACATAAGAAAAATCACTTTTTGTCTTATCACTTTTGCAAGCTAGCAAGCAAAGAGAATTATCTATCTATCTATCTATCTATCTATCTATAATCAAATACTCTAAGTATAGATACAAAAAAGAACCTCTCTATAACATTCAACAACGTTCATTCAGGTTTTGTAGGATTTTATTCATGATCACAAAAACTGATATAATATATATATATATATATATATATATATATATATATATATATATATATATATATCATAAAGAAATATATGAATATATAAAAGAGCACCTTTGCATGCACAAACCTTTTATATTCATTCTCCATATATATATATATATATACTTCTTTGTCACATTTAATAAATTATGCTTAAAAGATAATCTGCCGACTAAATACACGTTATTTAAACACACACACACACACACACACACACACACACACACACACATACACACATACGAGCGCGTGCGCAAACACACCCACAAACATACACAGACACACACATACACACACAAACAAACACACGCACATACACACATACAAATGCACACACACATAGTGGTCAATATTCAAGATAGCGCTATTTTATATTAGATATTAAATTTTGCCTTTATTAAACCTACACATGTATCAGATCATTTTGCCCAATCCTGTATGTGTGTATGTGTGTGCTTTGTGTGTGTGTGTGTGTTATATTGGATTGTAATATATATATATATATATATATATATATATATATATATATATATATATATGCATGTATATATATATATATATATATATATATATATACATGTATGTGTGTGTATAATGTTAAATATATATATATGTGTGTAATATTGGAATATGCATATACATGTGTGTGTGTGTGTGTTTGTGTGTGTATTTGTGTTCGTGTGTAATATTGGAATATATATGTATGTGCGTCCGTGTGTGTGTGTGTGTGTGTGTGCGTGTGTGTGTGCATGTGTGTGTGTATCTGTGTGCATGTGTCTGCGTGTCAGTGTGTCTATGTGTTTTATTAGTAAAATATAAAGAACAATTTACAGTTGTCATGCAGTTTCTTTTCTGTAAGATCAATATACAGGTATTTATATATTAGATATTAAAATTCAAACGTGTTGATCGGTACTTAATTTCTGAAGGATGTAAGGAGATACCATATAGAATGTGTTCGAAATAGAAAAGCTTTGGTTACGGTTCTATATTTAATGGCATATCAACTTTCGTGGGTCATTTAATACAAATATTCACCCTTGTAGAAGAACAGTAGTAGTACTATTTAACTCATAAATGCGTCCCATACCTTTTAATTCGAAAGTGAACACAATAACGTGTTATTCCTATGAGGTAATATAGCAAGTACCCTGTACTATTAGTATTTTTGTTATTTAACCATTCTAGTTCTTTTAGACAAAAATAAAATGAATAGAATTATTTTAATCAATTATTATTCTGTTAACTCCATTGCAATCTATTATATTTCCATATGTCACTGTTGAATGAGTTGTCTATCTTTATCAAATTCTAAAATGACTTTAATTAAGTTAAAAGTTAAAGTTAATAGAAAAAATACATGATGACATGTATTAAAAAAATTGAAATGATTTATAAATTATTTTACTTTATTATCTAGATAAATAAATTATTTGTCATATCTATACCTAGATAATAAATTTTATGCTTAAATAATAGGTACTAGGTACATTTTACAATATCACAATTTCTGCTTAAGGGATCCCTTAGTGTTTATATAATTGTCCCAATTCTATTGCCCTTATTGCAAGTCCCAACCCTTTTTATCATATATGTGCCAGAAGGCGATGGCAGAGGGTCTTAATGGGTTTGACGTTAAACTCTATCTGATGGTGAAGTCCAATTCTGAAGCTCTGGGGATGTGGACTCTGAACTGGAGTGGTACTACCTGTAAGGGTCCCATCTAATAGATTAAATAGATTAAAAAAGATGAGTTAAAAATGTTCTTAAAATTGAGTTTAAAAACAAATAGAATACCCATGAAGAATGAATAAAATAAAACGTCTTTGGCATAAAATATGCCAATAAGGGTTGACATGCCGTAAAAACCAACCAACCCTTTTCGGCATACATGTTCTGTCCCTAAACTTTGACCCCCTATCTAATCTTAATTAGAATGGTAATATTTTAAAAGTGGTTTGACAAAGAAGGGAACAATAAAAGTGCTGATGAAAATAAACAACAAATCAAAGAATTTGATACGTTGATTTGTAAATTTGAAATGTTCGTAAATGTCGAAACACAGTGCCCGTGGATGACTATATATATATATATATATATATTATATATATATATATATATATATATATATATATGAGAAAAACAAACAAACAATGTGTTTTTAATATGGCTTTTTTAGCCGACAATTTTTGGAGAATATGTGCTTAATTGAAGTCGTAACCTAATTTTGAAAATGAATTAATTGATAATTAATGAATTAGGCGGGCATACCTATTCAAATGTAAGGCTAAACTAAAGCTGATTTTTCTCGATTTGTTTAGCCCTACATTTGAATAGGTATGCCCGCCTAATTCATTAATTATCAATTAATTAATTTTCAAAAATTAGGTACGACTTCAATTAAGCACATATTCTCCCATATATATATATATATATATATATATATATATATATATATATATATATATATATATATATATATATATATATATAATATAGGATAGCTAATAAAAAAGTGTTTGTATCGAAAAGTGTTAATGCTAAATTAGCTGAGCAGGTTAAAACACATAGTACAAAATTATGGAACTATATGGGACTATATTACCGTTACTCAAGTTTCATGTATTTTACACAATCCTAAGTCGGGTGTATAGTAAAAGTCGTTGGTCATATATATATATATATATATATATATATATATATATATATATATATGTATGTGTGTGTGTGTGTGTGTGTATGTTTATATATGAATGTGTGTATATATTTGTATGTGTACATATGAATACA
>CM042140.1:128061006-128063506 GCA_023376005.1 Doryteuthis pealeii | reverse complement strand
ATTTGGGTCGTGATGTATATCGCTAGAACATTAACAAAAAACATTAAACGCTAGCCACCTATGTTCTTACAGAAAGAAAATCCTTTTATTTTATCTTCTCTGTGTCTAATGCACAAATAACACTGTTTAATGGTAATATTTAAGCCAATTAAAATCCCTTTAAAATAAAAACGAAAGATAACGTATTATGAAACGTTTCATGTAATAAATTTAGAAAACGTTAATCTCTGGTTTTAGTTTGGTTTCTTTGTTTAATGGCATATCACCCTTCGTAGGTTAATTTGATACCAAAGCCATCCTTGTAGAAGAACAGGAGTGAAATTACATATCACATAGCTGGAGGGGGGGATGTCATACCTTTCCCAAGGGTATTAGTCCAAAAGTGAACGTAATAGCGCGATTCGAGTTCGCTTACTACCGTGTTCCAGTCCAGCACGTGAGTCATTACGCCACGGCGATCCTCACCCCCACCCGGTCTTTTTCCTTCTTCATTTTTTGTGTAAAAAGAAAATTAAATATTTATGGCGCACCAATTCTTTTCAGTGGAATTATTTTTGATTTTCTTTTTTTTTTTCTTTTTTCTTTTTTTTCGCTATCTTTGTCTTCTTTTTTTCTTCTCCACATTTCTTCGACCTTCTTTAAATGAAATGCTGACCAGTTCATTATCTGTTGCCGTTCGTCAGTTTAACTTATAATATGAACTACGCAAGTTAAAATACAAATGAGTCCCCCCCTTCCCTTATCAAAGGTGATGTAATTAGTAAACACTTTAGAAAGGAAAGTTACATTTGTTCTTTTTCAATTATCGTTTTTCTCCTCGTTTCAACTTATTTAAAATGGTTTTTCTAATTTAATAAATTTTGCCAAATAATTTTCATCATAGTAATAATATGTCTACCCAGAGAATTTATTTCTATTAATTACATAAATTTGCATATTGATAGACCTGACTGACACACAGACAGATAGATATACAGGATTGTCCGGAAGTCTTGTCACCTCTAAATATTTTTAGATGTAAAATAATTGCACAACTTTTGGGCAAAATTATCTGATACATTTGTAGGTTTAATAAAAGTAAAATAAAATAAATAATGAAAAACAATGTTTTTATTTTCCAAATATAACAGATCATTTTGCTCCATCCTGTATGTTATATTATTGAAACAAAAAATAATGAAAGTTAAAACAATATTCAAGGGTAACGAGACTTATGGACTACCATGTACATAGATGGGGATAGATATAGGCTAATAGAAATATAGAAATTGATAGGAGGTTACAAATTAACATATATATATATATATATATATATATATATATATATATATATATATTATATGGATAATATGGAATATATATTATATATATATATATATTATATATAATATAGAGAGAGAGAGAGAGAGAGAGAGAGAGAGAGAGATTGATAGATAGATAGATAGATAGATAGATGCATTTAGATATAGACATTATATATAGATATATAAACATATTTAGATTAAAATAACATATAGATAGATTAGATATTGATTTTTATAATTTCCTTAATTTCTGCTATCGTTAAATTGAAATAATGTTTGCATTTAAAAATCTAATATAATTCGACGCATTTTGGAAAAAAAAAAAGAAATGAATTAATGAAGAAAAAAAAAGAAGAAAGAAGGAAAGAAGTAAGGAAGAAAGAAAGGAAAGAATAAAGGAAGGAAGAAATTGCCTACACGTTAAGATAGATAGATAGATAGATAGATAGATAGGTGCATCTAGATATAGACATCATATATGGATCTATAGACACATTTAGATTAATATAACGTATAGATAGATTAGTTATGTGTTTTTACGATCTGTTAATTTTCATTCTTGCTACAAAGGAAATAATGTCTGCCATTAAAAATCTAATTTAATTCAGCACATTTTGAAAAAAAAAAAAAAAATAATAAAGAAAGATAGAAAGGAAGGAAAAAAATTACCCACCTGTTTAGAGATAGATAGATAGATAGATAGATATACATCATATATAGCTATATAGACATATCTAAACGAATATAACTTATAGATTGATTATATATATATATATATATATATATATATATATATATATATATATATATATATAGGTTTTTATGATTTCTTTAATTTTTATTCTCGATAAGAATTAAATAATATCAGCAATTAAAAATCTAATGCAATTAGGCAAGTTTTATAATAAAAAAGCAAAGAAGAAAGAAAGAAAGAAGGAAAGGAAAGGAAAGGAAAGGAAAAAAGAAAGAAATTTGTTATTCTCGCTAAAAATTGAATAATGTCTGAAATTAAAAATCTAACGTAAAAAGAAAGAAAGAGAGAGAGAGAAAGAAAGAAGAAAGAAAAGAAAGAAAGAAAGAAATTTAAAAAAATAATGTAATTCGCCACATTTTGAAAAAAAAATGGGAGAAATTAATGAAGAAAGAACGAAAGAAAGAAAGAAAAAAGAAAGAAAGAAAGACAAATAAATTAAAAA
>CM042140.1:128053506-128056006 GCA_023376005.1 Doryteuthis pealeii | reverse complement strand
TCTTTTCTTTTCGTAATGTTTTCAAGTCAGTGCAATTTTTGATTTAAAAAAATAATATACAGTACATAGTATTGCATCAAATTGTTATCAAATTTATAGTTTAGTAAACTATAATAATTTGACATTCGACCGGCTAGGCTTTGAATTAGTAATTTTTAAAAAAAGATTATTTATCGTTTTACATCAATTTGATTACTTTATTTAATTTTTTTGATGAGATAATTATATGAAATATAGGAAATCACATCATTTATATTTTATTTCAAAAATATAGTTAATCATTGAATTCAAATTTCTTACTATATCATTATGTGATGTCATTCGCTCAAATCTGGCGAAATAAAATTCCCTGACCTCCCACCGGGACGGATTAAATTAAGATCTTTTTTTCGTGGTGATTTTTATGGGCCATCCTGCGAGGATCGAACTCGCTATTCAGTAGTAATAAATCTGCAAACGATTATTAAACCATATTTTTATCTCCTCTACCCGAGCTTCGCCGGGTAGCCGCTGCTAATATATATATATATATATATATATATATATATATATATATATATATATATATATATGTGTGTGTGTATGTGTGTGTGTGTGTGTGTACGTGTGCATGTATGTGTGCGTGTGTGTGTGAGCGCGTGTGCGTGTTTGCATGTGTGTGTGTGTGTGTGTGTGTGTATACATTTGTTCATTGTTATTTTGTATGTACTTACGCGTGCATTTTACTCTATCTCTTCCTCCCCCCCTCTCTCTCTCTCTCTCTCTCTCTCTCTCTGTATGTGTGTATGTGTGTGTATTTATATTTGCATGTGTGCGTAATGTATGCATTTGTTATTGGGTATTTGTGTATTTGACTATGCGTGTGTGTGTGCTCGTGTGTGTGTAAATGTATGTGTGTGTGTGATTTTCCCCTACCCCCATTCATCTGCTTCTCTGTCTTTTCTTTTCCATCTGGATTCCTGTTCCAGTCTTTCATCGTCCCCATAGAATATCTGCTATTTCTTTTCGTCTGAATACATCCGCTCTCCTCATCTCTTAAAAAAAATCAATGCTGTCGGCTGGTCTTTCTACTAATGCTTGGTCAGTTGAAGCGGCTACGATAAAAAAAAATGAAAAAAAAAAAAAAAAAAAAAAAAATGAAAATAAAAAAAACCCAAAAAACCTTGAAATGAAGGCAAAAACCTGTTGTATCAAGTCTGAATCTGCACGAACTGGATTTCTGCCAATGTTCGTCTCTCTCTCTCTCCTCCCCCCCTCTCTCTCTCTCTCTCTCGAAAAATAAAATAAAATAAAAAAGATAAATGAATAAAAAAAATAAAAAAATCTGTATAAAAAATATAAAAGCAAAAAAATACAAAAACTAAAACTAATAAATAAACAAATAAATGAATAAAAAATGATTGAAGCCGCCATCTTTATTCTTCTCTTGCTTTCTTTCTCTTTTTGTAAGTTTTTATTTGTATTTTCTCTGTCCGTTGTTCTTTCGAATCGTTGTTTATTTATTTCTTTACTTTACTTTTCTTTTCTTTTCTTTTCCTGTATTCGTTTTTTCCTCTTTTTAAATATTTGTCTTGCTGTCAGCACGTGCGATAGATTACAAATATTTGGAAACAAGGTAAAACAAAGAGGGAAAGAAAACGAGCGTGCACCTCCTTGAAAAAAATCCATTTGTTGCGTCGAGTTTTTATAGTTTTAAACACCCACGCATGCGCAGACTCACACATGTGAGCGTGCTCTCTCTCTCTCCTCTCTCCCCTCTCTCTCTCTCCTCTCTCTCTCTCTCTCTCTCTCTCACACACACACACACACATTCTTCGCTATTCAGCATGTACCGATGCTTTTCTATGCATAAGACGTGCTCATCAGTGTTCTCAGAAAACAAAGATTTGAAATCTAAAGATGTAAGCCAAAGGTTTATGAAAATTTATATATATATATATATATATATATATATATATATATATATATATATATATATGAGTAAATAAACAATGTGTTTATTTGATATGGCTTTTAGCCAACAATCTTTGGAGGATATGTGCTTAATTGAAGTCATACCTAATTTTGAAAATTAACCATACATTTGAACATATATGCCCGCCAAAATTCATTAATTATTAACTAATTAATTTTCAAAATTAGGTATGACTTCAATTAAGCACATATCCTCCAAAAATATATATATATATATATATATAGTTCCTGGAATATTACCATTGTAAGGAGGCACACACACACACACACACACACACATACATATATATATATATATATATATATATATATATATATATATATATATATATATATATCGTGGTGAGGATCATTCCATCTAGTTTTCAACTGTAATGTTACAGGTCTTCCGTAATGAGAGCTTGATGTGCCTAAGTAGCATTATGTGGACAGACAGAGCAATATAGTGAATAAATGAAATAAAAATAACTTTAAATTAGCTTCATGTAATAATTTATTTCAACTGCAAAATTCAGCATCATAAGAC
>CM042140.1:128018506-128046006 GCA_023376005.1 Doryteuthis pealeii | reverse complement strand
CTAATCATTTTGGGACAGTTCCAAGTGCACCAACTACAATCGGTATCACCTTCACTTTCATATTCCATAACTTTTTCAGTTCTCTGGCAAGGTCCAGATATTTGTCTATTTTTTCATTTTCCTTTAACTTCACCCTGTGATCTGCTGGCACTGCAAAATCCACCAGTTGACAAGTTCTTTTATTATTATTATTATTATTATTATTATTATTATTATTATTATTATTATTATTATTATCTTCTATCATCTTTATCAACATATCAATACACTTGTTCCTTAATCTTCCGACCGTTATCATCTTGCAACACCCTCTGATTAAAAATTAGACGCCCAAATCGTCCAAAATGAAATGTAAAAATGATTATCTGGTGTTGCCTATCCACCAAATTCTTATTTCTCATTATTATTTCGTCACCTCAGCTAAATAATGAACCTTTACATTTTTATTATAAAGAAAGAAAGGAAAGAAAAAGAACATGCTACACAGAAAGAAATATTATTATACTTTTTACATAATTATGAACTATTTGCAATAACTCTTAAGTAAACATATCAAACGTTGTAATAATTAAATTATCATATTGTGGTATATGCACAGGTCTTGCTAGTTATTATTATTATTATTATTATTATTATTATTATTATTATTTACTCCTTTTGAGTTTTCACATCAGCATTAGCTGATGGCCTTTCACTGGAGTCTGAGTGGCAGCAAGTCTCCTCAGGTCTCCAGGACTCTTCTGAGTATTCTGGCAGATTGCAGCAGTGCAGTGTTCTAAATGGTTTCAATCTTTCCTCTGATTTCCAAACTTTCCAAACCCTTTTCTAATCCTTTTGGGACTGTTCCAAGTGCACCAACTACAATTGGTATCACTTTCACTTTCATATTATTATTATTATTATTTCACTTTCATATTATTATTATTATTATTATTATTATTATTATTATTATTATTATTAGAGGTATATTAAAATTAGATAATCTCTCTCTCTCTCTCTCTCTCTCTTTATATATATATATATATATATATATATATATATATATATATATATATGTGTGTGTGTGTGTGTGTGTGTGTGTGTGTAAATATATATGATCATGTACGATTGTACGAATAATAATTTGTCACAGCTCAGCTACCGGTTGCTGACACCCTTACCCTGGCGCGCTTTATTTTTTTTTTTTTACAATCCTTGTACTTGATTATTCTTGACTCAGTCATCATAAGGATGCTGCTAATAATTTAGATGGTGCAGTCTCGAGTTAAAGAACACCTGTTTATACTTTTTGTTTTTGGCTGAGTCCTTCTCAATTCCTAGCAACCAACGTTTCCGTGTTTACGTTACGATTAAATTCACGAAAACCCGATAATAATAACAGCAGCAGCAGCAGCAGCTCTCGTCTACATCATCATACGATGAGCGAACAACACATTCGATTACAAAAGCGCATGACAAAAATCCAGGACAATAGTGGGCGTGGTCAGGGTTGATTGGTAGGAGGAGGAGGGGAAATGGGTGGGGTCTATTAATTGACCGTTCGAAAGTGGGCGGACTCTGAATTCTGAACATAAGAGGAATTCGAGGCGGGATGTGGCAAGCAAATTGACGACTTGTTCGAGCAAGTTCTACATTGATTTTGGATTTAAGTCCTTTGCGTATTATAAGAAACAAACCGACAGCACTGGACTATGACACCACCACCACCACTACCACCACCACCACCACTACTACTACTACTACTACTACTACTAATAATAATAATAATAATATTAGGATGATGATGATGATGATGATAATAATAATAATAATAATGCTGATAATAATAATGATACTTTTATGATTATTTTTGCTTGTATCATTAATGATGCGATTATTATTATTATTATTATTATTATTATTATTATTATTATTATTATTTCACACGAGGTTTTCACACCAGCGTAAGCTGATGGCATTTCTGTGGTGTCTGAGTGACAACAAGTCTCCTCATGCATTCAGGACACTTCTGAGTATTTCTAACTGATCTTAACAATGCTTTTGTCCGGATGGTCTAAATTCTTCCTCTGATTCTAATTCTTAAGTGAAGAGCATAACACCACCACCACCACCACTACTACTACTACTACTACTACTACTAATAATAATAATAATAATAATAATAAACAAAACCATCCAGACCACAGCTATACTAAAATCGGCCAGTATACTTAGAAGAGTCTTGGAGACCTGAGGAGACTTGCCGTCACTCAGCCCCAGTGAAAAACCATCAGTTAGAGCTTACGGGAAAAAAAACTACTACTACTACTACTACTACTACTACTACTACTAATAATAATAATAATAATAGTAATAATAATAATATTAATAATAATAATAATAATAACTGGAAATCAGAGGAAGAATTGAGACCACTTCGACAATATTGTTGAAATCGGCTAGAATACTCAGGAGTGTGTTGGGGACCTGAGAAGTCACTCAAACTCCAGGGAATATCTATCAGCTTATGCTGGTATGAATATTTTTTGCTTTTGACAGAGTGAAAATAAAACAAAGAAAAGGATAGACAAATACTAGGATCTTGCTAGAGGACTGAAAAAGGTGTAGAACATGAGAGTGACAGGGATATTAAATGTGATTGGTGCACATAAAACGGTCCCTAATGTCCTGAAAAAGAGACTGGAAGAACTGGAGAACAGAGAAAGATTTTATATTTATATTTTCACAATGCCTTTAAAATAAATATATAGACAGTATTTAAATCATTGAGACATATATGGCTCTCGAGACGGAGGCGCGTGGTGTAATGGTTATCGTTGCTGGAAATAGACACGACGACCCTAGTTCAAATCCTGGACGAGGCTATTTGCATTTCACATCGCGCTAAGACTGGTTGCCTAACCAAGGTTAAAGAGCCCAGTCTGTCCTGCTATTTACCCATAGCTGGAGGGAGAATAGTTGGATATACGAAGGATAAAGTGACGAATTATCTACCACTGGACTGAGATTTAGTAAGCAACCCCTAACTTTGCTTTCCTGACTAATATTTTGTTAAACAGAATAAAGCAATATATCACTTATATTAATATATTTAGAATTTTACAAATTGTATTTTAATTTTTAAATCAGACTCCCAATTTGTAAATTGGGAGTCTGATTTAAAAATTAAAATACAATTTGTAAAATTCTAAATATATTAATTTCTCTTTGTTGCTCTTTACTGCCCCCCCCCCTTTTAGAGCTGTAATCTTCCCCTGATCTAATTTTAAGGGTGGCTGAAGGAGCTCATATTTGTCAATAATCCTATGACGCTACAACATCTCACGAATGATATTCGAGCAGAGATAAGAGGATTGAGCAAAGTAATACAAAGCAATAAAAAAATACATAGTTATAATTAGAATATTATGATTATAATAGTTATAATTAGATATTATAATAGTTATAATTAGATAGTTATAATTAGAATATTATGATTATGATAGTTATAATTAGACTATTATGTTTATAATAGTTATAATTAGAATATTATGTATTAGTTATAATTAGAATATTATGATTATAATAGTTATAATTAGATATTATGTTATAATAGTTATAATTAGAATATTATGATTTATAATAGTTATAATTAGAATATATGATATAATATATAATTAGATATTATGTTTATAATAGTTATAATTAGAATATTATGATTATAATAGTTATAATTAGATATTATATATTAGATTATAATAGTTATGGTTAATGAATAACTTTTTAAAATGAAAAAAAAAAGTCTGTTTGAGAAGGAAAATATAATCCAGAGAAATATGTTTAGCAATTGGTGAAGAATATCTTATATATGACTAAATGATTCAAGTTGTTTTTCTTTTTAAACGTTATTATTATACAATTCCATAGCAAAACCGGAATAGAGCCGACCCAGTGGTCTGTCCTCGGATGACAATTTCATGGGGCGGCACTGTTGGGTTTGTTATATAATACTGTATAGCTTATACAACAGTAGGAGGCGGGGCGGCAAACCCAGTTAGGTTCCCATCTGTTTGAAAATTATTAGTATCAGATAAGAGCACTTGAAACCCTATATCTGTGTATATATCATTATCAGAGAAAAACACTTGAAACCATAAAAAACTCTGTGCAAAACAAATGATTATTATCATGAAACAATTTAACTGAATAAATTATTAACATTATATAAGAACAATTGAAACCAAATAACTGTGTGCAAACAAATGGTTATCATTGACAAATAAAAAAATGATTGCAATGGAACTTTGAAAATATAAATAGTTATGATTATAATCACACATTTAAGAATGTATCAAATTCAGGCATTAAATAACCCAAAAGGGTTTCGTATGCCATTCGATAAACCAACCAGAGCCAAACACATATAGGTGGCCCATAAAAGACTAACACATAGAAAAACGAATAACTTTTTAAAATGAAAGAAAAAATTATTTAGTTATTTATAAGATATAATTCTTCACCAATAACTAATTGTATGATAATAACAGGTTTGAATTGAATTTTCCTTCTCCTAGATCGGTTGCCATACCAATATTAAAAAGCCCAGTTTGTCATACTATTTACCCATAGCTATAGAATAGTTGAATTCATATCTTTCTTAAGAGTATTAGCGCTTTGTGAAATGCAAACAGCTTCGTTCAGGATTTGAACTTGGGTCACCGATTCAATTCCTACGATGATAACGATTACACACGTGCCTTCACAAAGTTTATATAGGCATTATTGTTTTGTTTGATTCAGGACACACAAAAAAGAAGAAAAATCTAAACTCTATTACTACGAAAGCTGCCATTTTTTTCGGTCTGTCAACTTTAGCTTACGACTAAAATTTATCGAATGTTTTATCGGGAGCGAATTCATTATCAATACCAAATTAATTAAAAAAATGACATTGAGGCACCTGCATTTGACTGTTCGCTATGTAAATAATTAACAAACAACATTTATTAACGTCTCTGCATAGTACCCATGAAAAGTTCCCGGTGATATTTACGTATGGATCGGCACTCGTGCTCCGTGTCGAACTTTCACCTGCTATATGCTATTTTTTTACATTAATATTAATGATAAAGAAAAAATACGAGGGACATTCACTAAACGAGGAGTTGGCAATAGGAAGCACTGTTTACAGTCGTACATTTTTCTTTATATATACTAGCAAAATAATAAAAACACCCTCCGGGCGATGTAAAAATAAATTTTTGAAAGATATTGCTTGAGGAGGTGGAAGTTAAAAATTAAATCTCGGAGAGTTTGAACTATAAATCATGAAATCATCAAATTTATTAAAGGAGTAAAGAAAAAAAAACAATTTGAAATCGAAAGTAAGTTCTATTAACTTTGAATATCTATTAAAATAAAACAAACTATATATAAATATATGATACTGGGGATGTATCTATTAAAACTTGTTTTAAAAAAACAATGAGGACTGTCTAATGTTGCATGCTCAAATTTTGAGTGTATTTATTCTATGTTATGACGATTTCGGGTATAGTGACGTAAGCAGTGACGTAATTTTTGTTACAGACAAAAGCCGGAAGCGAATCTTCATTATTAATAGATACGAGGGTCATTCAATAAATAAGGTTAATTTTGTAAGAAGTTGGCAATAGGAAACACTGTTTACAGTTGTACTCTTTTTTTTTATTTCTACAAAAGTCATTCAATGAATAAGGTTAATGCTGCTTAAGAAGTTGGCAATAGGAAGCACTGTTTATACTGTTGCATCTTTTTCTTTATATATACAAAGGTCATTCAACAAATAAGATTAATTTTCCCAAATGAGTTGACAATACTGTTTACAATTACACTTTTTTCTTTTGATATAAAAAGGGCCATTCAATAAATAAGGTTAACTAGCAGGACCTGTGAATATACCACAGTATGATAATTTAATTATTACAACAGTTGATATGTCTACTTAAGAACTATTGCTAAATAGATCAATGTGAGAAATGCATAATAATCTTGATTTAACTTTCTCTCTCACTCTTTTTTTTGTTCGATAAAGAAAGGGTCGAAAAAGACATGCTACACAGAACAAATATAATTAGAATGAAAGAAAGAAAGAACGAAAGAAAGAAAGAAAGAAAGAAAGAAAGAAAGAAGAAGAGAGTAGTAGAAAAACAGAGGGAGGCGTAATAACGATTTGTTTTAATTGAACATAATGAAAAGAAGGAAAGAAAGAAAAAAGTGTGTGAGAGAGTTCAATCAATATTATTATACTTTTTACATCTTGAACTATTTAGCAATAGCTCTTAAGTAAACACATTAAACTTTGTAATAATTAAATCATCAGTCCGTGGTATATCCACAGGCTGGACTAGTCATTATTTAATTCAGGTGATAGTATTTATCCCATGGTCTGAACATTATACACTGAAAATTCCTGATCAAAATTCAGCAAATAGCTACATTGAATTTTGATCTAAATTATCAGTGTATAATGTTCAAGCCATGATTAATATATATATATATTTATACACACACACACACACCACACACACACACACACACACACACATATATATATATATATATATATATATATATATATACATATATATATATATATATATATATATATATAATGAGTATTAAAAGGTGGAATGAAAACATCACACAATGCTGTTAAAGAGAATATATATATATATATATATATATATATATATATATATATATATATATATATATATATAGCCTGGGATAGTTACCGCTTCAGCTTTCATAGTGCGCCAAATTGCAGTAGTATTAGGAGAGTGCTCGATATAAAGAATAGAGCTATTATATAATATAATAAAATAAATATATAAAGGTATTACATATCTATTTATTTGATGGCAATAGAACAGTCACAACCTTAGGTTTCATACATTCAAAATCGCATGCATTCACCAGGTGACGTTGATACGAATATGTGTTCGTATCAACGTCACCTGATGAATGCATGCGATTTTGAATGTATGAAACCTAAGGTTGTGACTGTTCTATTGCCATCAAATAAATAGATATGTAATACCTTTATATATTTATTTTATTATATATATATATATATATAATATATATATATATATATAGTTATTTACTAAAGTTAGCTTAGAGGCCAAAAGTATGGGGCTCTCAGTGAGAATCGAACTCACTGGCATTATTCTACTCATCTTGCTTGCTAAGTATGCATTACACACTCACACACACACACACATATATATATATATCTAACCATTACAGCAGGTGAGGTGTTATATATATATGTGTGTGCGTGTGTGTGTGTGCATAAAAGCAGAGAGAGAGAGAGAGAGAGAGAGAGAGAGAGAGAGAGAGAGAGAGAGAGAGAGAGAGATCGTGTATTCCGGTCAAATAGAGGGGAAAAATTCATATTAGATCTTCATCTTTTCATCCTAAGTGAAACATGTTGAAACGAGTCTTTGCATTTCCACTGGCCTACCTGTTCAATTGAATATATCGATCTTTTTTTTTATCACCCAACACCACAACCCACCCCATGCTTGATTCCCTTTCCCCCCCCCCGTATTCTCCACCCACCCCTTTATTCCATTTATAAGCGTCATTTATCATACGATTACTTCTAACCACTTCTACCATCTTTTTTACCAGTATTTTTATTTCTTCGCCTTTATTATATTATTATTATTATTATTATTATATTATTATTATATTCATTATTATTATAGGAAAATTTATATTTATTTTCATTTTATTATTTTTGTGTCGTCATCGTCAACAGCAAAGCATGCATTTTTTCTTGTCAAATATTTTTCCACTCCATTGGCTGTTTCTTTTCTTCTCTTCTTCTTCTTCTTCTTTCTTCTTCTTCTTCTTCTTCTTCTTATGTCCTCCTACCCCTTCTTCTTCTTCTTCTTCTTCTTCTTCTTCTTCTCATGTCCTCCCCTTCTTCTTCTTCTTCTTCTTTCTCATGTCCCCTCCTACCCCTTTCTCTCTTCTCATTCCCCCTCCTACCCCTTCTTCTTCTTCTTCTTCTTTTTCTCATGTCCCCCTCTTACCCCTTCTTCTTCTTCTTCTTCTTCTTCTTCTTCTTCTTCTTCTTCTTCTTCTTCTTCTTCTCATGTCCTCCTCTTCTTCTTCTTCTTCTTCTTCTTCTTCTTCTTCTTCTTCTTCTTCTTTCTCTTCTTTTCTTCTTCTTCTTCTCTTCTTCTTCTTCTTCTTCTTCTTCTCTTCTTCTTCTTCTTCCACATACATCTTTCCCGTATTTTGCTTTCTGACTCTCAGGCATTTTGTCCATCAATTTTCTTCTTTCCTGTCCACCCATTTGCCAGTTTTTTCCCCGCCCTTTTTTCAAACGGATAATAAAGAAAGAAAGAAAGAAAGAAAGAAAGAAAAGAAAGAAAGAAAAAGCGAACAAGACAAAAATAAAAATATCTATTTTAAGCTGAAACAAAATGCTAGTTAAAATTATTATTATTATTTCATTTCATTCGAGTTTTTCACACCTGCCTTAGCCTTGTTAATCAATAATCTGGTGTTCTGGCCGCGATTAGGTGATCCGTCTGTATCTCAAAGTCTCATTCTCCAGGACAGGTTCAGGCTTGTGCATGTACCATGGTGAAAATTTAATTTCTTGCACAATTCCCAGTGGATCACCTTTCCCACCCAGTCGTCACTATTATTGTTCTCTCTTTGTGCTAGTTTTCTGCATTCGCTTATAATATGATTAACCGTTTCGCCTCTGTCTCCACACATTCCGCACTTGCTTGAGACCATCTAGACTACGTCACTACTAAATTCGGTTAGGATACTTGTTGTCACTCACACTCCAGTGAAAAACTATCAGTTTGAGCTGATGTAAAAAAACTCACAATGAGAAAAAAAAAAACAACAAAAAACAACAAAAAACAAAACATAAATGCTATCTCAGAGATATCATGGGTTTGATAAAAATATCTCAGCAAAAGAATTTGATAAACTTTCAAAATATCATCATCATCATCATCATCATCAAGGTGTGCCGACAGCATGTAATCCCTTGACTCTCCCCCCCTCTCTCTTGCCATCCGAATCTATCGGCCATTGCTCTTGGTAAGTTGTCGAGATGACACCCAGTGTTCGCATACAACTGATGAATGTTTAGGAGTCAAATAGGAGAAAGTCGCTTATGAGTTCGTCCTTACTCCTCCAGCAGAGACCAGCATATCTTGTTTGTCTTCTTCGTTCGTTGGTTTGTGAGATAGAAGGTAAGTGGCCGTACAAATGCTGTTTTGTAGGGTAACCACTGTTCTAATTGTAACAGGTTTGGTTTGTTTTACCTGCATATAAACATCAGTGGAAGTAAATCAATTTAACCCATAGATGGAACCCTAACCGGTACTACCACTCCCAGTCAGAGTGGATCAGGGAGCAATGGTGATGAAGGGGTGCTCTGCGTTCACCAGACTTCTAGAACTGGAACCTCACCATCAGATAGAGTTTAACGTAATTCCCAGGACATGAAGACCCTCAGCCACCGCCTTCTAGCATATATATAATAAATAGAGTTGGAGCTTGCCATAAAGGCAATAGAGTTGGGACAATCATATAGGTGCTAGGGCCTGACGTGACCAGCTGATTCGATTTAAATATGTTTAAAAAATAGTTTTAAAAAAAAGAATTTTCAATACCCATCAAGAATGAATAGCACAAAACGTCTTCGATATGCCGTAAAATCCCCCCCCCCAAAAAAGAAGAAAGTTACACATGTCATTCATGTATTTATTCTACTAAGTTTGTTCAGGCAATAAAATGTTCTTGCAATTATTTCGTTTCTGAATTGTTCTCGCATTTATTCTGTACGGGAAAACTATATTTAACCAACTAACTCTACATTACGAAGCAAATAGAAGAACGAATATAAACAAAAAATTATCAGGTTAAAAGTTCTATTGCAGGAACAGAAGTTAATTAGGTTTTTAGTATTCATTTATTTTAATCTAATAAAGATAAAAACTAGATTGGAAATGACATCACGATATAATCCATTAACAAGTATTAAAACACTTAGAAATAAACAAAAAACTTATCACATCTGAAGACGATAGTTGTATAACATGAACAGAAGTTAAATAGGTTTTTGATATTCTAGCGAGATAATCTTGTAAAATTAAAAACTAGATAGGAAATAATGACATTACAATATAATCCTGGGTGAGGCTGTTTGCATTTTCACATAGCACTAATATCCTTGGGAGAAGTAAGTATCCAACTATTCTACCGCCAGCTATGTGTAAATAGTAGGGTAGATTGCGAACTTTAACCTTGGTTAGGCAATCAATATAGGAGAAGGAAAATTCTGAATTCAAAACTTTAAACCCCGCTAAAGATATTGACCTTGTGTCACATCCTACTCGTGCAGAACAGTTGGTATATATATATATATATATATATATATTATATATAAAGATAAATCTAATGAGTCAGACGAACCTACTAAAAGTTTCGCTTAATGCTCTTCAGGGCTAAGATCTGACTTAACCCTGAAGAGCATTAAGCGAAACTTTAGTAGGTTCGTCTGATTAGATTTATCTTTATTATTTGCTCTACTTAGGTATTGAGCACTTTTTACTTATTAGCTTTAGTCTCCTGGCGGTTTTGTATGAATATATATATATCTTATATATATATATATATGCATATAAATTGTTTTTTGTTTTGGCCAAAATATTGAACCAATAGATTATTTTTTGTTGGTACGATTATCTTGGTCTTTTCTTTTTTCCAAAAATTTTTTCTCCCCGGTTGATGTTTGGTAGTATATTTTTACAATCAAACTATTTGCTGTTTTTTTCTCACCGCGAGGATTTACCAATAAGTTTGGTATATTATATATATATATATAGTTGTGCTGGGATTGGAAAAAAAGACTGAGAGAGATACTAGAGGTTTGAATACCAAAGAGAACGCTGGAGTAATGAGGAGATTTGTTGTCACTTGATTTCATCATTTACTTTCGGATGTGAAGATAATCATATGTCTGCTCTTCTCATGCTCTTTACCTGTATCTTCTCATTCTTACCCTTATCCTATTCAATCTTCATTGCACATCCAGGTCTTCTTCTTCTTCTTCTTCTTCTTCTTCTTCTTCTTCTTCTTCTTCTTCTTCTTCTTCTTCACTTTTTACTTGCTGTTAAACAGCTTATTCTTCCTCTTCTTTATTGGCGAACTGTTGAATCTCTTCTTCTTCTTTTTCTTGGATTAGTTTCATATGCCCCCCCCCCCAAAAAAAAGAAAGAAAGAAAGAAAAAAAGAATAAGGAATGCACATTTATTTTCTCTTTTCTTTTTCTTTTGCTCTGTTTTTCCATAAATAATGTTAATGTATCGCAGTTTTTACTTCTAGCCCTACTGACATTTCAATATTTTGCCCACCGCTTCTTGATATCCAGCCAGCAAGCCTATACCCGTGTCTTTCTTTCATTTCACTTATTCACACCCCCTCTCTCTATCCATATATCTATCTATACACTTGTATGTATATCAATCCATCTATTATATACATTATATATGTTAAATATATATTTCTATCAAGATTATGAGAAGACGAGAGGCATCCGTGGTTATGCCCTCATTATCTAATCTTTTACTTACTTGATGGCGTAGCTGGCTGGTACTTTACTTTCTTCTGTTATTGTGTTGTATCTGTTACTATCTTCATTTCTTCTTCTATTGTTGACTGGTGTGGTTATGTGTCTTCAAGATGCTGGTTCGCCAAGACAGCTATTAGTTCCCATAGAGACAAAGCAAGGCTTGTATCTTGTTATCACATTTAGAACCAAAACTTTCTCAACTGCGCGCGGAGTGGAGCGGAGCCGATGCTTACATTACGACGTCTCAAGCTTAACTGACTAAGCTAACTAACTACCGTTTCCCAGTGGCAGGAAGTGCGGGTCAACTTGATGTCACTGAGTATTAATCACCGAACTGCCTCCGATTTTGAATTTTAACAACCTTGAATTCAAAATCTGTCTCTACACTAATCGTCTAAAAAACGACGGGACGTATCAATATACAACACATCTAGGTATATGTTTATCTATCTAACACATCACTCAATAATTCCCGGGCCTGACATACATGGTTCCACTAATAAAAAAATCCATATGATTTTTATTAAGTACTACCCTTCAAATGGCACGCGTCAAAATTTGAGTCCAATCGGATTATTAGTTTACAAATTATAATTATTTAAGTGAAGCTACTGTCGCAAATTTTCAAAACAACTGAAATATCTGAATTTCGTATGTTGATAAAGCATTGCTTTATAATTGGGAAAAATACTGTTCAAGCAAATCAATGGCTTGTTAAGTGTTATTCGGACTCTGTTTCGTCGGAAACAACGGTTAAGAGGTGGTATGCTGATTTTAAACGCTGTCGTACAGACATAAATGATGCTGAGCGCTCAGGTCGCCCAAATTCGGCAGTTGCCCCAGAAAACACAAAAAAAATGGTGTAAATTGAAGTTGCGTGAGATAGCAGAGGAGTTGAAGATATCAGAAGGCAGTGTATTCACCATTTTGCATGAAATTTGTTAATGACAAAGCTGTGTTCAAAGTGGATGCCGCGTTTGCTCACAGTCGATCAAAAACAACAACGCATCGACGATTCAGAGCGTAGTTTGCAACTGTTTCAACGCAACAAAAAGGAGTTTTTGCGTAAATATGTGACAATGGATGAAAAATGAATCCACCACTTCACTCCAGAGTCAAATCAGCAGTCAGTTGAGTGGACAGCAGTGGGTGAAAGCCGTCCAAAACGACTAAAGACGCAAACATCAGCAGGCAAGGTTTTGGCCTCCGTATTTTGGGATGCGCAAGGTATTTTGTTCATCGATTACCTTGAGAAAGGAAGAACCATCAATAGTGAATGTTATATAGCATTATTGGTGCGTTTGAAGGAAGAAATCGCCAAAAAAACGGCCACAAATGATGAAGAAAAAAGTGCTCTCACCAAGACAATGAACCGTGTCACAAGTCGATCGCAACGATGGCAAAACTACATAAATTGCACTTCGAATTGCTTTCACACCCTCCCTATTCTCCAGATCTGACCCCTAGCGACTACTAGCTATTTGCAAACCTTAAAAGAATGCTCCAGGGAAAGAGATTTGGCTCCAATGAAAAGTGATATCGGAAACTGAGGCGTATTTTGAGGCCAAAGACAAATCGTTCTACAAAAAAGGCATCGAATTGTTAGAGAAGCGTTGGAATCAATGTATCACCATAGAAGGAGACTATGTTGATGAATATCATGGAATTTTGCCTGAAGTTGTTTTATTAGTTAGGCCCAGGACTTATTGAGTGATGTGTTATAAGCATATAGACTTGTAAAGATCATGGCGAGCAACATGTGGCTAGGAGGACAGCTACTGTCTCGTAAACAACTGATTGGACTGGTGCGTTCCACCATGGTGTAATGGTTGCAAGGTAGTCTCGCATATCCATTATTACTGAATAGCAAGTCCGATCCTCGCTGCTATCGAGTAAAGTTCTCTTCCTCCCTCTTTTTCTTTTTGTCTTCCCCTCTCTGTCTCTTTTTAGTTCTTTTCCTTTCTCTTCTGTTTTTTTGTATTTCCTCTCTCTGACTCTCACCAGTTCTCTTCCTCCCCCCCCTCTCTCTCTCTTTCTCTCTCTTTCCCTTTCTTGTCTTATCTCTCTGTCTCTCTTCAGTTCTCTTTCTCTGTCTCTTTCCTTTTCTTGTTTTTTCTTTCTCTGGATCTCTATGTTTCTCCCTCTCTCTCTTCTTTTCTTGTCATTTCTCTCCCTGTCATTCTTCAGTTCTCGCTCTCTTCTCCCTTCACTTTTTTGTCCCCCCACCCGTCTCTGGCTCTGTTCGGTTCTCTTCCTGGTCAGTATCTTTCTCCAATTTCATATCTTACTCTTTTTCTCTTTCCACTATTTTTCTTTCTTTCTTTCTTTCTTTCTTTCTTTCTTTCTTTCTTTCCATCACTCAGACTTGACCTCTCCGAATTCACCAGTGCATAAAAAAGGTCTGGAACTTTCTCTGTAGACTGGAAACTAGAAGCAGCCAATTGAAAACATTTTCTTGGCTGACCTTCCGACGTCGGCCCCTTGCGTCTGCTACGGACTTCCAGCCATTTTCTTTTTTCTTTTTTTTTTTTTCTTTTGTTCATTTTTTGTTGTTGTTAGATTCTTTTTAAGTTGGTTGGCTCGTTGTCATGGTTACAGCTAGCTTTCAATGGCTGCCCCATTCGCCAGTAACAAGCACACCTACACAGACAACGATTTTCCCTTATTTTGTTCGAGAACAGTCCAGACTTTATTCATTCTCTCTCTTGTGTCGACCCTCTCTCTCTCTCTCTCTCTCTCTCTCTCTCTCTCTCACACACACACACACACACACACACGCTCACACACTACATGCAGAACATATTCAACCAATGAACTATACACACGCAAACACACATAGACACACACATACATAGACACACACACAATTACATGCAGAGTATATTCAATTAATGAAGTATACACACACACATACACACATGGTACACGTACACAGACACATGCACACACACAATTACATGCAGTACATATTCAATCAATGAACTACACACACACACACAGACACCAAGACACACACACAGACACACACAATTACATGCAAAGTATATTCAATCAATGAACTATATACATATACAAACACACACACACGCACGTGCGCACGCACACACACATACGGATACACAATCACATGCAAAACATATTCAATCAATGAATAATACACACACACACACACACACACACACACACACACACACACACACACACACACACACACACATCTAATCGAATATCAACTGATTTCCCAAAACTACAAAGTGAAAGACAAAGTGAAAGTAAAAGACATAAAACCAACAATGATTATTATTTAACAATAGAAACGTTGACTAAAGAATCATTCTCATGTAATTAAAAAGAACAAAAACAAAACAAAACAAAACAAATCTAAACCCCTGTGAAAAAACAAACTTCTGTGCTATTTTCTGAAAGCCGTTGGATATTGTCTTAGAAGATGCGATGATAAAATAAGATGAAAGGAACACTTGTAGAAATCAATCGATATCACCGAATCTATCTATCTATCTATCTATCTATCTATCTATTCATCTATCTATATATCAATCTTAGTCTATTCATATATATGTATGTATGTATGTATGAGAGGAAAGGTTCTGGTGGTGGAGTTATAGGATTGTGAGGGACGGCAATGATCTGTAAAGATTATGCTATTGCTTCTATGTATGTATGTATCTATCAATCCATCTATCTATCTATCTATCTATCTATCTATTATATCTATCTATCTATCAATCTTAGTCTATTCATATGCATGCATGTATGTATGTATGCATGCATGTATGTATGTATGTATGTATGTATGTATGTATGTATGTATCTGTCTATCTATCTCAATTTGTTCTTATCTATCTATCTATCTATCTTAGTCTATTCATATGCATGTATGTATGTATGTATGCATGTATCTATCTATCTATCTATCTATCTATCTATCTATCTATCTCAGTCTGTTCATATCTATCTATCACTAAAAATCTCATTTTGTTTGCATAAATGTAATCGGAATTTCACAGATCTATTTTTATTAGACCACTTAAAGATCATCCAGCTTAAAGAATAAAACAATGTTCAGTCCAATTTGCAACCGGATGATAATTTTGTCAGGATCTTTGTCGAACTGAACATAATTTTTAAAAATCATCGAAATTTTCGTCATGGGTGGCTGTAATAACGGGAATCCAATTGGTCCAATATTCATCTAGTCTGATAATAAATTTAAGACATTATTATGTCAGAAATGATTATACAATTTCAACAGAAGTATATATATATATATATATATATATATATATATATATATATATATCCATTAAATCCACTGAATTAATCGTTACCTCGATTAATTCAGTGGATTTAACCCTGAAGATCCCTATGGTGAAACTCGAGTAGGTTTCTTTTATATCCATTTTTTAATAATATATATATTGCTGCTTTCGATGCCACCTAGTGTCTAACGGTAGACATCGGAGGTAATTAACTCTCGTGTCCCCTGTTAGTCGAGAGGTGTAACCTGAACAGTTTCATATTCTTCTCAGGTAGAATAACAAGGAGACCACATTTTTATGTGCACATTTTTCTTTATTTCTTTCACAACGTTTTTTTTATCCACTCGCAACTCACGGGCAATCAGTGAACCAGAGCACGGCATGATCTTCACTAATCACCTCGGCGATTTTCAACTGATTGAAGCTTCTAGCTAACTTCTTAGTGCCGTTTGACCATGTGACCCTCTAATCAAATGAAAAGCCACATTCTCAAACTCTCACTCAAACTGTCACTCAAACTTAGTGACCCGCATTAAATTTCATTCAAACTAAACTACACTACATGCCAATAATAGATTTCGCCAATCTATTATGTAACAAATCAACATTTGAAATCAACTCAAAACTTGTATTATTTGGATTATTCAGACTATTTTTCAGAAAAAATTATAGCTGAATTATCTCCCCCTGCCGCCAGGGGGCGAATCGCCAATATACGATATTGGCACCGAAATTAAATCCCTTGACGAAAGTCGCTTATCGAGGGGCCATCAACCAGGCGAGTCGCGTTTTTCAAGCGCTCCCTTTACCTTCACCTTCACAGTCAACACTTTTCGTGTTGAAAGTCAACCAGTGAGTGGAATAATATTCCAGCGCTCACCTTTACCTTATCGTGGGGCGCTTCAACCAACGAGACGCGATTTTCCAGCGCTCAACCTTTACCTTGTCAACCAGCGAGTGGAATGATATTCCAGCGCTACCTTACCTTCAGCCTCAGCAAAATAAGTCTGGCTAGCAAATGCCACAAATTTGCAACCCCTTTTTGTACCTTGAATATATGTTTCTTTAATTTCAATCGTTGTTCTTGTCTTCTTTCATCCGAAATTACTTGTTTACCACCGGGAAATTTTAAAAGTCTCAAAATATCTATTATATTGTCCTAATCTCTATTGTTATATACACAACTTTTTGAATGATGTACTCTCCGACCTTCTTCAAGTGTTTTTTTATCGAATTCAGGAACCTTCTAGGACACGGGAACATTCTCTTCGATCTCCGGAACCTTCTTGTCGAATTTGGGAGCCTTCATGGAACTTTAAACCTAACTCTTTATTCAATAATTAGCTTCCGTGTATGCAAGACATTTCTCTCATATAACTATGTATAAGCACTTCCTTATATATTATGTCATGTTAGTATTCTCTTCTGTTAACTTTGTTCAGGCAATATAATATTCCTATTATCACTTCGTAGTGAATTGCTCTTACATTTATTCCGTACGACCAAACAATATACTCAACCAACTATTGTTTGTGGCGATTAAAATACCGGCCCTCGCCAACTCAGCATATAAGTAGCACAGGGATATGTGCGGTAAAGTGAGAAGCTTGTGGTATGCATGGCGCTCCGAATCAGGTACGAAAACTATTCTCCTTGGTCTAGCGCTAGTGAAAAGGGGATAGACACCCTCGCTGTTTGGCTGATACTGCCTTCAGGGCACCCCAACGACTTTACTTTTTTCACTTTTTATGTGTGTGTATATGTTAGTGTGTGTGTGTGTGTGTGTGTGTGTGTAGAAATGTGTACACACACAAAATGTTCCAAAGGATGAATATTTATTCAAAAACCGAAACGTTATAGCGTCGACATTACTATTAAGAATAAATATTCATCCTTTGGAACATTTTGTGTTTGTCTACATTTCTCCACATACTTAACGAGTTTGAATTCAGAGTTTTCCTTCTCCTAGACTGTTGTCTAAACAAGGTTAAAGATACCAGTCTGCTCTACTATTTACCCATAGCTGGAGGAAGAATAGTTGGATTCATACCTTTCTCAAGGGTATTAGGGCTATGTGAAATTTAAACAGCCTCATTTAGGATTTGAACCCGGTTCGTTGTGTCCATTTCCTACGACGGTAACCATTACAACATGCGCATCCATATTTTTCAGTATATATCAGGAGAAAATAAGGGATGCTGCAGTTTCACAGTGCCGTTATACGAGCCGCCACTGGATCAAATTTGTAAAAAACAAAAAACACAGAACAAAAAACTGTTGAAAATAAAATAAAATTCAAGATTCTTAGTATAAATCCTATGTATTTTCAGTTTTGTGCTAAGATGGTTATGGTGACAAAATTAAAGAAGCAAAGAAGAAATTCAATTTTCCGAACAACAACAACAACAACAACAACAAACAAACAAACAAACAAACAAACAAAAAATAAACACAAATAAATGAACAATGTTAATAATTCTTCAAAGTAAAACAAATTCAAAGCATTTATAATATTACAAGGGAAATAACTTTCCTATTACGAATCATGAATTATCTCCCTTGAATATTAAAAGTAAAACCTTAAGTTAGTCTTCCGAGAAAAAAATGTACATATCAAAACAAGCAAAAACAAAAACAAAAACCAATAGACAAAAAACAACCTTTAACGCATTCTAAAAAAAGAAAATATTTGTGCAGAGTGTTTTAAATCTTTTTTCTTTAAAATAAATTGTTTAAATATTTCATAATTCACCACCAGTGCCTTCTACTTCTTCTTGTTCTTCTAATTACCTATCATATCAAATGTAATAATAAAAAAGAGCGTATCCAACACATATCAATTAGTCGTATATTAAATTCCAAAGAACCGCATGAGATGCACGAATTTAACCATCTAATGTACCATCAAATAAGTGTATTATTGAAATTTGACATTGTAAGGGAAATAACTCTGATCTTAATAACATGGTAGATTTATTTCCCTTACATTATTATTTTCCATCAACTAATAGGTGAACTATCATATGAATATATTTTAGGTACTGGCAATTGCTACGAATTTTAAAAGCGAATTAAAAATAATTAAATCTATTATTTAAGGTCAAACTTTGTCTAAATCGATAAGTAGTAGCATAATAACCATAATAACCATCATTAAAAAAGAAAAATATCATTACATATGCAGTTTATTTTTAATGGATTTAAAACGATTTATTTTGGTCAATTTCGACGCGATCCGGCATTTTGTCTATTTTTCAATGGTTTTACAATTTTTATGTAACATTCGCGATTGCAAATTATTTTCTTTAGTGGGCATTTTGTCAAAAACGCATTTTAGGCTCATTTTGCCAGTACCTAATATATTTATATATTGTTCTTTGGTTGGTCGGATAGATTCAGATTAATATTGATTGATTTTTACGGTATGTCAATCCGTTTCAGGTTATTCTGGGCCTAGAGGCACGTTTATATATATATATATATATATATATATATATATATATATATATATATATATATATATGTGTGTGTGTGTGTGTGTGTGTTTGTGTGTGTGTGTGTGTGTTTGTGTGTGTGTGTGAAGAAAAAAATGGAAATAAATCCGACAGTATCTAATATAAAAATTGAAAAAAAACCCACAAGTTTCATAAACGAATGATGTTTATTACGCTTACGCTGCAGTGCTTCGGTCGGTTTAGATAGACCTTCATCAGAGCTTTCGTTGGTTTAAGGAAAAATTCAGTCATAATTTATTTTTTTCCTTAAACCAACGAAAACCCTGATGAAGGTCTATCTAAACCGACCAAAACACTGCAGCGTAGGCGTAATAAACATCATTCGTTTATGAAACGTGTTTTTTCAATTTTTACAATATCATATATATATATATATATACAAAACAGATGCCCACAGACTACATGTCGACTTGATGCGTCACTTCCACAGGATATTAAATGTCAAATGGTGGTAGCATGTTTCAAACAGGACCATCCTAGAGAGAACTGGATTCCCTGGCATGTACAACATACTTGGCCAGCGCAAACTGAAATGGGTTGGCCTCTTGAACAGACTTGGGATGACAGACTGCCAAAGCAGATTCTGTAATCTCAACTGACAGACAGGTTACGTGGAATCGGTAGACCAAAGCTCAGATACACAGACAGCATCCAGAGAAACATGGAGGACTTTAACATCCCCATAGGCAATTGGCAAGACACATCCAGGCATCGAAACAAATAAAAGAACAGATTCGTATGGTGTCATCATCGGATAGGATGGACAGCTAGTATTAGTAGTAGACGCATTAAAGTTGTTCTTCAGTGATTCACTGTAATCATTGCCGATTTCGGGTTTTTAGGCATTAGATTGGTTTAAACACTAACCTCTCTTCAGGAAGTTCAGGAAGTATCAGATCACTTTCTTGAAAGCCTCCTGCTACATCTACGCACTTTGACATTGCAAAATCAAGTAGTACGAGATTTACCCCCAACCCCCCCAAAAAAAAACAAACAAACAAAAAACAATAAAAAACCCCAACTTTATTCGTTTAAATGTAAATGCTTTCACCAACTTTAATCAGAGGGAGGCGCGTGGTGGTTAGAGTCGTAGAAAATAGACACGCCAACCCGAATTCAAATCCTAGACGAAGCTACAGTTCACATAGCGCTAATACACTTGGGAAAGGTATGAATCCAACTATTCTCCCTCCAGCTATGGGTAAATAGTATGGCAGACTGAGCTCTTTAACTTTGTTTTGGCAACCAGTCTAGGAGAAGGAAAACTCTAAATTCAAACCTATTAAATCACCGCTTGGGGTGGTCACTACTAGAATAGGTTCAGTCCTAATTAGTGATCTATTTCAATAAAAAAAAACAATGTGAATAGAGATTCCCCTTCCCTCAACTCCTATAACATGGAATGGAGCGTGTGGTGTAATGGTTAGTGTAGCAGGAAATGGACTCGTCGATTCGAGTTCAAATCCTAGACGAAGCTGTTTGCATTTTGAGAAAAGTATGCATCAACTACTTTCCTCCAGTCATGGGTAAATAGTAGGACAGACTGGGCTCTTTAACCTTGGCTAGGTAACCAGTCTAGGAGAAGGAAAACTCTGAATTCAAATCTTTTAAACCCCGCTTAAGTAATTTACATTGTATCACACCCTGTTCGTGTGGAGGGGTTAGGTAAATATAACATGGAGTGCATAGTTTACTTGTGCTACTACTAACCTATTACTTAACTCTTTGCCTATTTTAAGCCGCTCACAGCAGCTCTCTCACCACTGCAATCTTACCGTAAACTGCTGTACAAATCTGATGGTTAGTTCATTATAATTGATCAGAAGGACTTAGATTACAATAACAATGGGATTTTATTTGAATAGAATGAGAGGAATAGTGTACTTTGAAATATCCCATCATCCAGGCAAAAATACCAAGAAAATTTGGTACAGCCGTGGGGAAAAGGCAAAGAGTTAAATATCCCAGGGTGCCTAACCTAAGTATTTAACCAATTAAAACTACCCCATAGTACAAATTTATATGCTAACTGCTATCTAATACGTTAAATAATTCAGGTACTACCACTCCGGGTCAAAGCGGACCTGGAGGAGTAATAAGAATGATGTACTCCACACTCCCCAGATCACCAGAACTGGAGCCTCACCATCAGATGCAATTTAGTGTCATAATCAGAACACTCCTGTATTTGGAGGGTGTTTCTTAGGGTATACAGTTAGCCTATTCTAAGCCCCATCAACAGGACGAGCAACAAAGGGGTAACTCTACACTCATAAGAGCTTCAGAAGTGCAGCCTCACCACCAGTTACACTTTAGTTTCACACTTAGGACATCATTTTCAATACACAACAAACAGATTGAATGCTCAAATGGTATGGCAACAATTGCAGAATTTGGAGCAGCACAGTCTTCTTACAGGAGTATGTATTTTCCCAACACTTCTACCACGGACAGGATTCGAAACAAAGTCAATTTTTAAGCTGATTTTAGTTGGTTTCAAATCAGAGCTTTTCTTTTTATTGACTGATCACCGTACTAAGGTTAAAAGAGCCGAGTCTGCCTTACTACTTATCCAACGCGGAGGTGGTGGTAGAACTGACGGATCCATGCCTTTTCAAAGGGCATTAGATCTATTTGACCTATAGATGGGATACTAACAGGTACTACCACTTTGGAACCTGCTAATAAATGGTGATCCACACTCCACAGATCTACAGAACTGGGGCCTTCCCATCAAATGCAGTTTAGTGTAATAATACTCAGGAAGTCCATATCAGATTGTTTTTTTTTAAAGAAAATTATGTTTTAACTTCTCACTGTAAATTAATGTCCGTCTCGCAGTGCTTACCCATTCTCTTGGTAATCGTTACGAATGCAGATGACTCTTTCCATCCTTATGTGTACTTAGACTCTCTCAGTTGTGGCCAGGTGTCGAGCCGTTATTAGGAAATTCATTTAATCTCAACGGTTGACTGATCTTTAAAAACATAATATATTCTGATAAATCATTATAAAGTTCCAAATTGAGCTGGAAATTACTTTATTCTTTAAAAGCATTTAATGCTATTGCACTGGCAAATATATCGCTACGATGACCCTTTTTTATTCTGTTACATGTAGAGACATACAATTAAGAATCGAATCATTATAAGAAAAATGTTATTCAAATTTTAGTTTGCGCTGAATTGTTTTGAGTGTTGGAAATTCAAAATTAATCATTTGAAATCATTAGCTTCGGCACTACATATATTAAAACTGAAACGATACACATAAGATTAGCATGGTCCTGTACAAGGAAGACACAAAAAGCGTTTCATTTTTTTTGAGGCGCGTGGTGTAATGTTTAGAATCATAGGAATGAACTCGTCGACCCGAGTTCAAATCATGGCTGTTTGCATTTCACATAACACTAATACCCTTAGAAAGGTACGCATCCAACAACCACTTTCCAGCTATGGGTAAATAGTAGGGTAGACTGAGCCCTTTAACCTTGGTTAGGCAACGAGTCTAGAAAGAAAGCTCTAAATTCAAACCTGTTAAACCCCGATTAAGAAATTGACCTTGTGTCACATCCTGCTCGTGCGGAGGAGTTGGCAAATATGTATATTAAAATACATGTCAGGAGGATGGAAAATGGCTGCATCCCAAAGGATCTTTTGTATGGCGAATTAGTAATCCCGATCGTAGGTAGATTACGCCTACACTTTAAAGATGTCTGCGGGAGAGACATTAGGATATGCAACATTGACACCAACACGTGGGATGTAGATGCAGAAAAACGAGCGACCTGGCACCCTAACGTTAAGTAAGGCACGAAGAGGAATGAGGTGGAGAGGAGAATTTCCTCGACAGAAAAGAGAGCCAGAAAGAGGGAGACAAAAAACAGCAGCCCCAGAAAGCACCACAGTTTGTGTGCAGTCAGTGCACCAAAGACTGCCACTCAGGGATAGGCCTGCACAGCCACTTGCAGATAATTATTTATATATTTATTTATTTTTGGACACTACGCCATTGTCCTTAGTGGACGGAAAGGTGCCTCCAATTGAAAAAAAAATCGGATCATTGTAATACATACACACGTAGCTTTGTTTTTGTTTTCTTCAACAAACAAATCATTTGAATAGAATTTGGCATTATTTATTTAAACCTGAAATCGGGAGTTCTATTTCAGTGATTATGTGTTCAAAAAACAGCTGATTCATATTTTTCAACGTTGATACCACCACTCCTAGGAGTAAAATGTAGGACTCGTCTGACGGTACTATTTGAAATCCCTTGGGGGAATGAGCGGTTTCGTGTCGTATTCTGATTAGTCACTTGTCGTGTTGATTTATGAAAGGTTAGACCAGTTAAAGAATCAGTAGTCAGAGCTTGGTTAGCGAGAATGGACGGTGAAGGGTTGAAAAGTAATAGTTTTGGACACAGGACGAAAGGATGTGGGTCTCCTTTCACCAGCAGATGGATACTCTTTTGTTAATACATTTTTAAATAAACTTACTTTGAACAATGTTACAACTATATAGAAACTAAAGGAGACACATTTAGCATAACGGTGATTGTACTGATTATAGATAGATTGATACATACATACATACATATTTAGTAAACTTTGTTTAGATATGGCACATTAGCCACACACACACACACACACACACACATCACCAGAATTGGCAGGGAGAGTTTCACGTTTTCTGCATGCTCTCCTGAGTTTTGTCCGGACCACCCTGGTAAACAGTCCCACACCCTGTATACCACAGCCCTGTACTGTCCACGATCGGATGTCAGGGACTTCCAATTATCGACGGGAATACCAAAATATGTCAGATTCTCCTTAACACTATCTCGAAACCGTTTTTTGGCTTGTGTTATGGTCTTTTATCAAAAAGAAGCTCACCAAAAAAAAAAAAAAAAAAAAAAAAATAGCTGGTTGGGTAATCTAGAATCATCAAGCCGACCCATAAAGTTTGATGCAAATATAACAGGAAGGATGTCCTTCCCACAAAGATACATACATACATACATACATACATATGAACAGGCTGTGAGTGATAGATAGATGATGATTGCTCCATCTTCACAAATGATTGCCGTCATTTTGATTCTCCAACATCAACCGGATTGACACTTTCTCTTCATCTGTTTCATCTCAGATGACTTTTCCGTCCACCAACAACTTTTCAGACACATGAATCTCCATCGTTCCTGTCATATCAAGATGCAACAGTGATGTTAAGATTCGTGTCACTTGTGTGGATTTGTGACTATACACTTCAAACTGGTCAAGTCTGCGCACGTCACCACTCTTTCATCGCCACAAACTTTAGATGCACAAAAAAACACATAAAATAAGATAATAAAGGAGAAAAAGAAACATTTCTGCATCAGGGGATTAAAGTGGCGAACGCTTGTACAACACGAATACCACTCTCTGAGTGATTATACTTCAGTGAGAAGCCGAAGAATGATAATCAGTAATCACATACACCATGGATTTAACGAATTTACCTTCTCTACTAACTTCAGCGGCTGTGCTCCCCTGTCATCATTGCCATGTTTCTTTACGAGACCTCAGTACTCTTTTGTGTTGTTCTCGTTCTGCTGATATATGTCTTCAGAGTTACTGCTACTCATAGAATAACTGTAGAGAGAGATTACATTTAATAAATACACTCAAAATTTGAACATGCCAAAAATCGTAGAATAAATTTTACTCTGTTATGACGATTTTGGGTGATGTGATGTAAGTAGTGACGTAATTTTTGCTACAGACAAAAACCGGAAGCGAATCTCCATTATTAGAAGATAAATCATAAATATCTCTTCATTGATACATGATTGTTCAAACGTTTATATATAGTAACAGTGAAAAAGGATGATGGTGTTGGTTCGTAGAATATCTTCCATTATTTTTTTATTAAACCCATCTCACTTTCTTTAAAAAGGCCTAAAAAATAATTTCTGACACATGTAAGAATAATTGTGCTATTAGAGTCGGGCCATTATCGCCTGCTTCTCCCGTTTCATGTGAAGCTGAAATTTGGATGTAGTTTTCAGCCCTTTCTTAACTAGTCACTTCCTCAAGATGGAGGATCATCTTTCTAATTGTCCCTCGCTCAATTTCAATCGTCGAAGTAGCTTTTATATTTTGTATTTGTTTTCAATATCTTCTACTGGTGTCCTGTATTTAATCTTGTTTCCAGATATTTGATCCTTCGTTTTTGACCGATTTGATTTCCATTCTTCATTTTCTCTCTCCATTTTTTCTTATTGTAAAAAAGAAAAAGCGGAAAATTGAAAACAATTAAAGGTAATTTTCATTCATCGGAGAAAAATATTCTCAGATCTAAAAAAAAAATGTGTATATCATATCGTTTGTAACACTGAATAGGTTCAGACTGATATATATATATATATATATATATATATATATATATATATATATATATATATATATATATGGTCTGTAGAAGCTCTGTGGGCCCCAAATACCCACGAGTGGAAATGGTCCATAATCACGATACCCATGGTATTTAAGGTCTTTTTATTCAACATATATATATATATATATATATATATATATATATATTCCTCTCCATATATACATTGCAGTCTGTTCATATTCATCTATCCATCTACCTATCTATATATCCCAATATGTCTAATATCTCTCTCTCTCTCTCTCTCTCTCTATATATATATATATATATATATATATATATATATATATATATAAAGAGAGAGAGATTGAGAGAGAAAGAAAGAGAGAATGGAAGAAAAACACACACACACACACACACAGAGAGAGAGAGAGAGAGAGAGAGAGAGAGAGAGAGAGAGAGAGAGAGAGAGAGAGAGAGAGAGAGAGGAGAGAGATTGGACAGACTGGGATAGATAGATAGGTAGGTGGATGAATAGATATAAACAGGCTGCGGTAGATGCATAGACATATATAGATAGATAGACAGACAAACCTATAAGAACGGATATAGATAGATTGATAGATATGAACAGTGGCCATCGTTTAAATAGATGTAGAAGGCAATGCAGATGTGAATACACTAAGCTACATATATTTGTACATACAAACACGTAGATTGAGAGAGAGAGAGAGAGAGAGAGAGAGAGAGAGAGAGAGAGAGAGAGAGAGAGAGAGAGAGAGGGGTTGTTATGACAGATATATCATTGATAGATACATACGTACACAGAGAGATTAATAGATAGATAAATAGGGAGACTGTGATCCTCTTGTATCTTTGCAGATGGAATAAATGCATTTGTTTTGTAAATGTTTAACTTACAACGATATCGGATATTTAACAAGTACACAAACATGCTGTTTTTACACTCTTTGATGTTGAAAAACGGGCGTTCTTTTGAGCGAATGGAAACATTTTAACTACATTACGAATAAACGAACATCTCTCTCACACTTTCTTTGAATATATATATATATATATATATATATATATATATATATATATATATATATATATACTCACTCGTATTCATTACACACACATACACACATGTGTGTGTATGTGTGTGTGTGTGTGTGTGTGTAAAGAATGTGAGTGAGTATATATTTTTTTATGTGAATATATGCGCATATATATATGTACTTTTTATACATTAAATAATATATCAAAATGAAAACAGTATTTGATAGTATTGAATTTATAAATAAAACTAGACAACCCGCTGACCTCTGGGTCAGCCATTGAGATTAAAATAGTACAAAATGAACATTAAATTTTCCTGAATGATATCGCTAGGGAAATTAAAGACGAAAATATTAGTTTACTACCCCAGGCAAAAGAATATGGACTCACAACTTGAATTTATAAATTCTCCCCAAAACAGTGTTGGCTGTGTTGATCAATCGAAACGTCTAAACATCTACTTAATTTACTAATTAAAGGCGTTGATAAATTGCCCTACAATTGCTCGCTGGAGGCGCTGACTAACAGACAAGGATTGTATAACTCTCTATTGAAAGACAGGATAAACTCTTTAACACGGATCAGCTGACAGGGATTAAAACTGATACTACATCTATATATATATATATAT
>CM042140.1:127976006-128016006 GCA_023376005.1 Doryteuthis pealeii | reverse complement strand
TCTGCCAAAAAAGTCTTCACAGGATGATGACTCTGGGGTCAGACATGGTTTCGGCGCTTATGCATCATTACCACTAACCCGGAGATCACCAGCAGTATCATATAATACCGCCAGACTTTGTCGGCTTTCTCTCATATCGTGAGAATGTTAAGATAAAGCCAATTCGTATAATCCTTTGTTGTATTCACAAATTTCCTGTAACGAAATGTTAATTCAGCGATGTAATTTGTTTGAATTTGGAGATGAGGCTTGATAATTTGTATTATTTGAATTTTTTTGACTGTTGTTCTCATCTTTATTGTTATATACACAACGTTATCACCGATGTTTCCCTCGATCTTCTTCAGGTGTTTCTTGTCGAACTCGGGAGCCTTTTTGTCGAACTTGGGGGCCCTCGTGGAATTTCGAACTGAACCCTTTATTCAATCCACCGGGGTAGACTTCTTATTCCATTAACCATAACTGGGTATAAGTGTTAAGCTATGTTAAACATTTTATGTTATTATCGCCATTGGCGAGGATTGAACCTGTAACCTATGGATGATTGTCACTTAGAACTGTATTAATTCAACACCTATATCCGTTGCGCCATGTGACCAACTGGACAATTCAGAGTGAATAAAGATGAGGAAAACAGTCCAAAAAATCCAACAAAATCTTACATGAACTAGCAAAATAAAAAAACACCCTCCGAGCGGTGTAAAAATAAATTTTTGAAAGATATTGCTTGAGGAGGTGGAAGTTAAAAATTAAATGTCGGAGAGTTTGAACCATAAATCATGAAATCATCAAATTTATTAAAGGAGTAAAAATAAATAAAACAATTTGAAATCGAAACTAAGTTCTATTAACTTTGAATATCTATTAAAATAAAACTAACTATATATAAATATATGAAATTGGGGATGTATCTATTAAAACTTGTTTTAAAAAACAATGAGGACTGTCTAATGTTGCATGCTCAAATTTTGAGTGTATTTATTCTGTTATGATTTCGGGTATAGTTACGTAAGCAGTGACGTAGTTTTTGTTACAGACAAAAACCGGAAGCGAATCTCTATTATTAATAGATGTTTCCGAAACTTTTTTGACCGTGACTTAGAAACCCCATTTTTGACCAGACGACTCTCAATAGGCATAAAATAACTCTCGAGGGGTTGACTTGCTGTTAAAATCAATCAATCAATCTTGCTTCCTTTTCATTACATGTTGACTATACATAACAAGTTCACAATATTTCTGTTGAAATTGAATTAATTGTTTGGCATAACAAACAAAAATATGACACTTTGCACTTCTATGTTTAACTATTGTTTTATTGTGGCAGTCGTTTTTGTTGTTATGTCACATATGTGTACGCTCAGTATTATAGCTGTTATGGCTGTTGCAATAAGTATCGCATACCCCGTTAAGGAGGGGTTGGTAAATACATACGCTAAGAAATTAAATCAAGTTTCATCATCGTTTATTAACATGTAAGTTCTCACAAAAATTCGAGTTCGGTGTTATGTTTTTGTTTATTGCTGAAATAAAAATCAGGACCGATAAATTTATAGACAGTTTACGTAAATTCAAAAATCTCGCTCATTGGGCGTGTTTTCACTTAGTTTTCTTCTTTTATCATTTTTGCAGCTTTCCACCATTGCAGATATAAACCATTCTCGAATTTCAAAGTTCCTGAATTTCTCCAACCAAAATTTAAAATCTATTTTTTTTGTTGTCATCTTTTTAAAGTTTCTCCGGTTTCAGTCGCCTCTCATATTTCGTTTCATCTGATTATTTAAAGAAAGTCAGATTCACTTGATTTTTATATCAGTTAAGCAATTGCACTTGGTTAGCACGACATTATCATTCTCTCGAGAAATGATTTATATGTTTCTCTTTTAATTACCAATATCAAATTTGTGTTGACGTACAAGACTCATCAATCCAAGATTGTGTGAAATCCTCTATCATGAATCACAAACATAATAAGCACCAGTGCACAATCATTGTCTTCTATAGGTTTACGTGTCAACTATATATATATATGGCTGAAAATAGAGGGAAAATGTGGATAAGACAACACAACAACTAAATTCAAATGATATTTTGCCTCGGTCTTTTGCGAAGCTTTTTTGAATTTATTCTAAAAACAAAATGTGTTCCACAGTCTACTTTTATGCTGAAAAGGTAATTTTAGGTCGGACAGAAGATGAGGGGCGACGTACAGAGTTATCTGTACCCCCTCATCAACTTAAGGACGGAATCTTGGTGACTGAGCAGCCCATGACATGCAAAATTCCATTTTGACTCTTACTTAGGCTAGGCGGGCGTTCGGAGAGGACGCATTACGTCCATCCCCATCACCTATATGATTGTCCCGATCCTATTGCTTTTATGGCAACCCCCACCCTTTTTATCATATGAGTGCTAGAAGGCGGTGGCTGAAGGTCTTAGTGTCCTGGGTATGACGTTAGACTATCTAGTGGCAAGGTTGCAGTTCTTGAGCTCTGGGAAGTATGGGGTACCCCTTAATTGCCATTACTCCCAGGTCTACCATGACCCGGCGTGGTAGCACCTCCTAGGGTCCCATTTATGTGTTAAATGGATAAAAAAGTGTTAAAAAATTGGTTTAATGAGTAAAATATTGTTGAATACACGACAAGAATAAATAAACCAAAACATCTTCGGTACTAAATATTTCTACTAGACTGGTTGCATACCAACTTTAAAGAGTCCAGTTTGCCCTACTATTTTACTCATAGCTGGAGTGAGAATAATTGAATCTATACCTTTCACAATGAAAAGTACAAAATTTAATTTTTAAGGCTTAATCATTAAAATATATAATTTAATAATTAGAAAACAATCTGTGAAACTCTTCAGCTTTTCCTCTGTAAGTACAAAAGAAATAAACTACTCATAGGATAAACGAATAATTTTTATTTGAATGAATGCACGAACTTTTTCATCTATAAATATTCTTTTTATTGTTACATTTTTATAGCATAAAAAGGAAATAAATTAAACGAATCCATTTTTTATTACTTTAAATCAACGAGCAATTAAGAACTGAATTAAAATTTTTGTCATATGTTCAAAAAAGGTTTTAATAAATAATTATGTTTCAAAACATGAGTTTAGGGTTACATCTTTAAAAAATAATATTTTAAATGTAAACCAAATTAAAAAAAATACAAACATTGTAATACACGTATTCTTGGTGATTTAAAAAAAAAATTTAATAAGAAATTTGCGAAATTACTTTTTTCTTATTCTCTCTTTTACTCCTCTCTTCCCCGTTTCTGTTTCATTCCCTGGGGTTCCTAAAATCCTTTTAGTCCGGTCATTTACCGAGTATTTTTGGTTGTCTATCTATGAAAGGAATAGACAGTTTTAAAGATTTATTTAAAAAGAATCATCATCATCATCATCATCATCATCATCATCATCATCATCATCATCAGTTCGTGCTGGCAGTACGGATATCACTGACTCTCTCGCTAACCGTCTCTATTGGTCATCGACCTGGAGGGTACACGTTGACCCGGAATGGTAGTACCTGTAAGGGTCACATCTATGTGTTAAATAGAAAAACACTGAGTTTTAAAAAATGTTTTTTTTTTAAAACTGAGATATAAAAAATCATGTACCCATTAAGAATGAATAAAACAAAAACGTCTTCGGTATAAAATAACCCAATGGGCTGACGTGCCGTAAAATCCAACCAACCAACGGGGATTATTAAGCAACGATGAGCCTGTTTAATATTTAAGTGATACCCTCAGCCAACACCTTTTAGAACATAGGATAAAAAGGGTTGGGGCTTGCCATAAGGACAATCATATAGGTGTTAGGGCTTGATGTGACCAGCCGACTGATCGGAGGTGCCTCTTCGACCGCCCGTCTGGCCTAAGTAACAACCAAAGTGGAGTGTTGCACGTCGTGGACTGCTCAGTCACTTGAGTTCTTTAAACACCACGGGTCGCCACCTAAGGCCAACAGGTTACTCCATGGGGGGGGGGGGTCTTATTGTTGTTGTTGTTGTTGTTGTTGTTCTTCTTCTTCTTCTTCTTCTTCTTCTTCTTCATGAAGCACTTCGTAATGAGTCTCACCAATTATATCAAACTGAAACCCTTTAACTTTCACGATTCCGCTGTAATGACGTAGCTGTTGCAGCAAATGTCATACCCTGCTTTTGTTGTTTTTGTTGTTGCATTCTTCACCATGGGTTCCGGGTGCATGTCTTATATCTACCCGCCCAGTTCTCGTATTTCCGATTCGGGTGTCAGGTTTCTTTAAGGAAACCGTAATCGACTTCACAAAAATCTAATTTGAAGTTGGCCCAGACTGATGAGAAATCCACAAAAGGGGAAAAAGTCATGGCGTTTAAAGAAAGAAAAAAAAATCGTTGATGAAGAAGATAAAGTGGAAGCCGTCTTTGATTGGACGAACGGTTTGCTCTTCCGATGACGTAATATCACATGCAGCTATTGTTTTGTGCAAGTCAACAGACTTTGGGCGCCAGAAAAAAAAGATCCCCCCCCAAAAAAAAAAAAACAGAAACAAAAAAACAAAACAAAACAAAACATGAAGGAACATTTTAAAAATATATCCCCTCCCCACCCCCCAAATAAGCGAGTTCTCGTCAGCTGGGTGGGATTTCTCGTGATGTCGGCTAAATTTATGTTTGCTTCAAAATGTTTAATAGTCTACGCTCTTTCAAATCGTTTGCCAAGAGAGAAAAATGCAGACTTGTTTTCTACGAAAAAGCTAAAACCTACATTAGCTAGAGAAGCGGTCAGGGAATACTTTTTTGTCATCATCATAATTCAAAAATGCTGTATTACCCTGGAGATTTGGAAAGCATTTTTACCAGGGGTCATAAGAAGAAAACAATGACATTTAGGTTGGTTGGTTGGTTATATTTTAGGGCATGAAGCGGTCAGGGAATACTTTTTTGTGATCATCCCAACTCGACTGTATTCAAGAATGCTAATTGGAAAGCATTTATTAGGGGTCATAAGAATAAAACAATGAAATTTAAGTTGGTTACGTTTCTCCCGTTAAGCACTTGGTTTCGTTACATGCAGCCTTATAAATATAGAAGCACCGGTTTATGGTTTTCGCCATAACATATCTTTATCATTGTCACACTGCATTCCGTGCATGCTCGCTTAGAGTTGGCACGGTTGTAGTCATGTGATCAAAATTTGAGCCTGATCGTACCATTTTGCTTGTCTTTACAGTGTAAACCTGGCCGCTTCTCTGGCAGTATGCACTATGGAATTGATCTTATTTCTCTGGGCGAAAGGAGTGTCAGGGGCTTTTTAGTACAATACGGAGACAGTGCATTACCGCGTAGAAGTGTTTATGAGTGGAAAGAAGTTTAAAAGTGGGCGGACAATCGTTACACATGAAGAGGGAGCAGGATGCCCGTCAACCTCAACCACTGAAAAAAGTTTTAGCAAGCTCGAGAGATGGTAATGGCGAACCGTTATCATCGATGAGGTACTTTGTTCTCTGCAGATTAGTCATGGTTTTGTCTATCAAATCATCCACGATGAGCTCGGCTTCCATATGAGTGCAGATAATTCTTGAATCTCCCTCCTATTAAGCGCCTCAAAATTTTGGATGGTATCATAGGTTTGTTTTGTTTTGTTTTGTTTTACGGCATATCAACCTCAGTGGGTCATTTAATGCCGACTAAGTTTTGAAATAAATTCATTCTTAATGCATACTCAATTTTCTTTTTAACACATTTTTGTATTTAATCCATAGATGGGACCCTAACAGGTACTACCACTCCCGGTCAGAGTACACCAGGGAGCAATGGTGATGAAGGGTGCTCCACATTCCACAAACCTCCAGAACTGGAACTTCACCATCAGATAGAGTTTAACATAATTCCCAGGACCTGAAGACCCTCAGCCACCACCTAGCACCCATATGATAAAAAGGGGTTGGGGCTTGCCATAAGGGCAATAGGGTTGGGGTAATCATATAGGTGCTAGGGCTTGACGTGACCAGCCGATTTATCGGAGGGGTGGCCATTCAATTCTTTAATAGTAACCAGCACTGCAGATACTATTATACCAATCTTTTAGTTCTAATTTTAGTCAGACAAAATCAGAAAACTTTATTTCCTTTCTTCTATGAACGAGTTTTGACAAATTAAAAGAAAAGCAAACAGTTACTCAGAAAACATTTTAAAGACTAGATTGGCTTTTGCAAAGCTGAACTGATAAAAACATGTTTTAGGGCCTGAAGGTTTATTTTCGTGCAACATTCGTAAATCTATGAATAACTAATTTTTCTTTATAAAATGAATATGAAATATAAGAAATGAAACTTTAAACTTTTCGACAAATGCGGTGCTACGGAAAAGTGTTGTGTAATTTGAACAAATTGATCCTTTTGTTTCTTTTTGAAATTAACCAACGTTTCCCGTGACTTCTTCGGGATTTCACACAAAACTAGAAATCACGGATTCCTTGTTTCGTGTAATGGTTAACAGACCATTGTAGGTGCCCTTTATTCAATCTCATTGCCCTATAATTTTGGCTTTATACAAAACTAAGCTAAGCTTAGTAAAAGATTACCGCGAAACCACTCTACAAGGTAGCCTTGTTGGCTGGGAATTTAAAATACAGCGATTGCATCTCTGCAGAGGGGTAAGACCCCCCCCCAATGGGGCCACCTGTTGACCGTGGGTGGTGACATGTGATGCTTAAGGATGGAATCCTGGTGGACATGCAACACACCACTTTACTTAGGCTAGACAGACGGTCGGAGAGGCCCCTTTCGTCGGCTGGTCATGTCAAGCCCTAACACATATGATTGTCCGAACTCTGTTGCCCTTATGGCAAACCCCAACCCTTTTTATCATATATGTGCTAGAAGGCGGTGGCTGAGGGTCTTCATATCCTGAGAATGACGTTAAACTCTATCTGATGGTAAAGTTCCAGTTCTGGAGGTCTGGGGAATGTGGAGTACCCCTTCATCACCATTGCTCCCAGGTTCACTCTGACCCGGAGTGGTAGTAACTGTTCGGGTTACATCTATGGGTTAAAAATATATAAACTGAGTTTAAAATTTGTTTAGTACACATAAAGAATGAATAACACAAAAATGACATCGGCATAAAATAACCCAATGGATTGATATGCCGTAAAATCCAAACAACCAACCAACCAACCACTTCACCAGGTAATTAAAAAATGTTTTTATCAATTTTTCTTGGTTTATTTTTAAAGAATCTATTTGCAATCTTAAAAGGCACATGGTGTAATGGTTAGAGTCGTAGGAAATGGACTCGTTGACCCGAGTTCAAATCCTAGACGAAGCTGTTTGCATTTCATATGGCGCTAATACCCTTGGGGAAAGGTATGAATCCAATTCCCTCTCCAGCTATGGGTAAATAGCAGGACAGACTGGGCTCTTTAACAATGGCTAAGGTAACCGGTCTCAGAGAAGGAAAACTCTGAATTCAAACCTGTTAAACCCTGCTTAAGAAATTGACCCTGTGTCGCATCCTGCTCGTGTGGAGGGGTTGGTAAATATATATTTGCAATCTTAAATTTCTTAAACTTTTGGGTAGGATTTCGTCTGGGAGAAAATCAACAATGTTGTCGAGGTCATCTTGACTTTTATCCTTAATAAAAAAAAAGTTGATAAATTGTTGTACTGGTTGTCATGTGTGAACAAAGAACACAAGTTTCTTTTATTAGAGAATATTCAGGAAATAAAAAGACATTTTATGGTCGGCAAGGATTAAAAAAGTGTCTCACATCTGGCGAGCAATTTTATTTTAAAAATAAAGTTTTATTTAATAAAGGTCGATGTCGACAAGCAGAGTAATTATTTTACCGATTATTTTGGTAATTACTTAACTAATTAATTAACCAATTAAACATATAACATGTATATCTATATATATTTACCAACCCCTCCTCTCTAGCAGGATTGGACAGAAGGTCCCTTTCTTAAGCGAAGTTTAACAATTTAGAGTTTTCCTTTTCCTAGACTGGTTACCTAGTCAAGGTTAAAGAGTCCAGTCTGCCCTACTATTTACCCATAGCAGGAAGGAGAGTAGTTGGATGCATACCTTTCTCAATGATATTTGCGCTATCTTAAATGCAAACTGCCTCATCCAGTATTTGAACTCGGGTCGATGAATCAATTTCCTACGACTCTAAGCATTACATCACGCGCCTCCATGTATATCTATATGTATATAGATATATGTATGTAGATATATGTATATGCGCTTCTATTGGGCTACAGCTTCTTTTTCGGGTCGGGTGTCTTCGCCGTATCGGGCTGGACAACTCATTGGTTCAGGATATATATATATCTGTTCTGCACAGAGCTAGGTCTAAGCAACATCTAGCAGTCCTTGAGGCTGTTAGTATTTCTTTTCTTAGACCTACTCTGTGCAGACAAACACCGAGACACTCCATTTATTTGTTGGGAGGCATAACATAACCCTGGTTTAACCTAGGGCACACACACATACCCCTCTTTCCCCATTTTTTTGCCCCCCCCCACTCTCTGGTTTACCCCATTTGTTCTTAACAAATTCTTTACATTTCTGACTTTTAATTGTCAACCGGTGTAAATACTTGAAAAAGTACCGGTCGAAAAGGCCTTCGTATCCCCTTTATTTTATATTTTATTTCATAATAAAATATCACCTCCCCATTTTACATATGATTCCTCTACTTTTAGTAGTTTACAAATTTGCATGTACCAAACATATATATATATATATATATATATATTATATATATATATATATATTTCCGTAGTTAGGATCTTTCCATGTGTGGTTTAACCAAGCTGATGCAGGTAGACCGTAAGGAGAGCTTAATGTGTCTAATACCAGTGAATGGAAGGACAGAGCAAGATATTCAGTAAATGAAGGAAAAAACTCTAAACTTTTTAGTTATATTATTTTATAATCTACCTCCCACCTCTTATTTGCTTTCATTTTCTTATTGTTTTTCTCCTTATTTCTAGTCTTTTAATTCTGCTCATTTCGTATGTACACTTTTACAACTATTTCCCCAAGGAATCGGTCCCCCATCTAAGCCACACCTCATCCAAAACATAGACCTCCCCGCCTCATTCAAAGAAACTAATCCCCCCCATTTCAAACTAAGACAGCAACCCTCCCTCCCTCCCCCAAATTGATAGATTTAAAAGAGATGTTACTTTGGGAAATTCTCAGTAAGAGTCATGTTCTTGTGATTACCTGAAGATGCCGTATTAATACGGTTGAAACAAATTATTGTAATGAAGCAAGTTTAGAGTTTTTTTCTTCATTAATGAATATATATATATATATATATATATATATATTATATGTGTGTGTGTGTGTGTGTGTGTGTGTGTGTTTGTGTGTGTGTGCATTTTCCATCTCGTTCTTGTAATTTTCTTGATTATCAGAGACAAACCCCTAGACATATTTGTGTACACATTTTTATTCATTCCTCCGAATACATTCTTACCCCGCAAGCACGCCGGGAGGATCAGCAGCAAAGACGGAAACGCTCGTTTGGCTCTAACGGGCCACTGGCCGCAACTCCACTAATTCTAATTTTGTTTTCCCAGAGTCACCTGGTCACGTGAATTTCTGGGTTTAAGACCTATCAATCAAACTATTTAAACCCAACTGTAATTTTCCACAGTGTTACACTATATTTCCTTGCTCAATATACCCCTCATTCAAGTTAGCTTGTGTTTTCCGTGTCTCGCCTTACATTTAACGTATATTTTTAAACCACTCCACTAAAAAGTTAAAAAACATTTCTTATATTTTTTTCCTTTCTTTGAGGTGTGTCTAAATTTTGAAGAGCATCTTGTATTTACACCCCCAGTTCCGACACGAGCAGAATATGACACAAGGTCAGTTTTTAAGCGGGGTACTCCTGGTCTGAATTGAGAATTTTTCTTTTGGTCAGATTGCTCTACCAAATCTAAAGAGCCCAGTCTGTCCTACTATTTACACATAGGTGTGAGGAGAAGAGCTAGATTCATACCTTTTACAGGGGCATTAGTGCGAAGTGAAATGTAAACAGCCACGTCCAGGATTTGAAAGGGGGTGGTCGAATCCATTTCGACGATAACCGTTACGATACATACGCCTCCGAAATATGTAATAAGTACCTTGTATCTAGATAGGTCGTGAAGGGTATGTAAAGGAAAAGGAGTAGTACAGTTGTACCTTGACTTGCGAGTTGAATCCGTTCCGCTCCGCTCGCAAATCAATTTTCCCCATTAAAATTTTTCCCCATTAAAATAAACTGAAATGATATCAATCCCTTTCAGGTCCCCCCCAAAAAACACCCTAATTTTTTGGATTCGTTTTTTTTTAATAAGAAAAATAAAACTGTATTGTATAAAAACATAATAAAATAGAATAAAATAAATTATGTGCTTTAATATGCTTTAATGTTTATTTTTTTTATAAATAACATTTTTCTTTGGCGTAATAGATTTGGGAAGCATAAACGTTTTTAGTGAACTTATTAACATAAGCGTATCTGAAGCTCGCTCGTACCTCAAAATCAAGCTCTCAACACAAAGCAAAAATTCGACCGAGTGACAGCTCTTAACTCGGAAAACTCGTAAGTCAATGTACCGCTCTATATTTCTATTCAATTAACCGAAGGGGAGATTAAAATTATTACAGTACAAACGAGATTAACCAGCAATGAACAAGTTTAATAAGGTCAGAAGTAGAACGTTTCATAGTGAGATAATTTGAACAAGAAGTTTTTTTGTACAAGATGTAAAGTTTTTAAATGTCATCCTTGACCAGTTGAAAAGGGCTTAAAGTAAATAAGTCCTGAGTTATGGAATCCTTTGGTAAGTGAATAAGTCCTATCCTGCGTATAAGTCCCATCCAGCGTATTGTTAAAGGTCCAGTGATATAATCCTATGTCCGTCGTCCACGAAGGTCTGTGTAATTATGATCAGTATAGTCAGTTTAAGTATTGTATCAGCAGCAGAGTACTGCCAGTGATTGACCAAGAGATATCATTTAAAAACTTTACACAAGGAAAATCAGGAATAGAATTAGGAAAACCTCTCAACAATAACCGAAGTTACCATAATTTGAGTAAGAAACACTTTTGTAATTCTATACTGAGAGATTTGAAATAAGCAATTCAAAATGAAACGACGTTGATTTTTGGGAATTTTATGAAAGCCGCTCGAGTCGTAGCAGATGTCTTCGTAGGAAGTGGATTCGGTTACCTGAGTTCAAATTCTGAACGAGGCTGTTTGCATTACACATAGCGCTAATGTTACATAATAGATAGCCTTAGCCAATCATTATTGTAAAAAAGTATAGTGTAGATTTTAAAATTAACGGTAACACCGTGGAAATTTACAGTGGATTTGAATTGACTGGCAAATTACCTAGATTCATCTGGAACGAAGCTCTCATTGACTTAGAGAGTCACGTAACAAGGCGACTCTGGGGAAGGTAGAATATAGTCAGTTGGAGTTTGTCCAGCTGGGAAAACGTGTCTTTACGTCTCTGCTTCTCCCCGCGCCTTTATGACAAAGAATGTATCGTGAATCCTGCTAATAAAAGCAAGAAACGGCCTGATTAAAGAACAAAAACAAAACCTGGACAGAGAAAGATGTCCAACCCGACACGAAGAAAGACTACCCAGATGGAAGATAAAAATACGGCTATGCAATACTAATACTTTTGGGAAAAGTATGAATAGCTATTCTCCACCCAGCTATGGGTAGAATAGCAGGGCAATCTAGGCCTTGGTATGACAACCACTCTAGAAGAAGGAAAACTCTGAATTTAAACCAGTTTTCGACCTTGAGAGCGATGGCTTCACAAGGCTATTACTGCCCATATTTTGATGTTATTTGCTCAGCTCTGTTGAGATTGACATACATTCCTCTGATTGCTTACAGTACTTGTTGTTACTAAGTGCTTATCTTTCTGGGTATTGAACATGTTCATCGTTGGGTGATATGCTAAGAACCGATGTTTTCAGCATACAAACATATTGAAAATAGATTACAGTCATTTCTCCCTTTTCTTTATTTCACTGTTAAATATAGACTGTTTACATGTTATTTTCTGCTGAGAAATTGTTTTTTTTCCAAAAAAATTTCCCTTTTTAGAACATATATCATAACATGAGTTAAAATTATCTATGATAAAACCAAAAATACCACAATGTTGGCGGGACTTAGAATACACTGACTGTATTCTCTACAGAGGCAAGACCCCCCCCCCCCAAAAAGAGGATGCACAGGCTATAACACTAAAATGCATCTGATGGTGAGGCTCCAGTTGTGGAGATCTGGGGAGTGTGGAATACTCCTTCTCTGCCATTACTTCCAGGTTCACTATTTGATTGTACCTGTAGGTAGGTTTCCCAAGGCGAAAGAGATGACTTTCAAACCCCCACCCCCAAAAAAGGGTGGGAAAAAAAGCGGCCAAATGAATGCCTATAGACTCCTGAATATCATACTTTTTTCCCCAAGCATCAATGTTGCCTATATTGAAGTTTTCCGTGGGGCACCACCAATTTTCCTCGTGAAATTTGCCCCCCCCCCACTATATTTAACATGATAAAACTTGCATAAAGGTTAATATTATCTTGAATTTTTTTAATTCACTATTGTTAGAGTAAGATAGATATGTTTGAAAATTAGTAATATTCGATAAGGGCCGTGGGAACCCACACCCCAAAACATTTAGAAACAACTGCCACAAATATCTAAATATAAACGTACAATGTACACAATTCCCTAATTTCTAGGTTTGAAATAAGCCTAGATGGGTTGACATGCCGTTAAAATCAATCAAGTCCACTTATAAAAAAACCCGACTGGACATTTTATAAACTATCTTCAGAAAATAAAATCTGAAGAGTAGATATTCTCAAACGATATAAAAAATGAGAACAGATTTTCCTATTATTATATACACCTTTACTTGGGTATATATAATCGATTTGTGTGTGTGTGTGTGTGTGTGTGTGTGTGTGTGTGTGAGAGAGAGAGAGAGAGAGAGAGAGAGAGAGAGAGAGAGAGGGTAGATAGGAGATGACAGATGAGATGATGGCTCTTACTTGTTAACTTCTGCTTACTGCTTCTAACTCGGCCGGCCGCCATTTTCTCTATTGGGCTGTTTTCTCTTCAGGGCTTTCTATTAAGGGTTCTTCTTTATTTCTTGTTGGACTGGTCATTTCTTGATTTTTTTAATAATCAATTAACAAGACCTGGTTGTTTTCTGAGAAAGCTTTTATTTAACAACCCAGACCAGGATTTGAGAGTGAGTTGCGAATCCTGAGAGACACCTTCTCTCCTCGGGTGCCGGCTCGCATCTAATCTCACGCCTAATCGCGCGTTTTTCAAGGCGTCAAGTAAAAAGGTTACTACCTGTCAATAACTATCGGGTAACTTTCCACTGGACCCCGTCATTCTGAACTTTATTCAAATATTCTCGACTACAGGTACGTACATAAATCATAAGCCACTCATGAATTATGAAACACTATTATTTGCTAAGCTTTGCTTAGGTACTCAGGTGTCAGCTGCCTACGCTACCTGCTGTCAATAAGTAAACAATCAACTGAGTAGTGAACCGGCCCATTGCTGGCTTTATTTTCGTAATTTAGCGGAGATGTGAATATTGAACTGGGCTAGCGTAGTTTTCGATGATCTAGTGGGTATACGATTATTGAAAGGGCTCATTGCATCTCATCTGGTGATCGAGAGGTCATCTGGGTACCAAACAGTTTAGACATTGGTGATCGAGAGGTCATCTGGGTACCAAACAGTTTAGACATTGGTGATGCACCATACATTTGTCTTCTGAACAGGATCATCGCTGTTTTACGTCGGTGATCTATCCCAAGTCCTAATTACTTCTATATTTTTTGGTACTTTTTTTACATGATTTTTGTGACAAATATTTTTGTATGATAAGAATCTTTATAATTTGGAAATAATCAAATTGTAAGAAGTGTCATTGCTGGTCCGAAGGCTTAATCAAAAGCCTTCTGCTGTAGCTAGCTTAATTGACGCTCAATAGGGCAGCTTTTAAGCTAGCAAATTAATAAATTTCACTGCTAAGTTCATAAGTTTGTTTTTTTCCCCCTTATGCTATTCCTTAAACATGATATTGAATCTAACAAGTTTTCATATGGATTCTGAATGAACAGGCTCATCGCAGTTTTTATTTCGGTGATCTAGCGTTCATTTAAATAATGAACTGAACCACCACAGCTTCGGTAATCTAGCGAGCATCTGAGTACTGAGCTGGATTATCATAGTTTCATTTCGGTGATCTAGCTGGTATATGAATACTAAACAGTTCATGTTATGTAATTAACAAAGGCCAGAGATGTATTCTACTAAGTCATTTAGAAATTCAGACTTGGGTGAACAACAAATAAAATAGAATCAAAATATGAGAAACTTTAATAAATGCAGATTACTTTCTTTTTTGTGTGTAATTTCATGTGAGGTTTTTTGTGTTGGCTCGAGGCCATAGACATTTTTCGGTGGCTATTTTGTTAACTCATCAATATGTCACCGGGATTGGAGATGAGTAACAGTAGTTACCTGACAGAACTGTTTGATCCTGGCCGTTACCTATGGAAAGCTGCACATGGACACGCCAGTGTGGCCGTCCAGCAAGTGCCAACATAGATCAGCTTTGTGCGGATTCCGTATGCTGTACAGAGGACCTCCCAGAGGCGATGACCGATAGGAACGGTTGGCGAGAGATTGTCATGGATATCCGTACTGCCAGCGTGACCTGATGATGATGACTTTTTTATATTACATATCGTAACGATTCAATTCGTCTATGTATATATGAAAGCATATCATGGAAAAATGGATCATTGTAACGAGATGTTTGATAGCGCAACAATAAGAAAATGCTCTGAGAAAAAAAACAAGAAAACAAAGACAATTTTCATATATTGTTTTATAAATCTTACAATCGGCGAGTCGAAATTAATACGAAACTTTACCAGTCTACATTTTCCAACGAATCAACAATAAAATGATGAATTTCATGAGATAGATAGTGAATATATTTACTAACCCATCCGCAGGAGCGGGATGTGACACAAGGTCAAATTTTAAGCGGAGTTTAATAGATATGAATTCAGAATTTTCTTTCTTTTAGACTGGTTGCCACACCAAGGTTAAAGAGCCCAGCCTGCTCCTCTATTTACCCATAACCGGAGGGAGAATAACTGGATTCATACCTTTCTCAAGGTTATTAGTGCAATTGTGAAATACAAGTAGGATCGTCCTGGATTTGAACTCGTGTTGCCGTGTTCATTTTATATTACGATAATCAGGGTAACACCCAGGGTAACACACTGTGATCTATATATATTTATCAACCCCTCCGCACGGGTAGGATGTGACACAAGGTCAATTTATTAAGCGGAGTTCAACAGGTTTGAATTCAGAGTTTTCCTTCTCCTAGACCGGTTGCCTAACCAAGGTTAAAGAACCCAGCCTGTCCTACTATTTATCCATAGATGGAAGGAGAGCAGGATTCATACCTTTCCCAAGGGTATTAACGCTAAGTGAAATGCAATTACCACGCCTAGGATTTGAACTCGGGGCGACGAGTCCATTTCCCATGACTTTAACCATTACACCACGCACTGTGATCTATAAGTTATAACTAGTGCTTTTTAAGGCGACAAAGAAGTTAAAATAATTTAAATGCATGTTGTCAAAAAGATAATTGCATCCTTTTCGAGCTCCGTATATATATATATATATATATATATATATATATATATATATAATTATATATATATATATATAAACCCACAAAAATACCATGCCCTGTTGACAAATAAAATCCCAAAAAGCAGACTGGAATCTCAGTTGTCTTCAAATAAATCTGACAAATCTTCGTTACATACTGAGGCGAAATATTTAAACAAAGCTGTTTTGTTTTATACACATTTTCCTCAATTTTCAATCACATTTGTCGGATTTACTCAATCTGTTACTCCTCATATATATATATATATATATATATATATATATATATATATATATATATATATATATATATATATGTGTGTGTGTGTGTGTGTGTGTGTGTGTAAGCAGTATACTTGTATAAGGGCTGGCTTAAGTTTTTTACCATCTGGATAGTTAAAGTTTGTTTTTAACATTAAATATTTTTTAAAAATCTGTGTGGATGTACACGTGCGCATGCGTGTGTTTTAATGGGGAGCGGGGTGTGGTATGTAAAATGAAATCCTTTTCCCAAAGAATATTCTGGAAGGTTTTTTTTTTTTGTCGAACATCTCCAGTTACGAAAAAATTTGTAAGGATAATTCAGTTTGGTCACACAGTGTTAAGCATCAAGAAAAAAGACGTTTTTCTGCCTAGAAATAATAATAATAATAATAATAATAATAATAATAATAATAATAATATTAACTAGCAGGACCTGTGGATATACCACAGAATGATAATTTGAAAATTATTACAACGTTTGATAGTATTGAAAAATAGTTCAATATGTAAAAAGTATAATAATCTTCATTTAACTCTCTCTAACTCTTTTTTAAAAACTTTCTTTCCTTCTTTTCATCTTTTCATTATATTCGATTAAAACGGATTAGTGTTATCGCTTCCCCGCGCTCACTACCGCTCTATATCTATCCCCTTCTTTTTTCATTTTTTTCTTTTTTTTTCTTTCTTTCTTTCTTATATTTTTCCGTGTAGCATGTCCTTTTTCTTATCTTCCTTTATAATAAAATGATCCATTGACGACATTCATAACAAATAAGAATTCGGTGGATAAGCGACACCAGGTAATCAGGATTTACTTTTTTTTTTCATTTCATATTGAACGATTCGAACGGTCTCATTTTTAAGCAGAGAGTGTTGCAAAATGATAACGGTCGGAAAATTAAGGAACAAGAGTATTAATATTTAGATAATAATAAGTAAGTAAAGTTGGCGGCGTGGCATATTGTCGGTAACAACTGGACATCGAGTGAATCTATCCCTTTTTCGCTAGCGTTAGGCCAGGGAGATTATTTTTGCTGAGATGGAGAGCTACACCTACCGTCATCTCCCCACGTTACCACAAAAATCAGATTATGCAAACTGTGCTACTCAAGCACTGAATTGGCAGAGACCAGTCCCGAACTAGGAACCTTGCGATTCCTAATCAGCTACTCTACCGACTGAGGGTGCCCCCCCCAAAAAAAAAGCCTGGAAAAGAGACTGAGGGAATTGGAGGTCAGGAGAAGAATCGCGACCATCCAGATCCCAGCACTGTTAAAACCTGCAAGAATACTTAAAAGAGTCCTGGAAACCTGACGAGAGTTGCTGTCACTCAGAATTCAGTGAACAAACATCAGTTTGGTCTGGTTTGAAAAACTTGTAAAGAGTAGCCAGTGTAGAATGTGTGGAGAAAAAGACAAAACGGTTAATCATATAATAAGCGAATACAGCAAATTAGCACAAAGAGAGCACAAGACTACGCACGACTGGGTGGAAAAGGTGATCCACTGGGAATTGAGTAAGAAATCAAATTTTCACGATGCAACTAAATGATATATGCACCAACCTGAATCTGTTCTGGAGAATGAGACGCATAAACTTCTCTGGAACTTTGAGATACAGACAGATCATCTAATCCCGGCCAAGATAACAGACCTAGTGTCGATCAATAATTATAAGAAAACTTGTCATCTCGTGGATTTTGCCGTCCCGATGGATCACCGATTGAAAGAAAGCAAAAAGATAAACAAAGAGTCTGGGTGAACTGGAAATTAGAGGAAGAATCGAGACTATCCAAACTACAGCATTGTTAAGACTAAGGCTAGAATACTAAGAAGAGTCCTGGAGCCCTGAGGATACACGTTGTCCCTCAACCTCCGTGAACCATCGGCTAAGGTGGATGTGAAAAAAATGTAATGAAGTGAAATAATGATAATAATAAGAACCAATTATATCAATAGATAAGACGCAACAGAATAGCAAGTTTAAGATGTGTGGAGTCAGACGAAACTGTTTGTCACATAATAAGTGAATGTAGTAAACTAGCACAAAGAGAGTACAAGACTGGGCATGACTGAGTGGGAAAGGTGATCCACTGGTAATTGTGCAAGAAATTAAATTTTCACCATGCTACTAAATGGCATATGCACAAACCAGAATGCTTCCATGAAAATAAGACACATAACATTCTCTGGGACTTTGAGATACATACCGATCACCTAATCCCGGCAAGAAGACCAGACCTAGTGTTAATTAACACCAATAAAAGAACTTGTCATCAAGTGGATTTTGAAGTTCCGGCAGATCACAGATTAAAAATGATAAAAAACGAAAAGATAAAGAAATACTTAGACCTTGCCAGAGAACCGAACAAATGTGAAACATAAGGATAAAGATGATACCGATTATAGATAATGCTCTTGGAATGGTCCCTAAGGGTTTGGAAAACAGACCAGAGGAACTGAAAATAATAGGAATAAACTCACAAGGAATAATAATAATAATAATAATGATAATAATAATAATAATAAGCGAATGCTGTAATAAAAAGCTAATGCAGTAAATTAGCACAAAGAGAGTATAGGACTCAGCACGACTGAGTGGGAAAGGTGATTCACTGGGAATTGTACAAGAAATTCAATTTTCACCATTCAACTAAATGGTATATGCACAAACGGAATCTGTCTTGGGGAATAAGACACACAAAATTCTCTGGTACTTTGAGGTAGAGACCGATCACCTAATCCCAGCCAAGAGTCCAGACCTAGTGTTGACCAACAAGAGGAAGAGAATCTGTCATCTCATGGATTTTACCGTCCCGGCCGATCACCGAGTGACAATGAAATAAAGCGAAAAGAGAGACAAATACTTAGACCTTGCCAGACAACTGAGAAAACTATGGGACATGAAGGTAAATATCATACCAATTGTAATTGGTACCCTTGGAAAGGTCCTCAAAGCTCTGGAAAATAATTCGGGTGCATTGGAAATCAGAGGAAGAATCGAGACCATCCAAACTACAGCACTGTTGAGATCGGCTAGAACTCTCAGAAAAGTCCGGGAGACCTGAGGAGACTTGCTGCCACTCAACCTCCAGTGAACCACCGGCTACTGCAGGTGTGAAAAAACACTTTAATAATAATAATAATGATAATGTGAAAAACTTGAAAAGAGTAAAATAATAAAGAATTACATTCAAACTGAGAATCATATGCAAACATCTCCATCTCCACATGCTTATACCTACATGTTCATATATACATGCAAACACAATCATACACACATATACATACATACATACATACACAAACATACAGATATGATACGTACAAACATACATACACACACACACTCACAAAACATACATACCGTCCTGTCGGCTGGGGCGTTAGAATGCACAGACTGCCCCTCTGCAGAGGGGTAAGATTCCCCCAATGGGGCCACCTGTTGACCGTGGGTGGCGACCCGTGATGCTTAAGGATAGAACCTAGGTGGATGAGCAGTTCATTTCATGCAATATTCACTTTGGCCCTATCTTGGGCTAGACGGGCGGTCGGAGAGGTCCCCTCTGGTCAATCGACTGGTCACGTTAAGCCCTAGCACCTATATTATTTCCCCAACCCTATTGTCCTTATGGCAAGCCCCAACCCCTTTTTATCATATGGGCGCTAGAAGGCGTTGACTGAGGGTCTACATGTCCTGGGAATGACGTTAAACTCTATCTGATGGTGAGGTTCCAGTTTTGGAGGTTTGGGGAATGTGGAGCACCCCTTCATCACCATTGCTCCCTGGTCCACTCTGACCCGGAGTGGTAGTACCTGTTAGGGTCCCATCTATGGGTTAAATAGAAAAACATGAGTTGATGAACAAAATTGTATTATCCATTAAAAATTAAATTATTTCAAAACTTTGTCAGCATTAAATATTTTTTTACCAATTGAAGTATTCGGCATAAAATGACCCAAGGGGTTGACATGCCGTAAAACCCAACCAACCAACCAACCAACCAACCAAAACATACACATACACATGTCTACATACGTGCACACATCTATACATCTATATGCACGCAAACAAGCACATGTAAGTATGCACTCGCATATGCTGACGAGTGTGCACACAGAGAAACCTACACACATGTGCATATTTATATATGCATACGCATATATTTACAGAAACGAAAGTATAGCGGTATGCATAAGCGCACTCACATTTGCATGACAACAATTCCAGACATCCACACACCATCGCGCATATATATATATATATATATATATATATATATATATATATATATATATATAAGCACATATGTACGCGCATAGATATGCACACACATACCTATGCATACTCACTCACTTGCGCATGCTCAGTGAACAATTGGGTGTTGAAAAATATCGGTCAATAGTTATTCAGAATCCGATGACGTGTACAGTCTTGTTTATTTTCTATTCTGTCTTAAAAGAAAGACACCTTTTAAAGAATGGCATCGCTTAGAAAAAGAAAGAAAGCGGGAAGAGAGAGAGAGTGAGAGAGAGAGAGAGAGAGAGAGAGAGAGAGAGAGAGAGAGAAAGAGAGGGGAAGAGAGAGAGAGAGAGAGAGAGAGGGGAGAGAAGAGAAGGAAATAAGAAAGGGAGAGGAAAGAGTAAGAGGAATGAGAGAGAGAGAGAGAGAGAGAGAGAGAGAGATTGGGAGAGAGAATGACATGAAAGTAGAAAGAGAGTAGAAGAGAGAGAGGAATGAGAGAGAGAAAGAGAGAGAGAGAGAGAGAGAGAGAGGGAGAGAGAGGGGAGAAGAGAAGGAAATAAGAAAGGGAGAGGAAAGAGTAAGAGGAATGAGAGCGAGAGAGAGAGAGATTGGGAGAGAGAATGGCAGGAAAGTAGAAAGGGAGTAAAGGGAGAGAGAGAGAGAGAGAGAGAGAGAGAGAGAGAGAGAGAGAAGAGAGAGAGAGAGAGAGAGAGATGCAACGTAACAAAAGATACCACAATTTTGAAATTTACAGAATGACGCGACGAATTATTCAAATTTAAGTTAAGTGTTTCAAAAAAGAAAAGAAAAAATGAAGCAAATTTTCTCTGTCTCGTTTCTTTTACTTTCTGTTCAAGACGCACAATTGCCGATCCCAGCAAACATGACATTTCTTCTTGGATCGTGTTAGAAGGAAAATAACCAAACGCCACTAGACACACACATGCAACTATTCCAAGATAGGAATTCATAACAATGAATAAACATTATATAATAAGCATTAAATCTCGAATCCCTTGTGTCTGGCGAAAGTTTTATTCGATCGTAATTTGTACAAATGTTAATGTTTATGATTCTCTGTCTTTACAACAGAGAATGACATTTTAAACTCTCAAAACGACATTAAAACAAACATGCTTACTTTCTTGTATTCATTATAAACTTAATTACAAAGTCTTTAACTTTCATACAAGAAACGTAAATGCTATTAACAATGTGATTGTAAGAATAAATATATAATAATACTATATATTAATACTGGGTTATCTTCAAGGTACGCACTCCCGAATTTTTCAGCTTTTTAAAAAAGGAATGGTCTTTTCACATTAGCAGCAGGAGCCAGTCACGTACGCTTTTTTTTATCTGATTTTTTTCGAGAAAATAAACTTGGTTTTCATCCAAATTCCCAAATAAGTCATTAGATTCATTGTTTTCAAATCGTATCATTGAAAAAAAAATTAATTCCTTGTTGAAAAAAGTTCATATTTATTGAAAAACGCCCAAAATAATTGATTATAAAAGAAAATTCTTATAATTATATTTGGCTCCTGCTGCTAATTTGAAGGGAGAAGCCCTTAAAATTAAAGCTGAAAAATACGGGAGTGCGTATCCTGAAAATAACATAATACTATATATATATATATATATATATATATATATATTATAAAATGGGTACAAGAGATAACCTACTCGAGTTTCACCATAAGGATCTTCAGGGTTAAATCCACTGAATTAATCGAGATACCGATCGAGATACACGAGTGTGTTCATTGCATTAAACTGTTCGTTATCTTGTACCCATTTTATAATAAATTTGCTCTACTTAAGTATTGACCACTTTGTATTTGTTATATCGCTGGCTTACCCCCCTGAATTCTGCACCACCTAACCATCGTGACATTATTCACCGGTAAGTCACCTTTTCCGTTATATATATATATATATATATATATATATATATATATAGTTTGGTATGTTTATAAGTGAAGAATGTTTAATATCATTAATAAGGCGTTTATATCTAAGGGTAGCAAAGACATGAAGTCAACGGCACTTGGTAAATGACAGATTGTTGCTGATGTGATTTTCAAATCAACTTAGTTTGAAAATCGCACAAGAGAGAAACCGTCGGTTATCAAGCGCCGTTGACTTCATGGCTTTGTTATCCTGAGTTGGTTAGCAACCTTCCGTCTATTTAAGACTATGGCGTAGTGTCCATTTTTAAAAAATCTACAGCTACGTGAATGGCTGAACAGACCGATCCTTGAATGGCAGTCTCTGGTGCAGTGGCTGCAAACAAAAGGTGATGCTTTCTGTAGGTGTTGAGGGTGCTGTTGTCTCTCCTTCCTTTTAGCTCTCTTTTCTGTGGCGGCTTCTTTCCTCTCTTTTTCACTTCTTTTTGTTCCTTGTTTGACGAGGAGGCACCAGGTCGCACGGTCTTCTGCACAAGCCTCCCTTGTGTTTATGTCGATGTGGTATATCTGAGTTATATATATATATATATATATATATATATATATATTTGAGATTATTTTGGTATATGTATCCGTTTGTGGGAGGTACATATATATGATATATATATCATACACTGTCTCATGTGAGTTGTGGTGGTTGGATTCTTTATGTTAGTTTGTGGTATTTGGATTGTGGTTCGGTGTTTACGTGAGTGCATATTTGGCACTAGGTTTATTGCATTTTTGGTTGCCTTTTATAGTGGTGTTGTGTAAATGTTTTTTTAGATGCTGTGAGGATATTCCGTACGTTGGGTAGTTGTCTTTTGGCGTTGATGGGGTTTTTTTGAAGGTGGATTTTATTGTGAGATCGGTTTGTAGGATTTTGTATTGTTTAGTGAGTTGTTTGGTTAGTTTGTGCATGTATTGACCGTGGGGATTCGGTCTTTTGTTTGGTGTTGTTTGTATTTGAGGAGCTCTTGTCTGTTTAGGGATGATGCCTTGTCGATCGCATTTTTTATTAGTTTTATAGGGTAGTTACTGCTTAAAAATCTCCGTGCTAGGTTAGCTGTGTGGTATGTGTAATCTTGTGGGTCTGCACATATACGTCATATTCTTATGCATGCGCTGTAGATTATGGATTTTTTTTAGTTTGTGGGAATGGTTGCTGTTGTAGTTGACAAATGTGTGATTATGCGTGGATTTGGTGTGTAGTGTAGTGGTTATGGTGTTGTTATTTTAAATTTGGTCGTTACATCATGGAATGGGATTGAGGTGGTAGAGTGTTCTATCGTGAATTTTATGGATTTGTGGTAATTGTTGCAGTGTGTGTGGAAGTCTAATAGGCTGTTGAGGCCATGTGTCCATATGAGGAAGATGTCTATGTATCTGAAGCAGTACATGGGGGTTAGGGGGTAGGCTTTAAGTACTTATGTTTCTAGTGTGTGCATGAATATGTCTGCATAGCTGGGTGCCATCTTCGTGCCCATCGCAGTTCCCTTGGTTTGTAGGTAGTGTCTTTTGTTAAATTGAAAGTTGTGCGTGAGGATGAAATGGGTTATGTGGCATATGTCGTTTATCTGCTTTGTGGGGAGTTTGTTGTGTGTGAGGAACTCCCTACAGGCTTGGACCCCTTCATTATGTGGTATGTTGGTGTACAGGGATGCAACATCCATTATTGCCTGTATGACTCCCTCTGGGAGTATACCTATCTTTTGTATTTCGTTGAGGAGGTGTGTGGTGTCTTTGATATATATATATATATGGGAGATAAATAAGAGGAAATTAATCCGACAGTATGTAGATAAAGGTAGACAAACAAGGGATGTTGTAGAAAATGGATGTTTATTGTAGGTAGTGATGTCGACGTAACGTTTCGGTCTGTTAGACCTTCTTCAGGACGTAGGATAGAGTTCTTGCTTCAATTGGGGAACATTTTCATACTGGTGAATTAGGAGGTCGTGAATAAGGAGAGGGGTGGTCAGTTGTTGGTGTTAGCAGAGGTTGGTAGTAGGAAATTTTCCTTTTTCTCTCAGATAGGGTGTATAGCAATGAGGTTCTGATAATGATGCCACAGGTGTTAGGTGTTTGGGAGTGGTTGGGTCTTATATACTGGGTTTATAGATCAGTGAGAATCTAGCTCCAAATGAGAGGCGCTATTGCTTCCTTATTCTTCGACAGCTAGCTAGAAACTGATTATCGACTACTAAACTCTTTCCCTCGCTTGCACTGACAAACAGGAAGAGGAGGTCACACAAAAGGTTAAGAGACGTCGCTCACAATCTCTGTAACCGTTGTATTTTTCCATTAACTTGAATTCAAATAAATTACACTGACCATGCATAATCATCAATTATGCAACAAGAGTATCATCAAAGCCCCTGGATATATCTGGATTGCATTAAATGATCACACATTATTCACAGATGTCATACAAGAACAAATATTTAAAAGAGATAGGCTGTGGTGTAATAGTTAGAGTCGTAGGAAATGGACTCTTCGACCCGAGTTCTAATCCTGGACGAAGCTACGATTCACATAGCGCTTATACCCTTGGGAAAGGTATAAAGCCAACTATTCTCCTTCCAGCTATTGGTAAATAGTAGGACAAACTGGGCTCTTTAACCTTAGGCAACCAGTCTAGGAGAAGGAAAACTCTGAATTCAAATATGTTAAACTCCACTTGGGGTAGTCACTATTAGAATAGGCTCAGTCGTAATTAGTGATCTATTTCACTATCTGATAGAGAATAGATAGGTATTAAATTGTAGGCATTACTTTCAGAGCAAAACAAGACACTAAAAAGACAAAACAAAAATCTTGTTCACACGAAATCTAGTTCCTGTAAAGAAAAAAAAAAAAAAAAAAAAAAAAAAAAAAAACGAAAAAAAACAACAAAACAAAACCCCCAAATAAACAAGAAAACAAACAAACAAACAAGAAGTGTCCTACGACCTTCTTCGTGTATTTCTTTCGGACACGGGAACCATGGTTAACGGAATGAGAACAGTCTACCCCCGTGGATTGAATAAAGGGTTCGGTTCGAAGTTCCGTGAAGGCTCACGATTACGACATGAAGGCCTCCGAGTTCGACAAGAAGGTACCCGGGTTCGAAGAGAAGGTTCCAGAGTTTGAGAAAGTTCCCGATTCAAACCTGTTAAACTCCGCTTGGGGTAGTCACTATTAGAATAGGCTCAGTCGTAATTAGTGATCTATTTCACTATCTGATAGAGAATAGATAGGTATTAAATTGTAGGCATTACTTTCAGAGCACCCTTTACATGATGTTCACTATATACGTTTACTAACCTCTCCGCACGAGCAGGATGTGACACAAGGTCAATTTCTTAAGCGGAGTTTTAACAGGTTTGAATTCAGAGTTTTCCTTTTCCTAGGCTGGTTGCCTAACCAATGATAAATATCCCAGTCTGTTCTACTACTTATCCATAGCTGGAGGGTGAATTGTTGGATTCATACCTTCCAAAAGGTTATTTGCGCTATGTGAAAATGCAAACAGCATCGTCCAGTGTCCCCATCTTTATTGTTATCTACACCACGTTTCGGCCGATGTGCCCTCCGGCCCTTTTTCATGTATTTCTTGTCGGAATCGGAAACTTTCTCAAACTCTGGAACCTTCTCTTCGAACCCGGGTACCTTCTTGTCGAACTCGGAGGCCTTCATGTCGTAATCGTGAGCCTTCACGGAACTTCGAACCGAACCCTTTATTCAATCCACGGGGTAGACTGTTCTCATTCCGTTAACCATGGTTCCCGTGTCCGAAAGAAATACCCGAAGAAGGTCGTAGGACACTTCGGTCAAACGTTGTGTAGATAACAATAAAGATGAGGTCAATAGTCCAAATAATCGAAATAATCCAATAATCAAGCCTCATCTAAAAAAAAAAAAAAAAATCATAAAAATAGCTTAACCCAGGGTTTGAACTTGTCTCGCCGTGTCATTTCACTATAAATCATTAAATAGGTAAGTATTAAAAAAAACAAAACCGGATATGTTCACAATTGTACAACAGTGTCATTCCCATGTGCCTATTGACAGGAGGAAATCTACTTTCTTGTCTTTTATTTTTTATTGCGTTTTTTTTCCAAATTTTCCATATTCGTTCGCCATAAAAAACGAGGTTAAGCACCTTTACTTAAAAAGCAAAACAAGACACTAAAAAGACAAAACAAAAATCTTGTTCACACGAAATCTAGTTCCTGTAAAGAAAAAAAAACGAAAAAAAAAACAACAAAAAAACAAAACGAACAAACAAGAAAACAAAAAACAAAAAACAAAACAAAAACAAAACAAACAAAAAGCAAAAACAAGATAAACGTTAAAAAATTTAATATGAAATTTTATCTTAGCAATACTTTCATGTGTGGTCTAATGGCGTCCGGTTATGTCGTCACAGTACGATCAGAGAAGAAATGTTCTATTCGTTAAGGTCGGCCATTTTGAACGGAAGACAAAGAAAAAAAAAAAAAAAAAAAAAAAGAAAAAAGAAAAAAAGAAAGAAAAAAAACATGAGAAAACGTAGCAGAAACTTTTAAAAATTTGGGCATAGCTAGAAAAAAAAGATTAATGAGTGAACTACAAAATTAGGTGCAGTGTCTGTAAACAATATTAAAGTAACTGCGTAATAAAACATAGATATCACAAAGGAAAGAGTTAATTTTAACTTACAGCACTTAACAAGGCTCCCGTGGTGTAATGGTTATCGTTGTAGGAAATGGGTATTGCTAGCTGAGTTCAAATCCTGGTCTCGACTCTTTTTCCGACGATTGTCTCACAAAAAGGCCTTAAGCCACGTCGTGCGTGGCCTCACGTCGTCTCGTGTGCCACTAATCTTGTTGTATAGCCGACTACTGTACTTCAATAAACCACAGATACGTATATATAAAAATAGGACCCGTCTTATTTTCTTCGGTGTGTAGGCGTGAGGGGCGACGAATATTCACAATGAAAATGCCGGGTGGCTGGCGAAGAGCGCAGAGTTCACAATGAACTGCCCGAGGGGTTGATGGAGACGGAAGGCGACGAGGTTACGCTCACTGCTGCTCGCTGGGACTGACCTCACCCTTCATCCGCTAGGCCTTTATATACAATAAATATGCCAACGCATTTTTATTTTTGATCTGATAACGGATATATATATAATTTCTTTATCTTTCTCTCCGCCTCTTCACCGGAAGAGGTGTCTTACGTTTTCCTTTTTTCTTTTATCTATTTCTTCATCTTCTCGCTGCTTCTTGACCGGAAGATCTTCTTCCGTTCTCCCTTTTTTAAAAATATATATTTTTATCTTTCTCTTTGTCTTTTGCCGGAATCTTCCTTTCCGTTGCACGATAATGCAACAATCTCACCCTTCAACGTTTTCTTCTCACGGCCAAACCGACATGTAGAGCACACATGTACACGAATATTACAAAGTCGTTCGCGTACTGAAGCAGTGGTATATGGAAATTAGGTTCGTGCTCATGATAACCTGGGCAACTGGAACCATCTCTAATACCCCTGAGAGGTGCCAGCAAGAAATGAAAATTTAAGGAAAGTTTTACAACTAAGGCGACTATTTTAAATGGACAAGAAAGGAACTTCGACAGATGGCTCAAAGGACAAGGAACTTTGAAAATGCACAAGGTATTGCATTCGAGAGATGAATAAACATACTATATGTGCCAAGAAAAGGAGGAAGAGGTCTCGCCAACATTGAAGATTGTGTAGTGCGACAGCAAGTTAGCCATTTTTTAAAACTTTCCCCGAGCAAGAATATCTTTTAAACAAAAAATATGAATTAATAAGCAGATGCAGACATAAATAAACATCTTTTATGTTTGTTGGAACCTGACTGAGAAAAAAAAAAAAAAACAAAAAACAAAAAAAAAAAAAAAAAAAAAAAACAAACAAAAAAAATAACAAAAAAAACAAAACAAAACAAAAACAACACCCTCAAAAAAAAAAAAAAAACAAAAAAAAAACAAAAACAAAAAATAAACCCCACAAAACAATAGTTCAGTGCATTCTACTCAGTAATCGCGCTTTGGAAACTTCTGGTATTTCCTTGGAAATGTAATCGCCAATACAATTCAATTCCTGGATGCGTCTGTGTGCGTTTCCTTTGTGTTTTGAAAATACATAAATCTATCTGTTCTCCCCCAATAGAGTGGCAGAATGGATTATTTAGCCTTGGTTAGACCACCAGTCTAGGTGAAGCAAAACTCTGAATTCAAAATTAGCTTTGCGCCGCTTAAAAATTGACCTTTTGTCACACCCTGTACGTGGCAGAGCGGGTGGATAAATGCACACATTCTTCTCAATATCTAGGATGTCCCTAACACTAAAAACAATCAGGCATGAACTGAAGAATTGCAATGAAGACTACGGTGCTGTGTCTAGAAGAAAGCAACATATCAGACGATCTGATTGCGTTCGTACAGCAGAATTCCTCGAAAATCTGCAGAAAGGGTATCAGTTTGAATTCAGATGCCTACGTGGAGTTGCTAAACACTGTAGTCAAGCCCTGGATAACAAGGGTAGCCAATGGTAGGCCATATGTATGGCAGCAGGATTCGGCTCATTGCCACACCTCTGGGAAAAAGTCAAAAATGGTTGTCGGCGAATTTTTACGACTACACCAGTCCCAATGTTTGGCCTCCGAACTCCCCAGATCTTAACCCATGGATTATTATGTATGTGGCGCTGTTGAGAAAGACACCAATCGCTGAGCCAGTACCACAAAAGCCCAGGTAATCGACAAGGTAGATTTTGAGACCCTTCCCAGGGAAACTAACATCAACTTGTTTCAGGTTCCGGAGCAGGATTGAGGCTGTGATCGGCGCTAATGGCGGTTATTTTGAGCAAAACTTGTTGACAGTAGTGTAATTTCCGTGCCTGCTGAATTTCTTTACAATCCACTTAATTTTGTAGTTACTAAGCACTTTTTTTTTCCCTATGAAAACTTTCAAATTTCTCCGAACACACTGTATATGTAATATTTTCAAACGCTGGTAGTACGCCAATATAACGAATATCGCATTCGCATGTTTATTGATATTATTGTAAAGAATGGACACATTATCTTGAGATTAGGTGGGAAAATCACATTAGATTTGCTCAACATCTATTGATTAAAAGATCTGTGAGTCGATAATTCTCTAATTTGAGATTCGTTTTCAAATCTAATGTGATTTTCCCACCTAACCAGAGATTTGAAAATAGAATCAATCAACACGTGTCTTTAGCCATTCGTTCACAGATGAAAAAAAAAAGATCTTGCAATAATATTTATCAGCAGGACCAGTGGATATACCACAGTATGATAATTCAATTATTACAATGTTTGGTATGTTTATTTCAGAGCTATTTCAAAAGAGTTCAATAAGTAAAAAGTATTGATTTAACTCTCTCTCACTCTTTCCTAAAAGGGGTGGGGTGTAAAATATTTACATTGATTTGCTGATAAAAATCTGGGGGGTGGCATTTAAAATGTCTACATTATCTGCCGACAAAAAAGTGACAAAAACACAACTCGGAAAATATCTAAGTTGGACCGGAAATTCGCTAAAACACAGGGAAAGAGGCCGGGACGACATCAGATCAAAATTACGAAAATCTATTCCGTAAGTCACAGTTTTAATATTACAAATAAAACAAACATGTAACCATTTTTTTTGTTTCAATTCATTTTGATTTTACGTTGGTCATTTAAGCGACGCAAGACCATTTGGAATGTTTCATTTTTAGAATTGGGTGAAATAAAATGGGACAAATAAGAAATCTGCGATTAAGCAACACCAGATAATCTGGATTTACAATGCATCTTGAACATTGCATCTTTAACCAGAGACTGTTGCAGGATTATAACGGACGGAAGATTTAGGAACAAGCGTATTGATATATAGATTAATAATGATATTTATATAAGTATTTTATGAACGCTGATTGGTTGAAATACCAGTTGGGTATTTACAAAATAGAAATAATATATGAACTCAACATTTGAAAAGAATTGCATTACACATCTGATTAGCGAGACAAATCTCATGAAATTTACAGTAACACATGTTTGTGTACAAACTTTGCTTTTAATTCGTTTTTATCGACGGTTTTAATCGAGATTTTACGGTTTTACAACGTATGGGTCGTGCTATCTTTGATATTTAGCACCGTATCAAGGAAAACAAGTTAGTTGTTTTTTACATTTTAAAATTTACATGTAAACATCTAATATATATATATATATATATATATATATATATTATTATATATATATATATATATATATAAACGACATCTTTTTCACCCATGATTCATATCTGTCTTTTTTCATTCATTCATCATACAGACTCCCTTGAGAGAATTTTCTTTCGAATAGTTGCACAGAAGGGAAGTCAAAGGCGCAAAAACGGGGATTGTGAGACGATAATTAGAGGCTGAGTTTTCTAACTACCCTCTGCATCATTCTTTTCTTTTTTTTTCTTTTTTTGCAAAGCGCATTTTTTATTATTTTGTCCGGGTACTTAATGGTAAGATAGACAAAGAAAAAAAAAGGAAGAAAAAAAAGAAAGAAAAAAAAAGGAAGAAAAAAAAAGAAAGAAAAGTATTTTAATGATTTCTCCTTCCGCATTTCTAGGTCTTTCTACCTCGTCATCTATCGCCCTCTTTTTTTCTTTTTTTCTTTTTCTGCAGCGAACGCGTGAACCATCCGGTTAGTCTGGGTATGAAGAAAAAAAAAAAAAGACAAAAAAAAAGACAAAAAAAAGACCAAGAACAATAAACAAGAGTCGAGCATGTGACATGAAAGTCGGTCTCTTGACTAAAGATACAATGGGCCGGTGCATTCTTAGGTGTGGAGAGAAAGGAGGCTGTCTAATTACTCCATATTAACCGAATCTTGTAGAATTCAAGACACACCAGTTGACTGAATAATCAAAGAGAGACGAGACAGGGTACTTGTCAAAGAGTTATGGTTAACAAGGTAATTATCGTTGGTTAAGAATTAAGGTTAGTAGAGAAGAAAATATAGCATCGTTAGTTTGTAGAACATCACATGAACAAAAAGAAAAGAAAAACCAACATTTTGCTGTTTTCACTGGGAATTGTGCAAGAAATCTAATTTCGACCATTCTACCAAACAGTATATGCACAAATCTAAATCCGTTCTAGAAACGCATAAAATTCTCTGGGACTTCGAGATTCAGAAAGGCCTTCTTATCCCGATCAGAAGACTAGATCTAGTATTATTTAACTTTTATCCCTACCAAATTTTCTCCACGGCTATATCAAATTGTCTTGGTATTTTTACCTGTATGATGGGATATTTCAAATTTCCCTATCTATTCACCTCAGAATTCATTCTATTAAAATAGATAAAGTCCTATTATTATTGTAATCTGAGTAATTCTGTTCAATTATAATGAACTGACCATCAGTAGGAGCCAAGTGGTGAAAGAGTCGCTGTCAGCAGTTTAAAGTAGACAAAGATTTAACAAGAAAAGAACTTGTCATCTTGTGGATTTTGCCGTACTAGCTGACCACTAAGTGAAAGTAAAAGAAAATGAAATGAAATAATAGAGAACTGAAAAACAACAACAACAAAAAACAAATACCCCCCCAAAAAAAAAAAAACAAACAAAAAACCCAAAAAACCCAAAAACAAAAAAAAACTGATGAACATAATGGCACTGAACCCTTGGAATGGTCCATAAGGGTTTGGAAAGAAGACAGATCATCAACGTGGGCCAATTGTAGTTGGAACCTTGGAATGGTCCTAAGGGTTTGGAAGAAGACAGATCATCAACGTGGCGCCAATTGTAGTTGGAACTTGGAATGGTCCTTAGGGTCTGGAAAGAAGAAGTCATAACGTAATTGTAGTTGGAACCTTGGAAGGTCCTTAAGGGTCTGGAAAGAAGACAGATCATCAACGTGGCGCCAATTGTAGTTGGAACCTTGGAATGGTCCTTAAGGGTCTGGAAAGAAGACAGATCATCAACGTGGCACTAATTGTTTGTTGGGACCCTTGGAATGGTCCTTAAGGGTCTGGAAAGAAGACAGATCATCAACGTGGCCAATTGTAGTTGAACCCTTGGAATGGTCCTTAAGGGTCTGGAAGAAGACAGATCATCAACGTGGCACTAATTGTTGTTGGAACCTTGGAATGGTCCTTAAGGGTCTGGAAAGAAGACAGATCATCAACGTGGCGCCAATGTGTTGGAACCCTTGGAATGGTCTTAAGGGTCTGGAAAGAAGCAGATCATCAACGTGCACTAATTGTTGTTTGAACCCTTGGAATGGTCCTTAAGGGTCTGGAAAGAAGACAGATTCATCAACGTGGCGCCAATTGGTGTTGGAACCTTGGAATGGTCCTTAAGGGTCTGGAAAGAAGACAGATCATCAACGTGGCACAATTGTAGTTGGAAACCTTGAATGGTCCTTAAGGGTCTGGAAAGAAGACAGATCATCAACGTGGCGCAATTGTAGTTGGAACCTTGGAATGGTCCTTAAGGGTCTGGAAAAAGACAGATCATCAACGTGGCGCAATTGTGTTGGAACCTTGGAATGGTCTTAAGGGTCTGGAAAGAAGCAGTCATCAACGTGGCGCCAATTGTAGTTGGAACCTTGAATGGTCCTTAAGGGTCTGGAAAGAAGACAGATCATCAACGTGGCCCAATTGTAGTTGGAACCCTTGGAATGGTCCTTAAGGGTCTGAAAGAAGACAGATCATAACGTGGCACTAATTGTTGTTGGGACACTTGGAATGGTCTAAGGGTTTGGAAAGAAGATAGATATCAACGTGGCACCAATTGTAGTTGGAACCCTTGGAAATGGTTCCTAAGGGTTTGGAACGAAGACAGATCATCGACGTGGCACCAATTGTAGTTGGAACCCTTGGAATGGTCCTTAGGGTCTGGAAAGAAGACAGATCATCAACGTGGCGCCAATTGTAGTTGGAACCCTTGGAATGGTCCTTAGGGTCTGGAAAGAAGACAGATCATCAACTGGCGAATTGTAGTTGGAACCCTTGGAATGGTCTTAAGGGTCTGGAAAGAAGACAGATCATCAACGTGGCACTAATTGTTGTTGGGACACTTGGAATGGTCCCTAAGGGTTTGGAAAGAAGATAGATCATCAACGTGGCACCAATTGTAGTTGGAACCTTGGAATGGTTCCTAAGGGTTTGAACGAAGACAGATCATCGACGTGGCACCAATTGTAGTTGGAACCTTGGAATGGTCCTTAAGGGTCTGGAAAGAAGACAGATCATCAACGTGTTGGGACACTTGGAATGGTCCCTAAGGGTTTGGAAAGAAGACAGATCATCGACGTGGGTAGTTGGAACCCTTGGAATAGTTCCTAAGGATTTGGAACGAAGACAGATCATCGACGTGGCATCCAGTGTCTACATAGAACTGATGTATGTAAGTTCTTGCCGGTCAGCCAACATTGGTGTCCATGTGTAGGAGTGCATAGGAGAACATCACTTATGCGTTCGTCCCCGCCTCTCCAACAGTGCCCAGTATGTCTTGTTTGTCTCACTTGGATTGCTTATGAGATGGGATGTAAATGTAAAGCCAGTCGGATACTCGACCGGACCAAGTTCTCGTGCTTTGAGCTTTTAATATCCATTCAATATCTTTTAATATCCATTCAATATTTTTTAATATCCATTCAATGATTCGTGATATCAAAATGTTTACCTTTTCAATATTAGTTTAAAATATAATTTCATATTCATATTCCTACATAAGCAACGTGAGTTGAATTTGTTTTTATTGGCCTATTGATTCATAATGAATCAACCGTCGCCTATCATTTTTGTAAGGTAGTGTAGATTTTAGAATAACGATAAACCGAATGGAAAAATACAAAGGTGACAGAGTTTGATAGACAGAGTGTTACCTGAGGTCATCTGGAGGTATTTTTTTTATTCAGCTGTGGCTCTCAACGGATTTAAGCATTCTTAAATACAAGTGGAATTCTGAGCTAGAATAACGTTTTAAAATAAGTTTAAAAAATGCTAAAGTGAGACGAGTTCAATTTCCTTTCGAGGTTATTAAAGAGTGTAGTGTTTTTTGTTTTCAGTCGGTAGAGGAAAGATTCATTTTTTTATAAAATGTCATAGAACTGACGCTGAAGGCCGATTACTTCAAAAAAATTTCAATATCATCTAAAAAACAAATGCAAAAAAACAAAAAACAAAACAAAAAACAAAAACGAAACGAAACAAACAAAAACAAAACAGACAACCTCAACCCAGCAAAAAATTTTAAAAAATATTAAAAATAAAAAAGTAAACAAAACATTTTTCATAGTATCTAACGAATAAGCGAACATACAGGTGTGTAAAAAGTATCGAGATTTTTTTGTACTTTTTGACACACCTTGTATTCTGAAAAATAAACGTTCCATTCATTAATTTCTTTTCAGAATACAACGTGTGTCAAAAAGTACCAAGTTTTAAAGCTATATTACCAAGATTAAAATGAAGAATGAATGGAATGATATTTTTTCAAATAATCCAAGGTGTGTCAAAAAGTACAAAAAATCTCTTTATTTTTTTTATACACCTTGTAAAAATAAATTGCTAATTTCAACAACTTAATTTTCATTTTCAATCATATTTCTTAACTACATTGCCGGATATAATTATCCAAATTATTTATCATATCATTTATAAGATAAAATTTGTGGTTACCCTAAAGCTGTTCTAAACCAAGCAAACTTTTTTCTGTTAATTGAAAAAATATGGAGTCCAATTTATTTTCAACAATTTAACCAAAAATATTCGGCAAAATGATACGAGTTTTACAAACTACAATAATCTCCTGGTGGCCTTAATTCATTTGACATTTGTTTACATATCTAATATACAATTGTACGCTTTAATAAGTCGTCGAAATATAATTTGATATACATGTGTTTATTGTTGCAACATGCTGTTAATGTATTTAAGTGTTCAGATGGTGTCGGTGATAAAATGCGCTATGAAAAACAAGAATCTTTCGTCCAGACATTGAAATATGTTTCAATAAATGTTCATACATAAGCGACATCAGCTCAATTTTAATGTTTCGTACAAACCAGTTTAGTGACCACGATCAGTGAATTTTGCTTACGCCATCTTGAAAAAACAAAAACAAAGAACAACAAGAATCAAATGACCCTTCTACGAGGTCTATCAAGAAATAGGAAAAAATAAAAAAAAAGGAAAGAAAAAAAAGCCAAAAACAAATTAAGGTTGTATATTCCGATTGGTTATCGACCAATCAATCTTGACTTTGGTTGGCATGTGTGAAAACAGTCAGCTTGTGTCTCAGAATTCACGTTTAACCGAGTAAATCGTGGTTCATTACGAGTTCTAGCAAGAAATATGCGCGCTCCGGGCGTAAAGTATTTAAGTTTTAATGTAATGAAATATATCAAATTAGAAAAATAACTAAATTAATAAGAACGCATATAAAAAGATTACACTTATTTTAGTTATACTTTATTTGATTTATATATAAAATCTTTTATAGGATTGATATTAATACGTTAAAGAATAAAACAATATTAGAGATCAATAACACAACGTAATTATTTATTAAACCCGTTATTTTTAACCGGTATATAAATTACCCACACCATATATTATGTAAACCTTTATTAAGTAGTGATATATAAGACACATTGGAGAATTTTAAACGCACTGATAACATGGGCTGTTTTGAGGCAAATCTAACTCAGATTTTCATAGAGACATCATTGATAAATAAGATTTATCCAATGTATTAATGATTTTGACTATATACAATTCCTGAAGGTATTGTGCCGTAAGCAGTGACGTAGTTTCGGGTACAGAAAGAGAGAGACCGAATCTCCATTATAATAAGATGTTTAGTTAAATATATCGTGAAAATGTAACGAAAGATCGAATTTTGTGTTAAACGAACAAATTATAACATACTTATAACCCCGTTCATGCTTCTCTGTGATTGTCACATTTGACCAATCACAAAGAAGCATGAACGGGGTTATAAGTATGTTATAATTTATTCGTTTAACCTGTGGTGGAAGAGTCTCAGAGGTACAAAGACAATGCAGTTATTTACCTTTAAGGATGTAGTCGTTGCTACAAACAATATGCAGAGAAATCAAAATGATTTTGCAATTTTAGAATAAAGATTTATAATTATAGAATAAGCTCAATGAATAATTGTAGATTATTTCTTAAAACTACCCAATCAATTATTCTTTAAATCAGTGGTTCTTAAACCTTATAGATACGGCGGGTGGGACAGAAAGATTAAAAAACAATTTCAAAACTTTGAAACAATTTAAAAAATTCATATGCCAAAAATAAATGATTTCAAAAATCTAATAATTATTTTTGGATTACTTGTAAGGTTTTTCTCAGTCGGTAGAGCATCAGCCTAAGGTTCGATACCGGACCTCGCCAACTCAACGCATGAGTAGCACGGCGGATATGTGCGGTAAATTTGGTAGGTGTTGCGCTCCACCTCATACGCAAACAATCTCCCAGATCTAGTGCTAATGAAAGGAGATAGACTCCCTCGCTATCTGGCTGATATCGGCAATAGGCCACTCCGCCGACTTTACTAGTTGTAATTGCATGATTGAGTCCCAGTATAAATAGTTATAGATAATTATTGACCAGTTTTATCATTGTGTTAAAATTTTTTGAGGCACAAACAAATTTTCCTTCCAAAAATTTGACCCAGAGAATCACTGATATATATATATATATATATATATATATATATATATATATATATATAGCAAACTATATTATCTATCTATCTATATATACACACATATAGCAAATTATATATCTATCTATATATACATATAACAAACTATATATTTTATGTTAACGTTTTTCTTTCACTTCTAAAAACTGAATTTAAGATTCTTTTCGCTTTCACGATATTTTTGCTTGGTTGATTGATTTCAAGGGCATGTCAATATGTATTGGGTTATTTTATGCCTATAGTTTAGAGAATTGCGAATGTCTATATTTACATTTTTATGTAGTTTGTTTTTTTGCACTCGGTTATATGATATCAAGTATTCCGGCCTAATACAAATAATTTTCAAACATCTATTTGACCCATGGATGGGACCCTAACAGGTCCTCTTACTCTGTGTCAGAGGGAACCTGGGAATAATGACAATGAAGGGGTACTCCACATTCTCTAGATTTGCAGTTTAGTGTCATATCCAGAACTCCCTTTTTGGTGGGGTCTTATCTATCTACAGGGGATACAGTCAGTATTCCACCGACAGGGTCCCCCCGACAGCGCCACACTGACAGGGCAGTTCACGAATTGAGGAAAATGTAATTAAAGAAAGATAATCGTTTTTTTTTTCTCTGGAAAATGCGGCACTTTGTGCTGGCGATGACACATTGTAGATAACATTATGAAGACGATGACTGATGCGGTAACAACTAGAAACAGATGGTAAGACATTTTAGGTTGGTTCATCACCTCATTCTTTTCCTCTGATTGTTCCAAGAATTTCCTTCAGCATATAATCTATCATTATTGGCTTTGGAAAAATAAAGCCAGTCGGCTACTCGACCGGACCAAGTTCGATTGGAATTTATAATATCCAAAACAGGAAGATTTTATTTGATTACACTGGTTTACAAAAAAATATTTTTTGTCTGAGGCAAGAATGTGAATAGGTGTTTTTTTTACTAATTTGGGTGTGCTGAATTCAAATTTATAAACAGTTTTGCTCTATCACCTCTAGTTTTCTGTCTTTTAAATAGTCTCATTTTAGTATATACACAGTATATACGTGCTTATTTCAACAGTTGCAGCAGCTTATTACAGATAAAACAGGATAGATAAAGAACATTGAGAATGGATGACACAATGTACACAATTCATAGTACCGCAGACAGTTAGAAATGTGTTTTCTTAGATGATCTGCTGACTGCCAGTGCACTACTGGCCAGTGCACTACTGGCTGTTGATTGAGACGTGTTGGCTACGCTTAACTGCCAAAATCCGTCTTGATATATAGCTATATATATATAATGTAATGCTATCACTTACATTTATTGCATAATAACTAAAAAAGAAGACATAAGTCACACACTATTAGAAATTAACCCTGAATGCATATACGCCTTTATGTACAGTATGTGTACAAAATGTACAGTATGCATATCTAAAAAACTAGAGGTGATGAGTAAAAACGGATTTCCAATCTGAATTCTGCAACCCCAAATTAGGTTAAAACAGCTATTTTTGTGCTTGCCTCAATTTCTTTGTAAAACAGTGTTATTAGAAAGAGTCGCAATTGATTTCAGTATAAGAGATCGTTATGTGTTAAAAAAACAAACCTATAAAATCTGCCCGTATCTATCTATCTATCTATCTATCTATCTATCTATCTCGTAGAAAGCGAGTTCGAACTCCAGTCACGCTATTACGCTCACATTCGGACTAATACCCTTGGAAAAGGTATGAACCTCCTCATCCACTAGTTATGCGTTAAATAGTACCACTATTGTTCTTCTTTGGCTTTGGCATTAAATAACCTATGAATGTTTATATACCAATAGACAAAGAAAACAAAGCAAACCATCATATCTATCTATCTATCTATCTATCTATCTATCTATCTATCCCAGTCTTTTCATATCTATCTATTTGGCATTAAATAATCCATGAAGATTGATATGCCATTAAACAAAGAAGCCAAACCAAACCATGATATCTATCTATCTATCTATCTATCTATCCCAATCTGTTCACACACACACACACACACACACACACACACACACACACACACATATATATATGTATCATTCTTTATCTATCTCAGTCTGATTTTATATATCAATCTGTTCATATCTATCTATCTATCTATCTATCTATGTTTACATAATCCAAAAGAGATTATTACGTATTTACTTCTCATGCCAGGATTAGGTGTTCTAGCCCTGGTAAAAGCCAAGCTTTCTAACTTTGATTTTGAAAATCAGCAAGTCTTGTTTACTGACGGAGATTTTCTTCTCCCACCCATAAATCTATACATGTCTTACACTTGGAAAACCTGTCATACACATCTAATGTGACTCTCTATGTTTGTATATGAGGGATATTATTACACACAGTTCACCATAAAATCCTTTCAAACGTCTAAAACTAGAATGCATTTTATCCGCTTACGTAAGATGTTTGTTATATCATATCATTGTACAGATTCACATTTCTTTATGATATATAAAGCATACAAGGTCATTAAATGCAAACTATAGCCAGTTACTTTTTTTTAACTGACGTATCTGTATAGACGTTTGCATTGAATCCTTTTAAAAGCCAGATACGACAAAAGAGAGAGATTACATTCAATCAAAACTCATTCATATCGTGTTAACGATATTGTCAATCTTGTAAGCCAGACTGTTGATTGTTAACTTAACATTCATAAAAGCACTTAAGAAAAAATATGAGTTGAACCTGTCGAAAGATTCGACGGTTAAATTAGTGTGTGTTCTGTACAAAGACTGGCCGACCCTCTGTACCCTTGTCTTGTAAACATGGACTCGTCCATAGGTTATGAATAAAACAACGTGTGGCACAGCTGGTTGGTTGGTTGAATTTTACGGCATGTCATCTCTTGCTGGGTCATATTATGCCGAACACATTTTGCTTCATTCATTATTGTTGGGTATTCAATTTAAAAAAAAATCAATTTTTTAAATACATTTTTCAAACTCATCTTTTCTATTTAACCTATAAATAGGA
>CM042140.1:127966006-127971006 GCA_023376005.1 Doryteuthis pealeii | reverse complement strand
TTTAATGCTTTTTCATCAATGAAGACAGATGGATTTACAAGACGTGGATTGCAAGCTGCGGACTGGTACAGTAGTTCAGTTTTCTTTATACTGATAGTAAGTCCAAATGCTTTTGATGTCTCTGAGAAATTATCAATAATGCTCTGGATGTCTTCTAGGCTGTGTGCTAATAGAGCGGCATCGTCTACAAAGAGAAGATCACGTACTAGCTGCAAGGAAATGTTTGACCTAGCTTTAAAACGTTGTTGATTGCACACACACACACACACACACACACACACACACACACATATATATATATATATATGGATAGATAGATAGATGTCTACAATATATATTATTTGGGATTTAGTATGAAGCATAGGGTGTAAAATATAAGAAAGTTTTAGAATGTTAAGTCTCGTTTTATTTCACACTAATATTTCGGAGACGTTACTCCCCTTCATCTGAACAAATAGACTAACTTTTCTGTTTTTTTTTTTCATCTTTATACTCGCAGTCGCGGTCATGTGTGTGTGTGTGTGTGTGTGTGTGTGTGCGAACCCTCTTTTTTATTTCCCTTTTTTTTTTTTACCTCTTTCGAACTAGACGTGCGTTCGTCTACTTTGCATTTACGCATTTCCTTCAATGCAACCAAAGGCTTCGTATTCTCACGCCATCATTCTTGATATTTTTGGTGAACTAAAACCCTTCTCCTTTCCTGCTTAGCTGTTTTTTTTAACTACCTCCGACATGCAATAGAGATTTAGTCATTATCGCCTTTGTCGGTACATAATAACAGCAAGTAGTGTTGGGTCGAGGGTTGCGGTTAAATACATAACTTGAGATAGAGAAGGAGCAGAAAGAGGAGGAAGAGGAGAAGAAGTTTCTGAGCGGACAGGAAGTAAACGCCTGTTTGTTGAGTTGTACGTGATAACGAGGCTCGAATCACAATGGGATCACAATGGCTGCTTTTCGGTTCTTCCGTTCCGACGCCATATCTTCTATTTACCCACTAACCTTTAATTTACGACTGCCAATTACTTAGTACCACTTAATCCTACCCTGCAATAACCGGCTGTCTTGTGGCGGGCGGATGGGGCGGTGCGGCGGCGGCGGTGGGGATAGCAAGTTATGTGTTTCTACTTTTTTAGTGCTGGCCTTTCTTAGCGTCTCGGACGGAACAACCAAGTCTGGGTCTATGAAGTGCATGCAACAAAAAAGTGATATCATTAATAAAAATGTAACACACACACACACACACACACATATATATATATATATATATATGAATAAGTTGACACCCCAGCAGTACTTCTGTTACTATGATGTGGCCCGATGGTCATCAGACAATTCTTCTTTTTAAAATTCAGGCTTTTACAGTGAGTACTTTTAATTCGGACTATATATATATATATATATATATAGTATAGTAAAGTCGTCGGGGCGGCCTAAAGTCAGTATCAGCCAGTCAGCGAGGGAGTCTATTCCCTTTTTAATAGCGCTAGACCAAGGAGATTGTTTTTGGTATCTGAGGTGGAGCGCCACACCTATCATCAGCTCCTTAATTTACCGCATAGATCCCTGTGCTACTCATACGCTGAGTTGGCGAGGACCGGTATCGAACTTGGAACCTTCTGGTTACTAGCCAAACGCTCTACCGACTGAGCTAACCCGGCCCCTATATATAATAAGATGATGTCAAAAACAAGATTAAAAGAGTCTTAGTTTTATGTTGTCGATCCTCAGGTGAATTAGTATTCGACGTCTCGTGAGTCGTGAGTTTTTCTCCGGTGTTTATTGCAATCATATTTTATAGTTGATATATTGTAATATCGCTCTGCATTGTTGTACAGAGAGACAGCAAAGATTTTACTGCTTAAAAGCGCTTTCAGCATTATATTTTAATCATACTCATACCAATATATATATATATATATATATATATTCATCCACAGACACCGTGTTTCACCGTTTATGTCACATCAGTGTGGCTAGACAGCTAACTTCTAGCCGAGAGCGAAACCCTGACTGACTTTCATTAGTCCGACCTCTTTCCTCTGTCGGTCCGCTAGCTGTCAGTAAGAGGCAAGTTAGTAAGTGACGTTCCACTTCATAGACTTCGCTTATAAATATAATATATATATAATATATATATATAATATATATATGGGAGTAAAATATGGAATGAATCGACTATATATAAGAAAATTAGAAAAACAATGTGTTTTCCAAAAAAGATGTAAATTATTATTTCGATATTAATGTCGACGTTTTAACGTTTCGTTTATGTTAAATTTTTTCCTCATGACAATATAATAGAATAGAAAAATAAAATAAATTTTTTTTTGTTCAAACGTTGAATTGTGAAATTCCAACTCAAATTCATCTAAAACATCCATCGCCGTTTTGAACAAAACATTTCTTTCTTTCTTTCTTTTAATTATAATTGTCCGGGGAAGCGTTTAACATAAAAACCGAAACGTTTATAAGAATAGATTATAGATTTTTGATGTCCATGTGGATATACACCATATGGAAACTTGGTAGTAATTAAAGTTGTTGACCTTTTTAAGTATTACATTATGTATATATATATATTTTTGGGAGAATATGTGCTTAATTGAAGTGTACCTAATTTTGAAAATTAATTAATTAATAAATTAATGAATTAGGCGTGCATAACCTATTCAAATGTAAGCTAAAACAAATCGAGAAAAATCAATCTCTGTATGTACATTTCTGACACTATTCTCCAAAAATTGTCGGCTAAAAAAAGCCATATCAAATACACATTGTTTTGTTTTGTTTACTTTCTCTCTCTCTCTATGTGTGTGGTGTGTGTGTGTACGTGGCAATGTGTGTACGAAAAGCAACAGCTTCAAAATATTTGGTTCCTTGTTCCTTTTCACCAATCATTAAATTTTGTTAATTTTTTGACGCCTTCCAGACGGACTGGCTAAACACGTGCGTTTGTTTACAGTCAACTTATAATTAACAAATTGACCGTAAGAGGTTTTATATGCAATAAAAATTCGCTCCAAATCTGTTTCAAAATTGTTTCCCATCTTTCATTGTTTTTTTTTTGTTTTCCCATTAATTCAAATATGAGTTACCATAAAATTGGGTAAAATTGGAAAATAACATGAAGCTTAAGAACCATCTTATCTATCTATCTATCTATCTATCTCAGTTGGGTTCATATCTATATATCTATTCTCTATCTATCTCATCCGTTTCTATCTCATTCATCTACTATCCATTCTTGAGAATGTTTCTATGAGATGTTGAATATCTATCTATCTTATCTATCTATCTATCTGTCTGTCCGGTCTGTAAAATGTCTAATCATAAGTTTATCTTGAATGTATCTCTCTCTAAGCATTCTAAGTATTAGTTACCTAATTGTTATACATCGTTTCTTTTGTAGCAGTTATTGATTACTCTTTACTGAAGAGACATCTTGTCCAATGGTTGGTAGAAATCCTTTTCTTAAGAATATTATCTATTCTTAAAATGTTTCTCCAAAGTCAATTGGACATATAGCATAGTGGATAAAGGCGTTGGGTTAGAGTTGGGTCTGCAGTTCAATCCTGGTCAAGGGCAACAGTAACATAGAATAATAATTTAACACAGCTTAACACCTGTACCCCAGGCAAATGGTTAGCGGAATGAGAACAAGATACCCAAAATGGATTTGATTAAGGGTGGGTTCAAAAAGTTTTCGGGTGAAGGTTTCCGAATTACGAAATATGTTTCCCGAGTTTTCGAGAATGCTCCGAACCGACAAGAAATACCTGAGAAGGGCCGAGGGGCCAACTCCGCCGAAACTTTGTAGCAGATACAATAAAGATGAGGACAATAGTTCCGAATAATCCAAATTCTTTATTCATAATGAGATTCGATTCCGGTTTTTTTGTCTGGTACAAAAATACGTCCTGCTACGTCACATTAACCCAAATCCGTCATAACATAGAATACACTCAATTTGGAAAATGCAATATAAGAACAGTCTCATTGTTTTTTTAAAACAAGTTTTAATAAATAATGACTGGTTTATATATCTATAATATAGTTTTGTTTTATTTTTAATTAATCTTTAAAGTTTACATTTCCAAAATTGTTTTATTTTTTAAATCCTTTAATGAATTTGATGATTTTAACTTACTTAGGGTAACAAATCGCTGACCATTGAAAATTTTTTTACTCCACCCCTCAAGGCAATATGTTTCCAAAAAATTTCGATGTTTAACATTTCGCCGGAGGGTGGTTTTTATGTGTACTAAGTAATACTAATATCTTTGTAATAATTTCTCACCTGTTATTTTGTAAGACCCAAGTTCCAGCGAACACGATAAATGCAGAATGCAAAGGTGCTGTTTTTGACCTAAAGCATTTTTAGTAAGACAACAGAAAATGTTGATCAAGAGTTAGTTTGGTCCTACCCTGATAATTCAATCTGCCTAACTATTTATCCATTAGTTTAGAGGGGGAGTTAGTTGGATTCAATCCTTTCCAAGGGTATTAGCGCTATGTTGAACTGTAGCAATCCTGGACGAAGCTACGTTCAACAAATGTGCTACTAACCCTCGGGAAAGGTTGGAATCAAATCTTCTCTCAATTCCAGCTTTAGGTAAATAGTAGGGAGACTGGTGCTCTTTAACCTTGGTTAGGTCAATCCCAGAAGTAGAAGAAGGAAAACTCTTTAATATCAAACCCTGTTAAAACTCAGTCCTAATTTAAAACAAGGGTACGGCCAAACCCGCTTTTGCATTTTGGAGGTAGTCACAACTTTTTTGTACTGCCCATCCTTGTGTAGACGGGAAAATATTAAACTTCCCAAACAATTATTGGCTGAGGATGTTCGTTGAAGGCTGGAGTGTCCTGCAAGGGGAATTGTTTAATTAATTTTTCTCCTTCATGAAGCCGTCCAATTGCCACCTTATCTTATCCTTTTTTTCAAACATTAAATAACAACATACTGATTTTAATCGATTTACCGGCTGAAAATACTTATAAAA
>CM042140.1:127917575-127965906 GCA_023376005.1 Doryteuthis pealeii | reverse complement strand
CGAGAGATAACCACAGCTTCGGTAAATCTAGCGAGCATCTGAGTACTGAGCTGGATTATCATAGTTTCATTTCGGTGATCTAGCTGGTATATGAATACTAAACAGGTTCATGTGTGTAATCAACAAGGCCAGAGATGTATTCTACTAAGTCATTTAGAAATTCAGACTTGGGTGAACAACAAATAAAATAGAATCAAAATATGAGAAACTTTAATAAATGCAGATTAGTTTCTTTTTTGTGTGTAATTTCATGTGAGTTTTTTTTTGTGTTGGCTCGAGGCCATAGACATTTTTCGGTGGCTATTTTGTTAACTCATCAATATGTCACCGGGATTGGAGATGAGTAACAGTAGTTACCTGACAGAATTGTTTGATCCTAGCCGATGGAAAGCTGCACATGGACACGCCAGTGTGGGCCCTCCAGCAAGTGCCAACATAGATCAGCTCTGTGCGGATTCCGTATGCTGTACAGAGGACCTCCCAGAGGCGATGACCGATATGAACGGTTGGCGAGAAATTGTCATGGATATCTGTACTGCCAGCGTGACCTGATGATGATGACTTTTTTTATATTACATATCGTAACGATTCAATTCGTCTATGTATATATGAAAGCATATCATGGAAAAATGGATCATTGTAACGAGATGTTTGATAGCGCAACAATGAGAAAATGCTATGAGAAAAAAACAAAAAACAAAGACAATTTTCATATATTGTTTTATAAATCTTACAATCGGCGAGTCGAAATTAATACGAAATTTTACCAGTCTACATTTTCCAACGAATCGACAATAAAATGATGAATTTCATGAGATAGATAGTGAATATATTTACTAACCCATCCGCAGGAGCGGGATGTGGCACTAGGTCAAATTTTAAGCGGAGTTTAATAGATATGAATTCAGAATTTTCTTTCTTTTAGACTGGTTGCCACACTAAGGTTAAAGAGCCCAGTCTGCTCTACTATTTACCCATAACCCGAGAGAGAATAACTGGATTCATACCTTTCTCAAGGTTATTAGTGCAATTGTGAAATACAAGTAGGATCGTCCTGGATTTGAACTCGTGTTGCCGTGTTCATTTTATATTACGATAATCAGGGTAACACCCAGGGTAACACACTGTGATCTCTATATATTTACCAACCCCTCCGCACGGGCAGGATGTGACACAAGGTCAATTTATTAAGCGGAGTTCAACAGGTTTGAATTCAGAGTTTTCCTTCTCCTAGACCGGTTGCCTAACCAAGGTCAAAGAGCCCAGCCTGTCCTACTATTTATCCATAGCTGGAAGGAGAGCAGGATTCATACCTTTCCCAAGGGTATTAACGCTAAGTGAAATATAATTACCACGCCTAGGATTTGAACTCGGGGCGACGAGTCCATTTCCCATGACTTTAACCATTACACCACGCACTTCCACGCACTGTGATCTATAAGTTATAACTAGTGCTTTTTAAGGCGACAAAGAAGTTAAAATAATTTAAATGCATGTTGTCAAAAAGATAATTGCATCCTTTTCGAGCTCCGTATATAATATTATATATATATATATATATATATATATATATATATATAAACCCACAAAAATACCATGCCCTGTTGACAAATAAAATCCCAAAAAGCAGACTGGAAATCTCAGTTGTCTTCAAATAAATCTGACAAATCTTCGTTACATACTGAGGCGAAATATTTAAACAAAGCTGTTTTGTTTTATACACATTTCCTCAATTTTCAATCACATTTTGTCGGATTTACTCAATCTGTTACTCTCATATATATATAATATATATATATATATACATATATATATATATATATTGTGTGTGTGTGTGTGTGTGTGTGTGTGTGTAAGCAGTATACTTGTATAAGGGCTGGCTTAAGTTTTTTAACCATCTGGATAGTTAAAGTTTGTTTTTAACATTAAATATTTTTTAAAAATCTGTGTGGATGTACACGTGCGCATGCGTGTGTTTTAATGGGGAGCGGGGTGTGGTATGTAAAATGAAATCCTTTTCCCAAAGAATATTCTGGAAGGTTTTTTTTTTTTGTCGAACATCTCCAGTTACGAAAAAATTTGTAAGGATAATTCAGTTTGGTCACACAGTGTTAAGCATCAAGAAAAAAGACGTTTTTCTGCCTAGAAATAATAATAATAATAATAATAATAATAATAATAATAATAATAATAATAATAATATTAACTAGCAGGACCTGTGGATATACCACAGAATGATAATTTGAAAATTATTACAACGTTTGATAGTATTGAAAAATAGTTCAATATGTAAAAAGTATAATAATCTTCATTTAACTCTCTCTAACTCTTTTTTAAAAACTTTCTTTCCTTCTTTTCATCTTTTCATTATATTCGATTAAAACGGATTAGTGTTATCGCTTCCCCGCGCTCACTACCGCTCTATATCTATCCCTTCTTTTTTCATTTTTTTCTTTTTTTTTCTTTCTTTCTTTCTTAATATTTTCCGTGTAGCATGTCCTTTTCTTATCTTCCTTTATAATAAAATGATCCATTGACGACATTCATAACAAATAAATTCGGCGGATAAGCGACACCAGGTAATCAGGATTTACTTTTTTTTTTTCATTTCATATTGAACGATTCGAACGGTCTCATTTTTAAGCAGAGAGTGTTGCAAAATGATAACGGTCGGAAAATTAAGGAACAAGAGTATTAATATTTAGATAATAATAAGTAAGTAAAGTTGGCGGCGTGGCATATTGTCGGTAACAACTGGACATCGAGTGAATCTATCCCTTTTTCGCTAGCGTTAGGCCAGGGAGATTATTTTTGCTGAGATGGAGAGCTACACCTACCGTCATCTCCCCACGTTAACAAAAATCAGATTATGCAACTGTGCTACTCAAGCACTGAATTGGCAGAGACCAGTCCCGAACTAGGAACCTTGCGATTCCTAATCAGCTACTCTACCGACTGAGGGTGCCCCCCCCCCCAAAAAAAAAAAAGCCTGGAAAAGAGACTGAGGGAATTGGAGGTCAGGAGAAGAATCGCGACCATCCAGATCCCAGCACTGTTAAAACCTGCAAGAATACTTAAAAGAGTCCTGGAAACCTGACGAGAGTTGCTGTCACTCAGAATTCAGTGAACAAACATCAGTTTGGTCTGGTTTGAAAAACTTGTAAAGAGTAGCCAGTGTAGAATGTGTGGAGAAAAAGACAAAACGGTTAATCATATAATAAGCGAATGCAGCAAATTAGCACAAAGAGAGCACAAGACTACGCACGACTGGGTGGGAAAGGTGATCCACTGGGAATTGAGTAAGAAATCAAATTTTCACGATGCAACTAAAATGATATATGCACAACCTGAATCTGTTCTGGAGAATGAGACGCATAAACTTCTCTGGAACTTTGAGATACAGACAGATCATCTAATCCGGCCAAGATAACAGACCTAGTGCGATCAATAATTATAAGAAAACTTGTCATCTCGTGGATTTTGCCGTCCCGATGGATCACCGATTGAAAGAAAGCAAAAAGATAAACAAAGAGTCTGGGTGAACTGGAAATTAGAGGAAGAATCGAGACTATCCAAACTACAGCATTGTTAAGACTAAAGCTAGAATACTAAGAAGAGTCCTGGAACTCAGAGGAGACACGTTGTCCCTCAACCTCCGTGAACCATCGGCTAAGGTGGATGTGAAAAAAATCTAATGGAGTGAAATAATGATAATAATAAGAACCAATTATATTAATAGATAAGACGCAACAGAATAGCAAATTTAAGATGTGTAGAGACAGACGAAACTGTTTGTCACATTATAAGCGAATGTAGTAAACTAGCACAAAGAGAGTATAAGACTGGGCATGACTGAGTGGGAAAGGTGATCCACTGGTAATTGTGCAAGAAATTAAATGTTCACCATGCTACTAAATGGTATATGCACAAACCAGAATGCTTCCATGAAAATAAGACGCATAAAATTCTCTGGGACTTTGAGATACAGACCAATCATCTAATCCCGGCAAGGAGACCAGACCTAGTGTTAATTAACACCAATAAAAGAACTTGTCATCAAGTGGATTTTGAAGTTCCGGCAGATCACAGATTAAAGATGATAGAAAACGAAAAGATAAAGAAATACTTAGACCTTGCCAGAGAACCGAACAAATGTGAAACATTAGGGTAAAGATGATACCGATTGTAGAAAATGCTCTTGGAACGGTCCCTAAGGGTTTGGAAAACAGACCAGAGGAACTGGAAATAATATGAATAATCGAGACCATCCAACAAACAATATTGTTGAGATTGGCTAGAATACTCAGAAGAGACCTGAAGACACGAGGAGACTTGTTATCCTTTAGACTCCAGCGAAAGACCCCCAGCTAACGATGATGTGAAGAACTCACAAGGAATAATAATAATAATAATAATAATAATAATAATAATAATAATAATAATAATAATAAGCGAATGCTGTAATAAAAAGCTAATGCAGTAAATTAGCACAATGAGAGTATAAGACTCAGCACGACTGAGCGGGAAAGGTGATTCACTGGAAATTGTACAAGAAATTCAATTTTCGCCATTCAACTAAATGGTATATGCACAAACTGGAATCTGTCCTGGGGAATAAGACACACAAAATTCTCTGGGACTTTGAGGTAGAGACCGATCACCTAATCCCAGCCAAGAGTCCAGACCTAGTGTTGACCAACAAGAGGAAGAGAATCTGTTATGTCATGGATTTTGCCGTCCCGGCCGATCACCGAGTCACAATGAAATAAAGCGAAAAGAGAGACAAATACTTAGACCTTGCCAGACAAATGAGAAAACTATGGAACATGAAGGTGAATATCATACCAATTGTAATTGGTATCCTTGGAACGGTCCTCAAAGCTCTGGAAAATAATTCGGGTGCATTGGAAATCAGAGGAAGAATCGAGACCATCCAAACTACAGCACTGTTGAGATCGGCTAGAGCTCTCAGAAAAGTCCAGGAGACCTGAGGAGACTTGTTGCCACTCAACCTCCAGTGAATCACCGGCTACTGCAGGTGTGAAAAAACTCCTTAATAATAATAATAATAATGATAATGTGAAAAACTTGAAAAGAGTAAAATAATAAAGTTATTACATTCAAACTGAGAATCATATGCAAACATATCTCAATCTCCACATGCTTACACCTACATGTTCATATATACATGCAAACACAATCATACACACATATACATACATACATACATACACAAACATACAGATATGATACGTACAAACATACATGCACACACACACTCACAAAACATACACACCGTCGGCTGGGGTGTTAGAATGAACCGACTGCACCTCTGGGGCCACCTGTTGGCCGTGGGTGGCGACCCGTGATGCTTAAGGATAGAACCCAGGTGGATGAGCAGTTCATGACTTGCAATACTCCACTTTGGCCCTATCTTGGGCTAGACAGACGGTCGGAGAGCCCCCTCCGATCAATCGGCTGATCACGTCAAGCCCTAGCACCTATATGATTGCCCCAAACCTATTGCCTTTATGGCAAGCCCCAGCCCATTTTTATCAAATGGGTGCTAGAAGGCAGTGACTGAGGGTCTACATGTTCCTGGAATCACGTTAACTCTATCTGATGATGAGGTTCCAGTTTTGGAGGTTTGGGGAATGTGGAGCAGCCCTTTATCCCCATTGCTCCCTGATCCACTCTGACCCGGAGTGGTAGTACTTGTTAGGGTCCCATCTATGGGTTAAATAGAAAAACATGAGTTGATGAACAAAATTGTATTATCCATTAAAAATGAAATTATTTCAAAACTTTGTCAGCATTAAACATTTTTTTTTACCAATTGAAGTATTCGGCATAAAATGACCCAAGGGGTTGACATGCCGTAAAAACCCAACCAACCAACCAAACAAAACATACACATACACATACACATGTTTACATACGTACATACATCTATACATCTATATGCACGCAAACAAGCACATGTAAGTATGCACTCGCATATGCTGACGAGTGTGCACACAGAGAAACATACACACATGTGCATATTTATATATGCATACGCATATATTTACAGAAACGAAAGTATAGCTGTATGCATAAGCGCACTCACATTTGCATGACTACAATTCCAGACATCCACACACCATCGCGCATATATATATATATATATATATATATATATATATATATATATATATATATATATATATATATATATATATGTACACGCATAGATATACACACACATACCTATGCATACTCGCTCACTTGCGCATGCTCAGTGAACAATCGGGTGTTGAAAAATATCGGTCAATAGTTATTCAGAATCCGATGACGTGTACAGTCTTGTTTATTTTCTATTCTGTCTTAAAAGAAAGACACCTTTTAAAGAATGGCATCGCTTAGAAAAAGAAAGAAAGCGGGAAGAGAGAGAGAGAGAGAGAGAGAGAGAGAGAGAGAGAGAGAGAGAGAGGGGTGAGAGAAGAGAAGGAAATAAGAAAGGGAGAGGAAAGAGTAAGAGGAATTGGGAAAGAGTAAGAGAGATTGGGAGAGAGAATGACAGGAAAGTAGAAAGGGAGTAAAGGAGAGAGAGAGAGAGAGAGAGAGAGAGAGAGAGAGAGAGAGAGAGAGAGAGAGGAGAGAGAGAGAGAGAGAGAGAGAAATGCAACGTAACAAAAGATACCCACAATTTTGAAATTTACAGAATGACGCGACGAATTATTCAAATTTAAGTTAAGTGTTTCAAATAAGAAAAGAAAAAAATAAAGCAAATTTTCTCTGTCTCGTTTCTTTTACTTTCTGTTCAAGACGCACATTTGCCGATCCCAGCAAACATGACGTTTCTTCTTGGATCGTGTTAGAAGGAAAATAACCAAACGCCACTAGACCACACATGCAACTATTACCAAGATAGGAATTCATAACAATGAATAAACATTATATAATAAGCATTAAATCTCGAATCCCTTGTGTCTGGGCGAAATTTTTATTCGATCGTAATTTGTATAAATGTTAATGTTTATGATTCTCTGTCTTTACAACAGAGAAGGACATTTTAAACTCTCAAAACGACATTAAAACAAACATGCTTACTTTCTTGTATTCATTATAAACTTAATTACAAAGTCTTTAACTTTCATACAAGAAACGTAAATGCTATTAACAATGTGATTGTAAGAATAAATATATAATAATACTATATATTAATACTGGGTTATCTTCAAGGTACGCACTCCCGAATTTTTCAGCTTTTTAAAAAAGGAATGGTCTTTTCACATTAGCAGCAGGAGCCAGTCACGTACGCTTTTTTTTAATCTGGTTTTTTTCGAGAAAATAAACTTGGTTTTCATCCAAATTCCAAAATAAGTCATTAGATTCATTGTTTTCAAATCGTTTCATTGAAAAAAAAAGTTAATTCCTTGTTGAAAAAAGTTCATATTTATTTAAAAACGCCCAAAATAATTGATTATAAAAGAAAATTCTTATAATTATATTTGGCTCCTGCTGCTAATTTGAAGGGAGAAGCCCTTAAAATTAAAGCCGAAAAATACGAGAGTGCGTATCCTGAAAATAACATAATACTATATATATTATATATATATATATATATATATATATAATAAAATGGGTACAAGAGATAACCTACTCGAGTTTCACCATAAGGATCTTCAGGGTTAAATCTACTGAATTAATCGAGATATCGATTAGTCGCAGTCGATTACACGTGTGTGTTCATTGTATTAAATTGTTCGTTATAACGAACAGTTTAATACAATGAACACACACGTGTAATCGACTGCGATTGTAATGAACACACACGTGTAATCGACTGCGACTAATCGAAATCTTATGGTGAAACTCGAGTAGGTTATCTCTTGTACCCATTTCATAATAAATTTTCTCTACTTATGTATTGAGCACTTTGTATTTGTTATATCGCTGGCTTACCCCCCTGAATTCTGCACCACCAACCCATCGTGACAATATTCAGTCTGGATTGCATTAAATGATCACACATTATTCACAGATGTCATACAAGAATAAATATTTAAAAGAGATAGGCTGTGGTGTAATAGTTAGAGTCGTAGGAAATGGACTCGTCGACCCGAGTTCAAATCCTGGACGAAGCTAAGATTCACATAGCGCTTATACCCTTGGGAAAGGTATAAAGCCAACTATTCTCCTTCCAGCTATTGATAAATAGTAGGACAAACTGGGCTCTTTAACCTTAGGCAACCAGTCTAGGAGAAGGAAAACTCTGAATTCAAATCTGTTAAACTCCACTTGGGGTAGTCACTATTAGAATAGGCTCAGTCGTAATTAGTGATCTATTTCACTATCTGATAGAGAATATATAGGTTTTAAATTGTAGGCATTACTTTCAGAGCAAAACAAGACACTAAAAAAACAAAACAAAAATCTTGTTCACACGAAATCTAGTTCCTGTAAAGAAAAAAAAAACGAAAAAAAACAAAAACGAACCCCCCCCCCCAATAAACAAGAAAACAAACAAACAAACAAGAAGTGTCCTACGACCTTCTTCAGGTATTTCTTTCGGACACGGGAACCATGGTTAACGGAATGAGAACAGTCTACCCCCGTGGATTGAATAAAGGGTTCGGTTCGAAGTTCCGTGAAGGCTCACGATTACGACATGAAGGCCTCCGAGTTCGACAAGAAGGTACCCGGGTTCGAAGAGAAGGTTCCAGAGTTTGAGAAAGTTGACTTCGGTCAAACGTTGTGTAGATAACAATAAAGATGAGGTCAATTGTCCAAATAATCGAAATAATCCAAATAATCAAGCCTCATCTAAAAAAAAAAAAAAATCATAAAAATAGCTTAACCCAGGGTTTGAACTTGTCTCGCCGTGTCCATTTCACTATAAATCATTAAATAGGTAAGTATTAAAACAAAACAAAACCGGATATGTTCACAATTGTACAACAGGTGTCATTCCCATGTGCCTATTGACAGGAGGAAATCTACTTTTCTTGTCTTTATTTTTTTATTGCGTTTTTTTTCCAAATTTTCCATATTCGTTCGCCATAAAAAAACGAGGTTAAGCACCTTTACTTAAAAAGCAAAACAAGACACTAAAAAGACAAAACAAAAATCTTGTTCACACGAAATCTAGTTCCTGTAAAGAAAAAAAAAACGAAAAAAAACAACAAAAAAACAAAAACGAACAAACAAGAAAACAAAAAACAAAACAAAAAACAAAACAAAAACAAAACAAAACAAAAAGCAAAAACAAGATAAACGTTAAAAAATTTAATATGAATTTTTATCTTAGCAATACTTTCATGTGTGGTCTAATGGCGTCCGGTTATGTCGTCACAGTACGATCAGAGAAGAAATGTTCTATTCGTTAAGGTCGGCCATTTTTGAACGGAAGACAAAGAAAAAAAAAAAAAAAAAAAAAAAAAAAGAAGAAGAAAAAGAACATGAGAAAACGTAGCAGAAATTCTTTTTAAAAATTTGGGCATAGCTAGAAAAGAAAAAGATTAATGAGTGAACTACAAAATTAGGTGCAGTGTCTGTAAACAATATTAAAGTAACTGCGTAATAAAACATAGATATCACAAAGGAAAGAGTTAATTTTAACTTACAGCACTTAACGAGGCTCCCGTGGTGTAATGGTTATCGTTGTAGGAAATGGGTATTGCTAGCTGAGTTCAAATCCTGGTCTCGACTCTTTTTCCCGACGATTGTCTCACAAAAAGGCCTTAAGCCACGTCGTGCGTGGCCTCACGTCGTCTCGTGGTGCCACTAATCTTGTTGTATAGCCGACTACTGTACTTCAATAAAACCACAGATACGTATATATAAAAATAGGACCCGTCTTTATTTTCTTCGGTGTGTAGGCGGTGAGGGGCGACGAATATTCACAATGAAAATGCCGGGTGGCTGGCGAAGAGCGCAGAGTTCACAATGAACTGCCCGAGGGGGTTGATGGAGACGGAAGGCGACGAGGTTACGCTCACTGCTGCTCGCTGGGGACTGACCTCACCCTTCATCCGCTAGGCCTTTATATACAATAAATATGCCAACGCATTTTTATCTTTTGATCTGATAACGGATATATATATATTTCTTTATCTTTCTCTCCGCCTCTTCACCGGAAGAGGTGTCTTCCGTTTTCCTTTTTTCTTTTATCTATTTCTTCATCTTCTCGCTGCTTCTTGACCGGAAGACCTCTCTTCCGTTCTCCCTTTTTTAAAAATATATATTTTTATCTTTCTCTTTGTCTTTTTGCCGGAATCTTCCTCTTCCGTTGCACGATAATGCAACAATCTCACCCTTCAACGTTTTCTTCTCACGGCCAAACCGACATGTAGAGCACACATGTACACGAATATTACAAAGTCGTTCGCGTACTGAAGCAGTGGTATATGGAAATTAGGTTCGTGCTCATGATAACCTGGGCAACTGGAACCATCTCTAATACCCCTGAGAGGTGCCAGCAAGAAATGAAAATTTAAGGAAAGTTTTACAACTAAGGCGACTATTCTTAAAATGAACAAGAAAGGAACTTCGACAGATGGCTCAAAGGACAAGGAAACTTATGAAAATGCACAAGGTATTGCATTCGAGAGATGACATAAACATACTATATGTGCCAAGAAAAGGAGGAAGAGGTCTCGCCAACATTGAAGATTGTGTAGTGCGACAGCAAGTTAGCCATTTTTTAAAACTTTCCCCGAGCAAGAATATCTTTTAAACAAAAAATATGAATTAATAAGCAGATGCAGACATAAATAAACATATTTTATGTTTGTTGGAACCTGACTGAGAAAAAACAAAACAAAAACAAAACAAAAACAAAAAAAAAACAACAAAAAAAACACAAAAAACAAAAAAAACATAAGCAAAACAAAAACAAACACCCTCACAAAAAACAAAAAACAAAAAACAAACAAACAAAAAATAAACCCCAAAAACAATAGTTCAGTGCATTCTACTCAGTAATCGCGCTTTGGAAACTTCTGGGGTATTTCCTTGGAAATGGAATCGCCAATGCAAATTCAATTCCTGGATGCGTCTGTGTGCGTTTCCCTTTGTGTTTTGAAAATACATAAATCTATCTGTTCTCCCCCAATAGAGTGGCAGAATGGATTATTTAGCCTTGGTTAGACCACCAGTCTAGGTGAAGCAAAACTCTGAATTCAAAATTAGCTTTGCGCCGCTTAAAAATTGACCTTTTGTCACACCCTGTACGTGGCAGATAAATGCACACATTCTTCTCAATATCTAGGATGTCCCTAACACTAAAAACAATCAGGCATGAACTGAAGAATTGCAATGAAGACTACGGTGCTGTGTCTAGAAGAAAGCAACATATGAGACGATCTGATTGCGTTCGTACAGCAGAATTCCTCGAAAATCTGCAGAAAGGGTATCAGGTTGAATTCAGATGCCTACGTGGAGTTGCTAAACACTGTGGTCAAGCCCTGGATAACAAGGGTAGCCAATGGTAGGCCATATGTATGGCAGCAGGATTCGGCTCATTGCCACACCTCTGGGAAAAGTCAAAAATGGTTGTCGGCGAATTTTTACGACTACACCAGTCCCAATGTTTGGCCTCCGAACTCCCCAGATCTTAACCCCATGGATTATTATGTATGTGGCGCTGTTGAGAAAGACACCAATCGCTGAGCCAGTACCACAAAAGCCCAGGTAATCGACAAGGTAGATTTTGAGACCCTTCCCAGGGAAACTAACATCAGCTTGTTTCAGGTTCCGGAGCAAGATTGAGGCTGTGATCGGCGCTAATGGCGGTTATTTTGAGCAAAACTTGTTGACAGTAGTGTAATTTCCGTGCCTGCTGAATTTCTTTACAATCCACTTAATTTTGTAGTTACTAAGCACTTTTTCTTTTTCCCTATGAAACTTTCAAATTTCTCCCGAACACACTGTATATGTAATATTTTCAAACCGCTGGGTAGTACGCCCAATATAACGAATATCGCATTCGCATGTATATTGATATTATTGTAAAGAATGGACACATTATCCTTGAGATTAGGTGGGAAAATCACATTAGATTTGCTCAACATCTATTGATTAAAAGATCTGTGAGTCGATAATTCTCTAATTTGAGATTCGTTTTCAAACGTGATCATCAACGTGGCGCCAATTGTAGTTGGAACCCTTGGAATAGTTCCTAAGGATTTGGAACGAAGACAGATCATCGACGTGGCATCCAGTGTCTACATAGAACTGATGTATGTAAGTTTTTGCCGGTCAGCCAACATTGGTGTCCATGTGTAGGAGTGCATAGGAGAACATCACTTATGCGTTCGTCCCCGCCTCTCCAGCAGTGCCCAATATGTCTTGTTTGTCTTACTTGGATTGCTTATGAGATGGGATGTAAATGTAAAGCCAGTCGGATACTCGACCGGACCAAGTTCTCGTGCTTTGAGCTTTTAATATCCATTCAATATCTTTTAATATCCATTCAATATCTTTTAATATCCATTCAATGATTCGTGATATCAAAATGTTTATCTTTTCAATATTAGTTTGAAATATAATTTCACATTCATATTCCTACATAAACAACGTGAGTTGAATTTGTTTTTATTGGCCTATTGATGCATAATGAATCAACCGTCGCCTATCATTTTTGTAAGGTAGTGTAGATTTTAGAATAACGATAAACCGAATGGAAAAATACAAAGGTGACAGAGTTTGATAGACAGAGTGTTACCCTGAGGTCATCTGGAGGTACTTTTTTTTATTCAGCTGTGGCTCTCAACGGATTTAAGCATTCTTAAAATACAAGTGGAATTCTGAGCTAGAATAACGTTTTAAAATAAGTTTAAAAAAATGCTAAAGTGAGACGAGTTCAATTTCCTTTCGAGGTTATTACGATGTGTAATGTTTTTGTTTTCAGTCGGTAGAGGAAAGATTCATTTTTTTATAAAATGTCATAGAAACTGACGCTGAAGGCCGATTACTTAAAAAAATTTCAATATCATCTAAAAAACAAATGCAAAAAAACAAAAAACAAAACAAAAAAACAAAAACGAAACGAAACAAAAAAAACAAAACAAAACAGACAACCCTCAAACCCAGCAAAAATTAAAAAAAAAATATTAAAAAATAAAAAAAGTAAACAAAACATTTTCATAGTATCTAACGAATAAGCGAAACATACAAGGTGTGTAAAAAAGTATCGAGATTTTTTTGTACTTTTTGACACACCTTGTATTCTGAAAAATATAACGTTCCATTCATTAATTCTTTTTCAGAATACAACGTGTGTCAAAAAAGTACCAAGTTTAAAGCTATATTTACCAAGATTAAAATGAAGAATGAATGGAATGATATTTTTTCATAATACAAGGTGTGTCAAAAAGTACAAAAAATCTCTTTATTTTTTTTATACACCTTGTAAAAATAAATTGCTAATTTCAACAACTTAATTTTCATTTTTCAATCTTAACTACATTGCCGGATATAATTATCCAAATTATTTATCATATCATTTATAAGATAAAATTTGTGGTTACCCCTAAAGCTGTTCTAAACCAAGCAAACTTTTTTCTGTTAATTGAAAAAATATGGAGTCCAATTTATTTTCAACAATTTAACCAAAAATATTCGGCAAAATGATACGAGTTTTACAAACTACAATAATCTCCTGGTGGCCTTAATTCATTTGACATTTGTTTACATATCTAATATACAATTGTACGCTTTAATAAGTCGTCGAAATATAATTTGATATACATGTGTTTATTGTTGCAACATGCTGTTAATGTATTTACAAGTGTTCAGATGGTGTCGGTGATAAAATGCGCTATGAAAAACAAGAATCTTTCGTCCAGACATTGAAATATGTTTCAATAAATGTTCATACATAAGCGACATCAGCTCAATTTAATGTTTCGTACAAACCAGTTTAGTGACCAACGATCAGTGAATTTTGCTTACGCCATCTTGAAAAAACAAAAACAAAGAACAACAAGAATCAAATGACCCTTCTACGAGGTCTATCAAGAAATAGGAAAAAAATAAAAAAAAAGGAAAGAAAAAAAAGCCAAAAACAAATTAGGTTGTATATTCTGATTGGTTATCGACCAAATAAATCTTGACTTTGGTTGGGCATGTGTGAAAACATTCAGCTTGTGTCTCAGAATTCATGTTTAACCGAGTAATCGTGGTTCATTACGAGTTCTAGCAAGAATATGCGCGCTCCGGGCGTAAGTATTTAAGTTTTAATGTAATGAAATATATCAAATTAGAAAAATAACTAAATTAAATAAGAACGCATATAAAAAGATTACACTTATTTTAGTTATACTTTATTTGATTTATATATAAAATCTTTTATAGGATTAATATTAATACGTTAAAGAATAAAACAATATTAGAGATCAATAACACAACGTAATTATTTATTAAAGCCGTTATTTTTAACCGGTATACAAATTAACCACACCATATATTATGTAAACCTTTATTAAGTAGTGATATATAAGACTCATTGGAGGATTTTAAACGCACTGATAACATGGGCTGTTTTAAGGCAAATCTAACTCAGATTTTCATAGAGACATCATTGATAAATAAGATTTATCCAATGTATTAATGATTTTGACTATATGCAATTCCTGAAGGTATTGTGCCGTAAGCAGTGACGTAGTTTCGGGTACAGAAAGACAGACACCGAATCTCCATTATAATAAGATGTTTAGTTAAATATATCGTGAAAATGTAACGAAAGATCGAATTTTGTGTAAAACGAATAAATTATAACATACTTATAACCCCGTTCATGCTTCTCTGTGATTGTCACATTTGACAAATCACAGAGAAGCATGAACGGGGTTATAAGTATGTTATAATTTATTCGTTTAACCTGTAGTGTAAGAGTCTCAGAGGTACAAAGACAATGCAGTTATTTACCTTTAAGGATGTAGTCGTTGCTACAAACAATATGCAGAGAAATCAAAATGATTTTGCAATTTTAGAATAAAGATTTATAATTATAGAATAAGCTCAATGAATAATTGTAGATTATTTCTTAAAACTACCCAATCAATTATTCTTTAAATCAGTGGTTCTTAAACCTTATAGATACGGCGGGTGGGACAGAAAGATTAAAAAAACAATTTCAAAAACTTTGAAACAATTAAAAAAATTCATATGCCAAAAATAAATGATTTCAAAAATCTAATAATTATTTTGGATTACTTGTAAGGTTTTTCTCAGTCGGTAGAGCATCAGCCTAAGGTTCGATACCGGACCTCGCCAACTCAACGCATGAGTAGCACGGCTGGGATATGTGCGGTAAATTTGGTAGGTGTTGCGCTCCACCTCATACGCAAAACAATCTCCCAGATCTAGTGCTAATGAAAAGGAGATAGACTCCCTCGCTATCTGGCTGATATCGACAATAGGCCACTCTGCCGACTTTACTAGTTGTAATTGCATGATTGAGTCCCAGTATAAATAGTCATAGATAATTATTGACCAGTTTTATCATTGTGTTAAAATTTGTTGAGGCACGAACAAATTTTCCTTCCAAAAATTTGACCCAGAGAATCACTGATATATATATATATATATATATATATATATATATATATATATATATATATATATATAGCAAACTATACTATCTATCTATCTATATATACACACATATACCAAATTATATTATCTATCTATATATACACATATAACAAACTATATATTTTATGTTAACGTTTTTCTTTCACTTCTAAAAACTGAATTTAAGATTCTTTTCGCTTTCACGATATTTTTGCTTGGTTGATTGATTTCAAGGGCATGTCAATATGTATTGGGTTATTTTATGCCTATAGTTTAGAGAATTGCGAATGTCTATATTTACATTTTTATGTAGTTTTTTTTTTTTGCACTCGGTTATATGATATCAAGTATTCCGGCCTAATACAAATAATTTTCAAACATCTATTTGACCCATGGATGGGACCCATGGATGGGACCCTAACAGGTTCTCTTACTCTGTGTCAGAGGGAACCTGGGAATGATAATGAAGAGGTACTCCACATTCTCTAGAACTGCAGTTTAGTGTCATATCCAAAACTCCCTTTTTGGTGGGGTCTTATCTATCTACAGGGGATACAGTCAGTATTCCACCGACAGGGTCCCCCCGACAGCGCCCTACTGACAGGGCAGTTCACGAATTGAGGAAAATGTAATTAAAGAAAGATAATCGTGTTTTGTTTCTCTGGAAAATGCGGCACTTTGTGCTGGCGATGACACATTGTAGATAACATTATGAAGACGATGACTGATGCGGTAACAACTAGAAACAGCTGGTAAGACATTTTAGGTTGGTTCATCACCTCATTCTTTTTTCTTCTGATTGTTCCAAGAATTTCCTTCAGCATATAATCTATCATTATTGGCTTTGGAAAAATAAAGCCAGTCGGCTACTCGACCGGACCAAGTTCGCTTGGAATTTATAACATCCAAGACAGGAAGATTTTATTTGATTACACTGGTTTACAAAAAAATATTTTTTGTCTGAGGCAAGAATGTGAATAGGTGCTTTTTTTTACTAATTTGGGTGTGCTGAATTCAAATTTATAAACAGTTTTGCTCTATCACCTCTAGTTTTCTGTCTTTTAAATAGCCTCATTTTAGAATATACAGAGTATATACGTGCTTATTTCAACAGTTGCAGCAGCTTATTACAGATAAAACAGGATAGATAAAGAACATTGAGAATGGATGACACAATGTACACAATTCATAGTACCGCAGACAGTTAGAAATGTGTTTTCTTAGATGATCTGCTGACTGCCAGTGCACTACTGGCCAGTGCACTACTGGCTGTTGATTGAGACGTGTTGGCTACGCTTAACTGCCAAAATCCATTTTGATATATAGCTATATATATATAATGTAATGCTATCACTTACATTTATTGCATAATAACTAAAAAAGAAGACATAAGTCACACACTATTAGAAATTAACCCTGAATGCATATTCGCCTTTATGTACAGTATGTGTACAAAATGTACAGTATGCATATCTAAAAAACTAAAGGTGATGAGTAAAAACGGATTTCCAATCTGAATTCTGCAACCCCAAATTAGGTTAAAACAGCTATTTTTGTGCTTGCCTCAATTTCTTTGTAAAACAGTGTTATTAGAAAGAGTCGCAATTGATTTCAGTATAAGAGATCGTTATGTGTTAAAAAAACAAACCTATAAAATCTGCCCGTATCTATCTATCTATCTATCTATCTATCTATCTATCTCGTAGAAAGCGAGTTCGAACTCCAGTCACGCTATTACGTTCACATTCGGACTAATACCCTTGGAAAAGGTATGAACCTCCTCATCCCCTAGTTATGCGTTAAATAGTACCACTATTGTTCTTCTTTGGCTTTGGCATTAAATAACCTATGAATGTTTATATACCAATAGACAAAGAAAACAAAGCAAACCATCATATCTATCTATCTATCTATCTATCTATCTATCTATCTATCTATCTATCCCAGTCTGTTCATATCTATTTATTTGACATTAAATAATCCATGAAGATTGATATGCCATTAAACAAAGAAGCCAAACCAAACCATGATATCTATCTATCTATCTATCTATCTATCTCAATATTCACACACACACACACACACACACACACACACACACACACATATATATATATATATATATATATATATATATATATATATATATATGTGTATCATTCTTTATCTATCTCAGTCTGGTTTTATATATCAATCTGTTCATATCTATCTATCTATCTATGTTTACATAATCTAAAAGAGATTATTACGTATTTACTTCTCATGCCAGGATTAGGTGTTCTAGCCCTGGTAAAAGCCAAGCTTTCTAACTTTGATTTTGAAAATCAGCAAGTCTTGTTTACTGACAGAGATTTTCTTCTCCCACCCATAAATCTATACATGTCTTACACTTGGAAAACCTGTCATACACATCTAATGTGACTCTTTATGTTTGTATATGAGGGATATTATTACACGCAGTTCACCATAAAACCCTTTCAAACGTCTAAAACTAGAATGCATTTTATCCGCTTACGTAAGATGTTTGTTATATCATATCATTGTACAGATTCACATTTCTTTATGATATACATAAAGCATACAAGGTCATTAAATGCAAACTATAGCCAGTTACTTTTTTTTAACTGACGTATCTGTATAGACGTTTGCATTGAATCCTTTTAAAAGCCAGATACGACAAAAGAGAGAGAGATTACATTCAATCAAAACTCATTCATATCGTGTTAACGATATTGTCAATCTTGTAAGCCAGACTGTTGATTGTTAACATAACATTCATAAAAGCACTTAAGAAAAAATATGAGTTGAACCTGTCGAAAAATTCGACGGTTAAATTAGTGTGTGTTCCGTACAAAGACTGGCCGACCCTCTTTACCCTTGTCTTGTAAACATGGACTCGTCCATAGGTTATGAATGAAACAACCTGTGGCCCAGCTGGTTGGTTGGTTGAATTTTACGGCATGTCATCTCTTGCTGGGTCATATTATGCCGAACACATTTTGCTTCATTCATTATTGTTGGGTATTCAATTAAAAAAAAAAATCAATTTTTTAAATACATTTTTCAAACTCATCTTTTCTATTTAACCAATAAATAGGACCCTAACAATTACTATCACTCCGTACTTGGTTGTTGGTTGTTCGTTTGAATGGCATATTAACCCATGTGGGTTATGTAATGCCAAATCTTGATTTATATGTATATGTATTTAACGATCAGGATATGACACATGGTCAATTTAAGGGGAGTTTTACAGGTTCGAATTCAGTTTCGTTCTCCCAGACCGATTGCAATTCCAAGTTTAAATATCTTAGTCTGCCCAACAATTTGCCCATAGCTGGAGAGAGAATATCTGGTTGCATACCTTTCCCAATGGTACTAGCGCTATGTGAAATGCAAAACACCTCGTCTAGGTTTTGAACTTGTGTCACTGTGTCCATTTCCTATGAAGATAACCATTACCCAATGGAAACCTCCATAAATTGTTTTATAGAAATATGATTTGTTTATAGAAATAATTTTCATTAACTTCATGTGTATTATTAAATTGGTCGAAATAGTTTTCGTTAACTTCATCTGTATTATTAAATTGGTAGAAATAATTTTCATTAACTTCATGTGTATTATTAAATTGATAGAAATAATTTTCATTAACTTGATGTGTATCATTAAATTGGTAGAAATAATTTTCCTTAACTTCATGGGTATTAATAAATACTGGTAGTTGACCCTCGGTCACACCGTTCTATCACCCATAAAAAGGGTTGGGTGTTTGCGATAAGAGTAATTTGAAGAATACGGACGGAACAATCATATAGAAGCATTGGCTTGACATTGCCAGCCGATAGATCGGATTGAATCTCTCCGACAGCCTGTCTCGATGCCACAGTAAGAGCAAGAGCTGTCACACGCTTGCAGTACTGAATGTATCTATAGTATATTGCAAATCCATGTACCTAATGAGATTAACATTCTTTCCAAACTCCCCTTTTTTCTCAACCGCCCTGTCAGCTGGGGTGTTAGAATGCACCGACTGCACCTCTGTAGAGGGGTAAGACTCCCCCAATGTGGCCACCTGTTTGCCGTGTGTGGCGTCCCGTGATGCTTAAGGATAGAACCCAGGTGGATGAGCAGTTCATGACTTGCAATACTCCACTTTGGCCCTACCTTGGGCTTAGACGGTCGGTCGGAGAGGCCCCTCCGATCAATCGGCTGGTCACGTCAAGCCCTAGAACCTATATGATTTTTCCAACCATATTGCCCTTATGGCAAGCCCCAACCCCTTTTTATCATATGGGTGCTAGAAGGCGGTGACTGAGGGTCTACATGTCCTGGGAATGACATTAAACTCTATCTGATGGTGAGGTTCCAGTTTTGGAGGTTTGGGAAATGTGGAGCACCCCTTCATCACCATTGCTCCCTGGTCCACTCTGACCCGGAGTGGTAGTACCTGTTAGGGTCTCATCTATGGGTTAAATAAAAAAATGTATTTATAAAAAAATTGTATTATCCATTATGAATTGATTTATTTCAAAACTTTATTGGCATTAAATGACCCACCGAGGTTGATATGCCGTAAAACCAAACCAAACCTTTTTCTCAGTGTTTCCTTGCGGTCTATAAACCAGTAACTGTAGCGTTACTACAGTTACTGGTTACTATGATTGATTGAATGATTGGTTGATTTTAGGAGCATATCAATCAGTTAAAGATGATCTAATGCCATTGTACGTGTCATTGTACACTTATATTTACATTTTATGTCTACTTGTTCCTTCATCCTTATCCTCAAAGCATGCTGACAGCATAGATTCCCTTGACTCTCTTTCGCCATCTGTCCTTACTTCTCCTGCAATACCCAGCATGTTTTGCTTGTCTTGAATGGTTTGTGAGATGGAAGGTAAGTGACATTATACAATAGTCATATATATATATATATATATATATATATATATATGTGTGTGTGTGTGTGTGTGTGTGTAGAAAAGTAGACAAACACGGGATGTTATGGAAACTGTGTTTGTCTACATTTCTCCACATACTGTCGGATTAACCTCCTCACATTTCTCCCATATATATATATATATATATATATATATATATATATGTTGTGATGTTAATCCAACAGTAAAAAAGAAGTCAAGTCGAGGTAGGGTAAAATAAGACAAGTGTATTTACAATAATGGTACAGGAACGGCTAGCTTGTCGTTAAACGGTAACACTACAACCTTTTCACTCGGTGTCTCACTATTTATAGTGAGAACGTGTATATTTTAACAATATATATATATATATATATATATATATATATATATATATATATATATATATATATATCTGTGTTTCTGTGTGTCTGTGTAGATCGGTTCAAAAAGGTTATTATTAAATCAAGAAAGGGCACAAATACTGACTAGTAGAGCGGGATAAATTCTAAAATGAATTATCTCACTTCCTCATCACCCCCCCATATATATATATATATATATATATATATATATATATAAAGATGAACAAACGTGATGAGAAAAACAGGAATATTTCTTTTGTGTAAGGCACTTTTAGATTGTTCTTAACTAGTTTTGACCTCAGGTTAGGAGATTTTTTGTGAAAATGATTTTTTTTACTAAGTTTTAAAAATACTTTCTAATTGAGTTGATATGCTATTAGAGAAGCGACGTAAAATATATTAGTAACGTAGAATTCGTTGAATGAAAATTACTTGGGTATTGACAGTTTTTAGCCTATGCGATTTTCAAGAAAATCCCATTGGCGAGAAACTATCAGTAACCAAGACCCGTTGATTTAATGTCTACGTTATCCTAAATTAGATATACATGCTCTATCAACATTATTGAGAAGTATTTACTTATAAATACTCTATATTGTCGATATATATATATATATATATATATATAAACTATTTCGTTTACCTGAGGAATGCCTTAGCAGGAAACTTTTGGTTGTAATATCTGTCCAAAATAAATAAATAAATGCTAAACCTTTTATTTGTCACTTCATTCAACTATATATATATATATATATATATATATATATATATATAATATATATATATATAGAGAGAGAGAGAGAGAGAGAGAGAGATAGAGATAGATAGATAGATAGTTAGATGGATATTCAAACTGGGTCAAAAGGTACTTTCTAATTTCTTTTGATTTAAATTTGTGTCTTTTTATGAAAGCAAAATTCTTTTAAAATCGTGCCTATATGTGCATGTCTGTATTGCAACTTCTTCGTGCATGTGTCTTTTTTAAAAACTAGACTTCAACAAACCTTTATATATTTGCTGTTAGGACACCTGGCTATGAGCTCTCTATTTAGAAGCTATATGATAGGCATTTGAGGAGTGTGTTTCGTTTGATTTTAATTTGTGTCTTTTTTGTTAAAGTCATTTAAATCCGTCCCTATATGCATGTGGTGTAATGGTTACTGCCGTAGGAAATGGAAACGACGAGACGAGTTCAAATCCTGGACGAGGCTGTTTACATTTCATACCGCTAACCCCCTTGGGAAAGGTATGAATCCAACTATATCCCTTCTAGCTATGGGTAAATAGTAGGGTAGACCGGGCTCTTTAATAGTTGGCTAAGCAATCATTCTAGGAAAAGGAAACTGTGAATTCAAATCTGTTAAGCTCCGCTTAAGAAATTGACCTTATGTCATATCCTGCTCGCGCGGAGGAAATGGTATATATATATATATATATATATATATATATATATATATATATGGTGGACTCTCCTATCGTGAACGATAGATGAGGGTCAGCAGTGAGTGATTTGATGTTGTGCATGCTGTCAAGAAGATATTTTGTGTTTCCTCGAGTGTGACAGCAGCCCAACCCCACTGCGAGCCATGAAGCCACACTGACAAACGAAATGCTCCAAGGCGGGAGTTAAATGTTTTTGTTTTAAAGTTAGGCTGAGCCGATCTCGATGCTTCAGTCTATTTTCTTCAAAGCTCTTTAGTCTAGCGAAACTAGATTACGCCATTCCTTCCGATCCGATGCTAGATCTTCCCAAGCACTCAGGTCAATATCGAGGCGTTTCAAATTGTCCTTCAATTTGTCTTTGTAGCGTAAGAGAGGACGTCCATGTGAAAGGCGTCAAGTTGGTTTATGTGCTTGCGGTAAAGTGTCCAAGTTTCAGCACCATACAATAGAGTAGAAAGCGCGACTGCTCTGTAGATGTTAATTTTTATTTTAAGAGATACATCTTTGGTATTCCATAAACGATGTTTCAGGTTGCCGAATGCAGTGCTAGCTTTACCTATTCTGGAATGGATTTCTTTGACCATTTTTCCATCAGATGTGACTGTTGATCCAAGATATTTAAACGTGTCAACAATCTTTAATGCTTTTTCATCAATGAAGACAGATGGATTTACAAGACGTGGATTGCAAGCTGCGGACTGGTACAGTAGTTCAGTTTTCTTTATACTGATAGTAAGTCCAAATGCTTTTGATGTCTCTGAGAAATTATCAATAATGCTCTGGATGTCTTCTAGGCTGTGTGCTAATAGAGCGGCATCGTCTACAAAGAGAAGATCACGTACTAGCTGCAAGGAAATGTTTGACCTAGCTTTAAAACGTTGTTGATTGCACACACACACACACACACACACACACACACACACATATATATATATATATATGGATAGATAGATAGATGTCTACAATATATATTATTTGGGATTTAGTATGAAGCATAGGGTGTAAAATATAAGAAAGTTTTAGAATGTTAAGTCTCGTTTTATTTCACACTAATATTTCGGAGACGTTACTCCCCTTCATCTGAACAAATAGACTAACTTTTCTGTTTTTTTTTTTCATCTTTATACTCGCAGTCGCGGTCATGTGTGTGTGTGTGTGTGTGTGTGTGTGTGCGAACCCTCTTTTTTATTTCCCCTTTTTTTTTTTACCTCTTTCGAACTAGACGTGCGTTCGTCTACTTTGCATTTACGCATTTCCTTCAATGCAACCAAAGGCTTCGTATTCTCACGCCATCATTCTTGATATTTTTGGTGAACTAAAACCCTTCTCCTTTCCTGCTTAGCTGTTTTTTTTAACTACCTCCGACATGCAATAGAGATTTAGTCATTATCGCCTTTGTCGGTACATAATAACAGCAAGTAGTGTTGGGTCGAGGGTTGCGGTTAAATACATAACTTGAGATAGAGAAGGAGCAGAAAGAGGAAGAAGAGGAGAAGAAGTTTCTGAGCGGACAGGAAGTAAACGCCTGTTTGTTGAGTTGTACGTGATAACGAGGCTCGAATCACAATGGGATCACAATGGCTGCTTTTCGGTTCTTCCGTTCCGACGCCATATCTTCTATTTACCCACTAACCTTTAATTTACGACTGCCAATTACTTAGTACCACTTAATCCTACCCTGCAATAACCGGCTGTCTTGTGGCGGGCGGATGGGGCGGTGCGGCGGCGGGCGGTGGGGATAGCAAGTTATGTGTTTCTACTTTTTTAGTGCTGGCCTTTCTTAGCGTCTCGGACGGAACAACCAAGTCTGGGTCTATGAAGTGCATGCAACAAAAAAGTGATATCATTAATAAAATGTAACTCACACACACACACACACACACACATATATATATATATATATATATATATATAATATGAATAAGTTGACACCCCAGCAGTACTTCTGTTACTCTGATGTGGCCCGATGGTCATCAGACAATTCTTCATTTTAAAATTCAGGCTTTTACAGTGAGTACTTTTAATTCGGACTTCGAAAAATTATATATATATATATATATATATATATATATAGTATAGTCAACGGGGCGGCCTAAAGTTGGTATCAGCCAGTCAGCGAGGGAGTCTATCCCCTTTTCAATAGCGCTAGACCAAGGAGATTGTTTTTGGCGTCTGAGGTGGAGCGCCACACCTATCATCAGCTCCTTACTTTACCGCACAGATACCTGTGCTACTCATACGCTGAGTTGACGAGGACCGGTATCGAACTAGGAACCTTGTGGTTACTAGCCGAACGCTCTACCGACTGAGCTAATCCGGCCCCTATATATAATAAGATGATGTCAAAAACAAGATTAAAAGAGTCTTAGTTTTATGTTGTCGACCCTCGGGGGAATTAGTATTCGACGTCTCGTGAAACTCAGAGTCGTGAGTTTTTCTCCGGTGTTTATTGCAATCATATTTTATAGTTGATATATTTTAATATCGCTCTGCATAAGATTTTACTGCTTAAAAGCGCTTTTGGCATTATATTTTAATCATACTCATACTCATATAATATATATATATATATTTCATCCACAGACACCGTGTTTCACCATTTATGTCACATCAGTGTGGCTAGACTTAACAGCTACTTCTAGCCGAGAGCGAAACCTGACTGACTTTTCATTAGTCCGACCTCTTTCCTCTTGTGTCCGTAGCTGTCAGTAAGAGGCAAGTTAGTAAGTGACGTTCACTTCATGACTTCGCTATATATATATATATATATATATATATATATATATATATATATGGGAGTAAAATATGGAAATGAATCCGACTATATATAGAAATTAGAAAAACAATGTGTTCCAAAAAAGATGAATTTATTTCGATATTAATGTCGACGTTTAAACGTTTCGGTTTATGTTAAATTTTCCTCATGACAATATAATAGAATAGAAAAATAAAAATAAATTTTTTGTTCAAACGTTGAATTGTGAAATTCCAACTCAATTCATCTAAAACATCCATCGCCGTTTGAACAAAACATTTCTTTCTTTCTTTCTTTTAATTATATTGTCCCGGGGAAGGTTTAACATAAAAACCGAAACGTTTATAAGGAATAGATTATAGATTATTTGATGGTCATGTGGATATACCACATATGAAACTTCGGTAGTAATTAAAGTTGTTGACCCTTTTTAAGTATTTACATTATGTATATATATATATTTTGGGAGAATATGTGCTTAATTGAAGTAGTACCTAATTTTGAAAATTAATTAATTAATAATTAATGAATTAGGCGTGCATACCTATTCAAATGTAAGGCTAAACAAATCGAGAAAAATCAATCTCTGTATGTACATTTCGGCACATATTCTCCCAAAAATTGTCGGCTAAAAAAGCCATATCAAATACACATTGTTTGTTTGTTTACTTCTCTCTCTCTCTATGTGTGTGTGTGTGTGTGTACGTGCGCATGTGTGTACGAAAAGCAACAGCTCAAAATATTTGGTTCCTTGTTCCTTTTCACCAATCATTAAATTTTGTTAATTTTTTGACGCCTTCCAGACGGACTGGCTAAACACGTGCGTTTGTTTACAGTCAACTCTAATAATACAAATTGACCGTAGAGGTTTATATGCAATAAAAATTCGCTCCAAATCTGTTTCAAATTTGTTCCCATCTTTCATTGTTTTTTTTTTGTTTTCCCATTAATTCAAATATGAGTTACCATAAAATTGGTAAAATTTGGAAATAACATGAAGCTTAAGAACCCTATCTATCTATCTATCTATCTATCTATCTCAGTTGGGTCATATCTATATATCTATCTCTCTATCTATCTCAATCCGTTCCCTATCTATTCATCTATCTATCCATCTGAGAATGTTCTATGTCAGTCTGTTGATATCTATCTATCTATCTATCTATCTATCTGTCTGTCGGTCTGTATGTCTAATCAATAAGTTATATTCTTGAATGTATCTCTCTCTAAGCATTCTAAGTATTAGTCTACCTAATTGTATACATCGTTCTTTTGTAGCAGTTATTGATACTTCTTTACTGAAGAGAACATCTTGTCAATGGTTGGTAGAAATCCTTTCTTAAGAATATTAGTCTATTCTTAAAATGTTTCTCCAAAAGTCCAATTGGACATATAGCATAGTGGATAAAGGCGTTGGGTTTAGAGTTGGGTCTGCAGGTTCAATCCTGGTCAAGGGCAACAGTAACATAGAATAATAATTAACACAGCTTAACACCTGTACCCCAGCAATGGTTAGCGGAATGAGAACAAGATACCCCAATGGATTGATTAAAGGGTTGGGTTCAAAGTTTCGTGAAGGTTTCCGATTACGACAATATGGTTCCCGAGTTCGAGAATGCTCCCGAATCCGACAAGAAATACCTGAAGAAGGCCGGAGGGCACATCCGCCGAAACTTTGTACAGATAACAATAAAGATGAGGACAATAGTCCGAATAATCCAAATCTATTAATAATGGAGATTCGATTCCGGTTTTTGTCTGTAACAAAAATTACGTCACTGCCTACGTCACATTACCCAAAATCGTCATAACATAGAATACACTCAAAATTTGAAAATGCAATATAAGACAGTCCTCATTGTTTTTTAAAACAAGTTTTAATAAATACATGACTGGTATTATATATCTATATATAGTTTGTTTTATTTTAATACATATTTAAAGTTTACATTTCAAATTGTTTTATTTTTTAATCCTTTAATGAATTTGATGATTTTACTTACTTAGGGTACAAACTCGCTGACATTGAATATTTTACTCCCACCCCTCAGGCAATATGTTTCAAAAATCAATGTTTACATCGCCCGGAGGGTGTTTTTTATGTTGTACTAGTAATACTAATTCTTGTAATAATTTCTCACCTGTTATTGTAAGACAACGTTCCAGAGCAACACGATAAATGCAGAATGCAAAGGTGCTGTTTTGACCTAGCATTTTGTAAGACAAAGAAATGTTGATCAGAGTAGTTGGTCCTACCTGATCAACATTCATCTGCCCTACTATTTATCCATAGCTAGAGGGGGAGTAGTTGGATTCAAACCTTTCCCAAGGGTATTAGCGCTATGTGAACTGTAGCAAATCCTGGACGAAGCTACAGTTCACATAGTGCTAATACCCTCGGTAAGGTATGAATCAAACTACTCTCATTCCAGCTTTAGGTAAATAGTAGGGCAGACTGGGCTCTTTAACCTTGGTTAGGCAACCAGAATAGGAGAAGGAAAACTCTTAATTCAAACCTGTTAAAACTCAGTCCTAATTTACACAAGGGTAGGCCAAAACACCGCTTTTGCATTTTGGAGGTAGTCAAAACTTTTTTGTACTGCCCATCCTTGTGTAGAGGGAAAATATTAAAACATTCCAAACATTATTTGCTGAGGATGTCGTTGAAGCTGGAGTGTCCTGAAGGGAATTGTTTATATAATTTTCTCCTTCATGAAGCTCCAATTGCCACCTTATCTTATCCCTTTTTTTCAAATTATACACATACTGACTTTTAATCGATTTACCGGCTGATACCTTTTAAAAAAGCACCGATTGAAAGGGCCCTTAAGTTTCCTCCTCTGTTCTTTTTTTCCCTCCCTCTGCTTGGTATTTGATCATGTTTAAATAAATTATGATTCCTCTACTGAGATTCTTATATCTTCTTCTTCTTCTTCTTCTTCTTCTTCTTCTTCTTCTTCTTCTTCTTCTTCTTCTTCTATATATATATATATATATATATATATATATATATATATTTATATATATATATCAAGGTGTGTAAAAAAGTATCGATTTTTTTGTAATTTTGACACACGTTGTATTCTTAAAAAAAACAACGTTCCACTCATTAATTTTTGGGGGAATATAAGGTGTGTCAAAAAAGTACCAAGTTTAAAGCTGTATTTACCAAGATAGAAATGAAGAATAGATGGAACGTTATTTTTTTTCAGAATACAAGGTGTGTCAAAACTTACAAAAAATCTCGATACTTTTTGACACCACTTGTTTATATATATATATATCATCCCTATTTTATATCTTCGTTTCTGTTGTTTGGTTACACATAGATAAAGTTGTTATGGTATTAGAATTGTCTCTTGGGATTTATTCTGAACGGAACTTAAAATCTCATTGCATGAGTATTTTTAAATATAAATAGCATTACCACAATATTTCTACAGCACGAAGAGAACATCAACAGCCTTAATCGGAATCGTCTCGCCGATTCCAATTTCTGTGCTTTTAATCGTCCGGCTACACCGACACCACCTTCACTTCCAATACCTGTTAAATAAATGGCCACAATGAAATGAGTCATGATATTTTGATTGTTTCTACAATTGTAGATTTATTACGCAACTTCTACGCTCGCCATTATCATAACAAGCGCTCGTGTTTCCTTTACAAATGCCAGGTAAAGAGGATGTGAAAGAAGAAGAAAAAAAAAAAGAAAAAAAAAAGAAATATAATATCCTACAAATGTTCTGAAAACAATTGCACGTCACGTGATTTGGCTAATTTTTTTTTTTAATTCTATTTTCTTTCTTTTAATACTATTATCCAAATTTATTTGTTTTTTTCTTGTTGTTGTTGTTGCTCAGTTAAAGTTTTCTTCTATGTTAAATGGTTGTCAAATCGAAGGTCATGACCTCTCGAAAATGGCAGTCGTTGACATTTGCAAGACAAAGAAGAATAAACGTTTATCCTGGAAAACAAAGAAACAAATTCTATAATAAAATTACCAACTGGGAAATCGACAAAACAGAAAAGGAATTAAAAATACCCACCCCCAATCTATATATGATAAGGCACTTAAATTATAGAAAATTATTTCTATAAACAAATCATATTTATATAAAACAATTTTAGAGGTGTCAGTTGTGTAATGGTTATCGTTGTAGAAAATGGAAACGACGACAGAGTTCAAATCATGGATGAGGCTGTTTGCATTTCACATGGTTGGATTTATACCTTACCCAAAGGTATTAACCCTTGCAAAAGGTATGAATCAAACTATTCTACCTCCAGCTATGGTTAGATAGTAGTACAAATTGGGCTCTTTAATTTGATATGGCAACAAGTCTAGAAGAAGGGAAACTCTAAATTCAAACCTGTTAAACTCCGCTTGATAAAATGACCTTGAGTTACATCTTGCACGTGTGGAAGGGTTTAGTAAATATATATCTATCTATTTTGGATGAAGATCTGTCAATAATCTCTCTCTCTCTCTCTCTCTCTCTCTTTCTCTCTCTCTCTCCCTCTGCAATGAACACACACGTGAAATCGACTGCTATTAATCGGTGTCTCGATTAATTCAGTGGATTTAACCCTGAAGATCCTTATGGCGAAACTCGAGTAGGTTATATCTTGTACCCATTTTATGATATATATATAAATGGCAGTTGGTGTGTATGCATGTATGGATGGATATGTCCCGGACGAAACTACAAAAATAAAACAGTTAACAACAAAGTAAATATATATACTCTGGGTAGCCGTTTCTAGTTATCAACAATTCTATTTAACTAATATATTTCATTATTAAAAAATCACAACTCACTCAATTCGCTATCTCTACAACACCGATGAACAGAGCGTGTCAGAAATAATTATAAAGGAAAAGCTCTATTCGAGATTCGAACTCAAACACCATCTATTTCCTGTGGATTTTTTTTTATTTGAACGACTGTTATACTATCGTTTTCATAGATAATTGGTAAAAGCAGCTAAAATTCCTTAAGAGAAAAAAGGCTGCCTGAGTTCGTTTCTCACTGAGAGTTTATTCTTCAATATTATTACCTATACCCGTTGTTCCTCGCTGTCATGGTTATAACAACCCGAATGGGTTGTGATGAAAAAAGGAACCAACCAAAATTACGGGATGTCTTTATTTGTACCAGTCACATACTTCTGGAAGTGAGCGCAGTGCTGAATTCGGTTAAGGGCCTTTATACTAATACTACTACTACCTAACTCCTATTATTAATTAAAAAAACATCCATCCTTGCATAGACAACATTCTTTCCACCTAAAAGTCCTGATGAAGGTTTATTAAAAACCGATACGTTATGAAGTCGACTTCACCATTAAGAATGAATTCATATTTTTTGAATACTTAAAAAATATTTTCTACATATTTTCGGATTTATTTCCATATTTTACTTATAAATATAATTATTATTATATTATATTGTATCATTCATATATATATATATATTATATATATATATATATATATATATATATATATATATAAAGGGCAGTTGGTGTGTGTGTGTATGTTTGTATGTCGAAATGTTCTTCGCCGAACAGATTTGTAGTACCACGATATATAATGAATTCTTTAGAATCTATAAGAAATTATGTTGACTAGTACAAAATAAAAAAACACCCTCCGGGCGATGTAAAAATAGATTTTTGAAACATATTGCCTGAGGGTAGGAGTAAAAAATTCAATGTCAGCGAGTAAAATAATCAAATTCATTAAAGGATTAAAAAATAAAACAATTTGAAATGTAAACTTTAAATATGTATTAAAATAAAACAAACTATACATAAATATATAATACCAGTTATGTATTTATTAAAACTTGTTTTAAAAAAACAATGAGGACTGTCTAATGTTGCATGTTCAAATTTTGAGTGTATTTATTCTGTTATGACGATTTTGGGTAATTGACGTAAGCAGTGACGTAATTTTTGTTACAGACAAAAACCGGAAGCGAATCTCCATTATTAATAGATGTTACACTATGATGCTGGGTGTCCACACGTCTACAAAGCCTGCATTATCCATAACTCCTCTACAGTAGCGAAGCGTGGACATATTCAAGCCACAAAAGGAAACTGAACAATTTTCATCTCCGGTGTCTACGACGCATTCTGTGCATCCGCTGGCAGGATAAAGTGCCCAACACAGACGTGCACAGATTGTGCCAACATGAACAGCATGTTCTCCATCCTCTGCAAGAGAAGCCTTCGCTGGCTTGGTCATGTCAGGAGGATGGAAAATAGCCACATACTGAAAGACCTTTTGTATAGCGAATTAGTAAAAGGCTCCCGATCGGTTGGTAGACCACGCCCAGGCTTTAAGATGTCTGCATGAGAGACATGAGGATATGCCACATTGACATAAACACGTGGAAGTTAGATACAGATAATCGAGCGGCCTGGCGCCTTAATGTTAAGGCATGAAGAGGAGTGAGGCGGAGAGGAGAGTAGCCATCACAGCAAAAAGAGACAGACAAAAAGAGAGAAAACAGCAGCCCCAGCAAACACCACAGTTTTTGTGCAGTCAGAGCACCAAAGACTTTCACTCAGGAATTAGCCTACTCAGCCATTTGCGCAGATGCAGATAATTTTATGCACACTACACGATCGTCCTAAGTAAAAGGAACGATACCAATAACATAGTAAGCGTACAGAGGAGTGTACACTGGATTCTATAGGTTTTCGTAGTTGCCGATCAGCATGAGTATTATTATTGACATGGTTGGCAACCCTCCGTCTATTTTAGACGATGGCGTAGTGTCCATTTTTTTATTTAATTTTTTTTTACCTACAGCTACGTGAGTGACTGAACAGACCGATCATTGAATGGCAGTCTCTGGAGCAGTGATTGCAAACAAAAGGTGATGCTTTCTGTAGGTGTTGGGGTGTTGTTGTCTCTCCTTCCTTTTAGCTCTCTTTTCTGTGGTGGCTTCTTTCCTCTCTTTTTCACTTCTTTTTGTTCCTTGTTTGATGAGGAGGCGCCAGGTCGCACGACGTCATCGGTTATTGCACCTCACCAATCTCAGAGAACACCACCATAGGACCGTGAAAGGTTAAATCCCTTTGTCGTCTATCCGTAGGAATCATACAGGGTGACCCCCCCACAAAGAAAACCCCCACCAAAATTAGGTTCTGTTTTTTTCTTCATCAGTAATAGTATATATACAGGGTGACCCCCCCTCCAAAAAAAAACAGAATTTGTATTTCGATCTATTTTGGGTAGAGGTTCGAGTTCGTGAGAGTAGGAGATCGCTTGAGGCTATATATCAAGTCTGTCAAATCAGGCTGTTTGCGAGATAATTGGGTGTGGCTTGGGGTGGGGGCTAGTGTGCGTTCTTCTGAAATTCACCAGGACCACCGGTGGATCTGGAGTCTGTCTTGACAGATGTAGCCTACTCAGATCTTGTTGCAAGCTATTTGCACCTTTTCTGCTCGCTATGTTTTTCGGCGTGATAGTTTATTCCAGCAACGCCCCTCCGTGTGCGATTGATATGAAACAGGTTCCGAAATCCATTGGCCCGCGTGCCCACCAGATTTAAACCCTATTTCACTATCAATTAGCATTACATAGAGGTTTTAAGATTATTACTGATGTTCATGAATTACTTCGTTTTAAGATATTTCATATATTTATGTCTAACCTTTCAAAAGCTTATATCACTAATATATTGGAGTAATAGTTAAAGTCGTAGGAAATGGACTCGTCGACCAGAGCTCAAATCCTGGACAAGGCTGTTTGCATTTCACATAGCGCTAATACCATTGGGAAAGGTATGAATCCAACTACTATCCTTCCAGCTGTGGGTAAATAGTAGGTCAGACTGGGTTCTTTAACCTTGGCTAGGCAACCAATCTAGGTGAAGGAAATCAAACTAATTAAACTCCGCTTAAGAAATTGATGTAGTGTCACATCCTGCTTGTGTGAAGAGGTTGGTATATATATATATATATATATATATATATATATATATATATATAAGGCCCTATATGAGTCAGACACTATCTACCTAGGTTTCCTCGAATGGTTCTACAGGATAATTCTGACTGAAGGATGTTGTCACAAACGTTTTTTTATTGTTGCATCCAGTATCTGATTGGGTAAAAATTAGCATAAAAGTTGAAAAATTAAAAATTCGTTTTGTTACAATTATTTTCTGGTTTTTACTTTTATTTTTATCTTAATTTAATCTAATTTTAATTTTATTTTCATTTTCATCTTTATTGGCTAAGGAGCCCTGCTTTTTTAATGTTTACATGGGTTTAAAATTTCTGTTCTTTGGTTTAGTTACTCGCTTGTTTTTTTATAATTAATATTGCGAGTTTTTCTTCCATGCGAAGTTGGCAAAATTTGTCTCCTACTTTGTATTTGTTGCATTTCTTTATTATTTCCCATTTTAAGATCGGGTCTATTCCTATTTTTTTGTTTTATTTTCCAGACATAATTGGATAGGCTCATATTATGTCTATACTTTTTGTTTACGAAACTACTTTTGTGGTTATAATATCTGATTTTAAAAACTCCCTGTGTGGACCCTAAGTATACTTTTTTGTCACTAATATTCTTATTTTTATCGTTTGGTTTATTAGTATATACTTCCACTTTGTATATTACGCACTCCTGTTGACATTTATCTTTTAAGGAACATTCTTCCTTATTGATACAATTACAGTTAGGGGGTTTATTGTTTAGGTTTTTCACAAATATTTTCATGCTGTAAAAACCTTTAGATAGACAATCTTACTTGGTTGCATTTGTTTCCAATCTCTTTTTTTGACGATTTGGCCATATCTGCAGCATCACTGGATTTCCAACGTTTTCCTGGCATACAAAGTATGTATTTACCTACCCCCCTCCGTCTCGGACAGGATGTGATACAAGGTCAATTTATAAGCGTAGAAAAGCTGGTTTTAATTTAGAGTTTTCCTCTTCTAGACTGGTTGCTTTACCAAGGCTAAAGAAATCGGTCTGATCTACTATTTACCCATTACAATAGGAGGGAGAGAAGATCTGGATTCATGCATTTCCCAAGGGTATCAGCGGGAAGTGAAACACAAATAGCCTCGTTCAGGATTTGAACTCCGATGAACTCCGACAATCCATTTCCAACGACGATAACTGTTACACTAAGTTCACTTGCTGGCATAAAAATAGATTCGTTTAAGGATTAAACCATCAAATAATCCTAGATGGATAGTTAAAAACCTTTTCACAGATGAGCCAAACAATTTTTGAAAGTTTGGTTGAAATCGGTTAAGAATTTATAGTAAGATTTTAACTAACACATTTTTCTTAGCAACTAACTCAGATCGTTATCTACGACAGCGAGGATCAACGTGTATAGGAAACAATAATAAAGAAGACATTTTCGATGTGATTCGAACCCAAGTTTTTCCGTATCAACTGCTTTTTGTACTTTGTTACGAGAACAAGGGCATTGCAGTCGTCCAAATAACAGACTTACCCGAGACAAAAAGGGTGTGCGTGTTCGAATCTCACCAAGGGCTTTTCATTTATTGTTGTTTCTGATAAGCTTTGTTCGTCGCTGTGGTAGATAACGAGTCATGGATCATGTAAAAGAAATAAATAAAAATAGATATTCCCTCGAGCGTGCATGTTGCATGAAGATTACCAATCATTATTATTAACACACACACACACACACACCACACACACACACACACACACACACACAACACACACACACACACAAACCCTCCGGGTGGGTAAAAGTAAATTTTTGAAATGGTATTGTCTGAATGGAGTCGGAGTTAAAAATTCAATGTCAGAGGGTTTGTATAAGTAAGTAAAATCATCAAATTCATTAAAGGAGTAACCCCCCCCCCAAACCCCAACAAATTGTAATGGAACTTAGTTCTGTTCCACTAAAATAAAATGTTGCGTGCATCTATTAATTATTAATTAAATAATTATTTTGAATATTTTACACATTGATTTTACGCAAATTGTAGGTATTTTTTGTATTTTTTTTGGTTAAGCTTTGATACTGAAAAAATGACTATTTCTTGTTTGTAAAATAAAATTTCTCGTAAAACTCTATACATTTGATAACTTTAAATTTATGTATTAAAATAAAAAATATAAGTATATAATACCGAGCATGTATTTGTTAAAACTTGTTAAAACAACAGAAGAAAAAAAACCCCAATAAGAACCGTCTAAGGTGGCATATTCAAATTTTGAGTGTATATAATACAATGTTGTTCTTTATTCTATGTATTGATAACGTAATGTAATGTAAGCAGTGACATAGTTTCGGTTACCGACAAATTAAGACCGAATATTCATTATCAATAGATTAAATCATATTTTCTTTATCTTAATTTTGGCTTTAAAAAAAATCGCAACTCACCCAAGTCGTTATGTCTACAACAAAGTAGTGGGTAGGTTTATTTTTCATTGCTTGTTTTAGATTGCAACTCATTTGAGTCGTAATCTTTACCGGTGCGAGGAACAGAACGTATCGGGAACAATAGTAAAGGAAAAGATCTCGGTGAGAGCCAACAAACACAACACAGTTATGAACAACAATGAAATATATGCACACAAAGTTGTTTACATTTCGTGTAGCCGCCGTTATTTAGGCGAAGGGAGGAACTCAAAGTTACTAAGTCGTTGTCTATTTTTATCTCACTTCAGTTGAATACATAGAGAGTATTGATGAAAATGAAAATTAATGGAAGAATATATAATTATCGCTTTAAAAAGAAGAATATACGTTATTTGGGATAATTATCCATCCGTCATATTTCTTAATAACCAGAATTAAAAGCTTAGTGTCACAGAAATTTTCGAAGGTTATTTTTTTTACTTCGAAAGATGTCGCATTTCCCATCACGTGAGGAGCTGATTGAATGAAATTGTCATAATTTAGTCCAATGATAAAGTAGCAGTCTGATTTAAATGACAAAGAAGGAACAGCTTATTTTCTACGTTTAATGTCACTAAATACTAGAGATTTACTGGGGATCAAGAGAGAGAGAGAGAGAGAGAGAGAGAGAGAGAGAGAGAGAGAGAGAGAGAGAGAGAGAGAGAGAGAGAGAGAGAGAGAGAGAGAGAGAGAGAGTTTAACCAATCCGTTCGTCACGGGTATGATGTATGGGGCATCTAACGAGGATCGAACTCTCTATTCAGTAGTAATAGATCTGCGAGACACGGCTGCTTACACCTCCACGATGGGATGCGGGGAGAGAGAGAGAGAGAGAGAGAGAGAGAGAGAGAGAGAGAGAGAGAGAGAGAAGAGAGAGAGAGAGAGAGAGAGTATGCCAAAAAATTTAATTCTAAATAGAATATGCCCAGATTTTATTATTTCTAGTAAAACGTTATACACTCCAAACGGTTAAAACGATCAAAACTTGCTGGACACCTATAAATAACTAACCAGCAAAAACTTACATTCATGAGCTCTGTGTGAATACTGTGCCATCTAGAACAGTGATTCTCAACGTGGTCCAGCTGGATCATCTGTGGTCCACAGAACATTTCTAGTGGTCCACAGAGAGTTCGAAATCACAAAAATGTTTTAGCCATTTCACAAAAATTTAACTAATTTAGCGCTTCTTATAATGACCCTCCCCAGTTGAAAATCTCTATTTAAGCGCACGTCGACGATCGGCGGAAAATGAATTGTCTTGTCTTACTTTAACACGTGTGCTAGCCGTTCACAGCAACATTCAAGAAAAGTAGGATTGGTCCATGGGAATTTTTTGAATAAAAAATGGTCCATAAGCCGAAAAAGGTTGAGAAGCACTGATCTAGAGGACTTGTCATAATCGATGATCGATAGGGACGGAACTGCCAGAGAGAGTCAAGGGAATACTTGCTGTCGGCATGCCTTGATGATGATGATGATAATTATCATTAGGTATTATTTATACCAAACTCTGCAGCATTGAAACACTCTAACAAAAAACAAAATTGCATACATTTGTATAAGAGTGTACATATTTGTGGATGGGTGCATATTTATATTTTGGGTTACAGAATTTCAATGCTGGTAATAAATAATACCTAATAATATCCGTTTTTATTGTGAATATATTCAACGGGAAATAATAACATCCTGGTATATTTGGTTCTGAAGAAAACTAGCTTTTTATCAAAAATTGTTAGTAGTGTATTCATGGGCGTTACTGCACACACATACACACAGACACACACAGACACACAGACACACACACACACGCGCACACACACACATATACGTATATATACATATATATAACTGAAATTCTTATTTTGTTTGTATTTATATGCAAGAGCAATTCAACAAGAATGGCACATGATAATGAGATTTTTATGAGAGCAACACACGTAGTTCTCTTAAATATATATATATATATATATATATATAATATATACACACACACACACACACACACACACACAACACACAAACACACACACATATATATATATATATATATATATATATATATATATATCTCTATCTGACAATATAAAAATGACATCAATCAACATAAAGTGCAAGACTACCCTATTCCAAATAACATTAGGAAAATATTCGTCGATAACACAAACATACCATATAAGATAATCTTCCAAAAGATTACAGATACTAGAAGCCACAACCATATATATATATATAATATATATATATATATATATATATATATATATATATTACAATAGCAGTCGGAGTGGGAACCTATCAACTACATGTATATTGTAACTAAAAATATGACAGTTAATAATATTCAACTGTTTTATTCTTCGTTATATCAGTACACATCGACTCAAACGTGGGTGTCTCATCGCAGTGCAATGGCTTGCAAGCTAGTCCCACACACCTATTATTGTTGAATAATCATTTTTGATAATCGCTGGATGTCCAGTACCTATGACCTTGTGTCCAATCCTACCCTAGCGAACACGTTTAGTAAAAACATGGACTTACCATGGTGTAATGGTTAGCAAGTTAGTCTTGCAGATCCATTAATTCTGAATAGTGGGTTCGATCCTCGCTGGATGCCCATACTCGCGACCTTATGTCCCATTCTTCCCGTGATCAATGGGTCGCGTAAATACCTACATTGACTCAGATGTTCTCTACATCAAACCTAAGAAAAATGCCAGAGGAAAACTACAAACATTAAAAAATCCATCCACCATGTCGACGGGGCTTAGAATACGCATACTGTATCCACTGTAGAGGGTTAATCCCCTCAAGGGGGCCCTGAGTATGACATGAAACTGCATCTGGTGATGAGGATTTAGTTCTGGAAATCTGGAGAGTGTGGAGTACCCATTCAATGCTAGTACCCTCCAGTTCACTTTGACCTGGAGTGTTAATACCTGTTAGGCTCTCATCTATGGATCAAATAAATCTGTTTGCAAATTATTTGTACTAGTACAAAATAAAAAACGTCCCCCGGGCGATGTAAAATAGATTTTTGAAACATATTGCCAGAGGGGTGGGAGTAAAAATTAAATGTCAGCGAGTTTGTACCCTAAGTAAGTAAAATCATCAAATTCATTAAAAGATTAAAAAATAAAACAATTTGAAATGTAAACTTTAAATATGTATTAAAATAAAACAAACTATATATAGATATATAATACCAGTCATGTATTTATTAAAACTTGTTTAAAAAAAATGAGGACTGTCTAATGTTGCATGTTCAAATTTTGAGTGTTTGTATTCTATGTTATGACGATTTTGGGTAATGTGACGTAAGCAGTGACGTAATTTTTGTTACAGACAAAAACCGAAAGCAAATCTCCATTATTAATAGATTAGATAGGAATACTTGATATCATATAACCATGTACAAAAACACTCTTTAGAAACTTCGCGAACATATAACGTGTAATGTACGCAATTCCATAACATGTAGATATAAAATAACCCCAGAAATGTTGACCTGCCGTTAAAGTCAAGCACACTCTGTACATTCTAAACAGAAAACATCCTAGATATTAAAAAGAAAAATTTCCAGAAAAAAAACAACATCTTGATCACGCCATTGAAAATGACCAATAATAGTAGATAACGCTCAGGAATTGATTGATTGCTTGGTTATTTTGTTTAATGGCATATCAACCCTTATGGGCTATTTAATGCCAAATCTTGTTTTTATTTGTATATATGATTTTTAAGCAAATAGTTCTTAGGCAAATATTGATTTGGTTTTATAACCTGGTAGAAATAATTTTCATTAACTTCATATGTATTAATAAATTGGTAGAATCAATAAACTAGCACCCATATGAAAAAAATATAAGAGCAATTTAAAGAATACGGTCAGGACAATCATATAGGTACTAGCCGATTGATCGGTTCGGGTCTAGCCCAAGCAAGGAACAAAGCAGAGTGTTACATGTCACAGGTCCACTTAGTACCCGGGTCACGGACTGCTCAGCTACCATTAAGCATTACAGGTCACCCTTTACAGCCAACAGGTGGCTCTATTACGTACTACAAACGCCAAAAGATCTAATGAAATAAATGAACCTTCGCTGGTTATTTAATGCCAAAACCATACATGTAAATGTACAGTAGTGGGACTATTTAACCAAATACCTGGCAGGGGACGGGGTCATACATTCGCATGGGTATTGGCCTGAAAGTGAACGTAATAGCGAGACTGTAGTACGATGTTGCAGTCCAGCATGTTAACCACGGGGAATTGTTTTCTTAATAGCTTTTATTATTATTCTCAGTGGTAACAGTGTTGTTATTAGTCTTGAATTTCTCGGAAACTGGAATTGTGAATTTAACTATCTGCCTAAAAATTTAACTAAGTATTTCTCCAAAAGAACATAGATATATGTAACTACAAAATAAGCTATTTACTGTAAAAATCAAAAACAAAAACAAAACAAGACAAAAAACAAAACAAAACAAAAACAAACAACAAAAAAAAAAAAAAACAAATAAAAAACCCACGAATATTCAAACTATTCTATTAAAGTGTTTATGTTATCTTATTTAAACATTTTTATTTCAAGGTTGTATATATTTAAAAAAGATTTATAGCTTAAATTTGTATAATTAATATGCATTTATTCCGTAAATTTCTATGGTCACAACTACTATATATATATATATATATATATATATATATATATATATATATATATATATATATATATCACGATATTTCAACTAGAAAATAAAACAAGGTAAAATCAATCATGACTGAGTTTCACGTACCCGATCTTCAGAATTCGGAATTGAATTAAACATACTCCAGACGTATGTATACAAGATCACCTGAAGATTTGGTATGTGAAACTTGTGAGTGATTTTATCTCGTTTTATTTTATAGTTCAAATATCTTAATATCAGTCTACAATCTTGTGCATAGAGTCCTATGTTTTACAGATTTTAATATCATATATGTATATATTTTCAAAAAAGATTTCGCTGCCCGACGATTGCTCTGCTTAAACAATTAAGTTTAGATAGCATGAAACCAATGGTAGTAGACTTGTTCTATATATATATATATATATATCACTTAACGGAAAAGACAAAAAAAAACGTAGGAGTAACAAGGAAAAAGAAACAAATAAATCGGAATTATGAATGAATGTACAGATATATAAAAGTGCTCAATACATACGTAAAGCTGGCTTAGAAAACCGATAATTAGCTGAAAATATCTACCTAGGGTTTCACCGAGAAGCTTCTTCAGGATAACTGACTGAAACTAATTAGAACAAGTGAATGTAAACAAAAACCATCCGCAGCAAGCGTTTGGATTTTTAATAGTTGAGATGACATTTACTTTTGGATCTACATCCGTTCAAAAATTCGAATATTTAGAAAAGGGATAAGATACGATAGCTAGTTTTTCTTCCATACAGAAAAGGCAGAATTTATCACCTGTTTTATAATTACGGGGTCTTTTAATAATCTCACACTTTATAATAGCGTCTATGCGATTTTATTTTTTAATATCCCTGAGATATTTGGAAAGGGCTATACTATGCATTTCATAAATCTTTTTTGAAAGTACTTTGAGTAAAGCCCAAGTAGGTCATTTTCTAGTTTGTCCATTAATTTGTATACTAGTTTTGTATACATTAAAATCGCTCTGGCATTTACCACCAAGTGGCCACTTCCTTTTTTTATTACAATTACATTTCGTTTTTTTAGTCAATTTACTAATAGTGATTTTGCTGATGTTTCCGGAAACATTAAGCATGCAACTGTAATCAATTTAACAGTGTTTTTGTTAAATATTTTATATAGCTCGTTTTTTGGTGGAAAAGGCATTTTAAATATGTTGAATACACACACACACACACACACACATATATATATATATATATATACTAATGATATAGTTTTCTATACGATGATTACATGAAATGTTTATAGGCTGACCAAGACACTCTCTTGGAATTTTTTAACATTTGCGGTCCACATACTTCCATAGGTGCTGCAGTATTTGGATCCCATTGGGAAAACATCATCAAGATCAGGTGCACTTTCCAGCTTATGAATTTTTCTGTCCACACTTGTATTTATAAATAAAGAGTGTTCAATATCAGCGATTAAATAAATGTATATATATATATATATATATATATATATATATATATATATATATATATATAAAGAGTGCTCAGTATTATTAATAGAGCATGTACATCTAAGTTAATGTAGCAAAGACAAGAAGTCAATGAATTCAAGAAAATCACATAGGCGTGAAACTGTCAGTTACCAAGTGCCGCTAACTTCATATCTTCTTCACTATATTATATTATAAATATATAATATATATATATATATATATATATATATATATAGTTTAATAAGAACCGATATAGATTTATACGTGAAATGTCCGGCGAGACGCGGGAAATGCTGGTTCATTTAATAGATGAACAGATAATCATTTTGTTCAAGTTCTTCGAACTTTTGGGTTGCATCTCGTCTCATTACTGGTTGAATTAAAAAGAAAGAGAATGATAGTATGGCTGTTTGCACGTGTGTGTATGCGCGCGCGTGTGCATGTGTGATATATATATATATATATATATATATGGGAGTAAATATGGAAATAAATCGGACAATATTAAGAAATTTGAAAAAAAAACAAGTGTTCCAAAAATAAGATAAATTTATTCATCGACGCATAAACGTTTCGGTTTCTTTAAACCTTCATCAGAAAAAAAGAATTATAAAGATTTTTTTTTATCTCTTGTCATCTATAAAACATCCATCAATTTCTTCACCCCATAATACATCCTGATGAAGGTTTAAAAAAACCGAAATGTTTAAGCGTCGATAAATAAATTCATCTTATTTTTGGAACACTTGTTTTTTTCAAATTTCTTAATATATATATATATATATATATTATATATATATATATATATATATATATATATAGAGAGAGAGAGAGAGAGAGACAGAGAGTATATTGGGTGTGAGCGCTAAGACTTATCAAGTGAGTGTAGAGTCGTTGAGAAAAGGCGAAATTGGCTCTCTTGGCAGGTGTGGGTGTCTGTGAGGGAAGGTGGGAAGTGCTCGTATGGCTGTGTGCTGTGCTTGTGTACATTTTATTTAACTTTCACGCGTTGCTGTTCAGTTGCATTTGTTGTTATTGTCACGCTAGTTTTTTTCTTCTTTTTGTGTTGTTATTGCGGTTCTTATAGCAGCATTTTCCATCAGCGTGGGAAAAAATCAACGCAAACCACAGAGACTGTCTCTGTTTCTCATTCTCTCTCTCTCTCTCCCTCTCCTCTCTCTCTCTCTCTTCACACACACACTCACACACACACACAAAGACTCACAAAACCTACACTTATATCCACAATCTCGCAACATACGCAGATGTATCCTGCACATACATCCAATATGTTCGTACACATCCATACCCAGCCCATGAACACAAGTATTCACTAACAAAATTACAGAAAATTACTTAAACATACACACTTAAAGGACACCTTTGGCGGCTATTAAGTTCTATGTCGAGTTATATCCTCTCTATAAAAATTCTTCATCACCATGATCGAGGCGTGTCGACTGCACAGATTCCCTTGACCCTCTCTCACCACCCGTTTCTATCTTTCATTACTCTTGGAGAGTCCCCAAGACAGCATCCAGCATCCGAACATTGCTGAATGTAAGTTGACCAACACTGATCTGTTCATGTGTAGGGAGTTCATAGTAGAACGTTGCTTATGAATTCGTCCTTACTTGCCTAGCAGTGTCCAGCATGTCTTGGTCGTCTTACTTGAATGGTTTGTAAGATGGAAGGTAAGTGGCCGTACAGCCGCTGCTTTGCAGGATGCTGCTTCCAGGATTTGTTCAAGACAGCACTCAGCATCCTAGCGTAGTTCATATCTAGCTTTTTTCTTCCAGCCTTCTCGTTAAAGTCCAAGTGGTGCAACCATAAAGTAGTACTTACACGGCTACAGCTCGGTAGAATTCCTTTTTTATTTTATCAGAGTGATCAGATTTCCATATGGCCATTAACATATCAATAGCTTTACTTATGCGTATGTTGACATCGCTGTCAGTAGATGCGATATTGCTACCGAGGTATATGAAATGATCTGCTAATATTAGAGGCTTGCCATTTAATAAGGAGATTGCACCATATTTATTAAAACACATGAACTGTTTTATCTGAGTTCACGTAAAGGCCAATGCCTCTTGCTGCCTGATCCAGGATATGCAACAGAGATTCGGCTTGAGTAGGTGTATATACAAGAAGCGCTAGATCATCTGCGTAGTCCACAATAGTAATATTTTCTGTTGTATATCGTCTGATTGCTTCTTGTTTTTAGTGTGAAACAATTTTCTTTCATTAGATCTATTGACGTTCATTGTAGATAATCTAGGCAGATTATGAACAGAAATGGGGCCAACGTATCTCCTCGCAAGAATCCAGCGACAATGTCAAAGAAATCAGCATCACAATCAATTGAATCGGCTGGTCACGTGAAGCCCTAGCATCTATATGATTTTCCCAACCCTATTGCCCTTATGGCAAGCCCCAACCCCTTTTTTATCATATGGGTGCTAGGAGGCGGTGGCTGCGGGTCTACATGTCCTGGGAATTACGTTAAACTCTATCTGATGGTGAGGTTCCAGTTTTGGAGGTTTGAGGAATGTGGAGCACCCCTTCATCACCATTGCTCCCTGGTCCACTCTGACCCGGAGTGGTAGTACCTGTTAGGGTCCACATCTATGGGTTAAATAGAAAAATGTATTTATAAAAAAATTGTATTATCCATTAAGAATTGATTTATTTCAAAACTTCATCGGCATTAAATGACCCACTGAGGTTGATATGCCGTAAAACAAAAAACAAACCAAACCAAACCAAATCCCCATCAATTGAGCGAACCATTACTTTCGTGTTTTTGTAGAACATGATTATAGTGGTAATGATTTCTTTGTGAAGACAATATGCTAGAAATATTTGCTCCATCTATTCTCTGTGTATGGAATCAAATGCCTTGGCGACATCTACAAATTTATTGAATCTACATCATAATTGCAAATAAATAAAAAAGGTATTCTATAATAGTTATCTTCCTTGATGAATTAAACGGATTAGATAGCAAATATCGGCTACTCTAACGTAGCGGTACATTGTGTAATGGGAGACATTGTTTTCCAGTGTTTATGGATTCCTCTAACAAAGTGACTAAGTAAAAAAGATGCAACATGTCTTTGATGATGTACAATTTCAACGATTAGGAAACTCCAAAGTGGCAGCTATGGATGAGCCTGCCACCGCAAACATCTGATAATTATCACCGGGCCTCGATGACCAAACAGTCTAATCTCCAACAAGGCTCTGTACAAGATATGCAACACCATTCCACTATCAACAAGGGTAGCGTAACAATTGTCGTTCTTGTTTGGTCATTTGCTACAGATTCCCGAACAAACACACGCATAAAAATCTAAAAAAAAAACCTACTGGGCACAAAGGAACCGCCACTGTACAAACTTTCTTGGTAAGTTGCATGCGGACCTCCAAAATGTAAGACTGGGGGTCCTAAGATCTGGTCTGGTAAGTGACTGAGTATGCTAAGGACCCTTACAAAGGAAAGGACAGAATGGCTTCAAACGAGGAAGGATTGAATACTGCCATTGGATTATCCAAACAACTGCAGCGACAGAATACAGTAAATATTCATCACTATTAAACGGGCAGCTGGAACATATATATTTACAAACCCCTCCGCACGAGCAGGATGTGACACAAGGTCAATTTCTTAAGCAGAGTTTTAACAGGTTTGAATTCAGAGTTTTACTTCTCTTAGACTGATTACCGAGCCAAGATAAAGGCAACTGGTATATAACCTCAAACCCATCAGGATCCAATTTTATGCTTTGATCATAGAACCAAATATGCATTTTCTTACAGAATTTCGGTGATGAATCTGAATTTAAATTGATTTAGCTGGGAAAGTAATACGAATTTCAATGTTTACATTGGATTCTACGACGACGTATTTTACTGATGTTTTGAAGTGTTTGAGTAACTTGAGAAACCATGTGTCAAGTAGGTATTTATCCAACTCGTTTGCAACGGATAGGATGTGATTCAAGGTCACAAGTATGGACATTCACTGAGGATCGAATTCACTATTCGGTAATAATGGATCTGCAAGACCAGATTTCTAACTATTGCATCACGACAGGACGCCATTTTTACCGAACCCATTCGCAACGGCTAGGATGTGACTCAAGGTCGCATGTATGGGCATTCAGCAAGGATCGAACTCGCTATTCAGTAGTAATGGATATGTGACACTAAGTTGCTAACTATTACTCCACGACAGGACACTATTTTTTACCCAACCCATTCGCAACGGATAGGATGTGACTCAAGATCACGAGTATGGGCTTCCAGTGAGGAACGAATTCACTATTCAGTATTAATGAATCTGTGAGACAATCTTGCTAACCATTATACCACGATGGGACGCCCTTGGCAAGTATACTTAACTGCATGATGGATATGTAGAATAGTATATATATTTCATGGCTTTTGGTCGGACCAAAACATTTCAGCATTCCTTCCGAACATCTGTTGTATTTATAATATACAACCTTTCAGTTGGTTGCGAAATATTATGGGTAATTGTTTAGAATTGTTTTCTTAAGTTTCCTTTGGTTAATATTTTGATATAACTTGCATATCAACCCATTATGAGTTATTTAATGCCAAAATTTGATTTATTTCTAAATTTTTGATCATGATAATAATTATGTTTTCAATTTTCCATTGAATCAAAAATTGCTTTTTTATTTGCCTATAATCATTTGTTCGTGCAGTTATAAGGCATCAAGTATTCCTATCTAATACTATTAATTTATATACAACTATATAGTTTCAAGTGACTATTTCTATTGAATAATAATCATTTCACATAGTTTCGAGTAAATCTATTAATAATGGAGATTCGCTTCCGGTTTTTGTCTGGGCACGAATTACCCCAAATCGTCATAACATAGAATAAATACACTCAAAAGTTTCAGTCCTCATTGTTTTTTTTAGACAAGTTTTAATAAATACATGACTGGTATTATATATCTATATATAGTTTGTTTTATTTTAATATATATTTAAAGTTTACATTTCAAATTGTTTTATTCTTTAATCCTTTAATGAATTTGATGATTTTACTTACTTAGGGTACAAACTCGTTAACATTGGTTGTTTACTCCCACCCCTCAGGCAATATGTTTCAAAAAATATATTTTCACATCGCCCTGAGGGTGTTTTTTATTTTGTACTGGTAATAATAATAATCCTTAATAAACAATTATAGTTTTTAGTAACTATTCTTAATACAATTCATTTACACACAGTAATATGGTATAAAGTATTTCTATCTAATAAAAAAAACTAGATCTATTTGATTTATAGATGGGACTATCACAGATTCTATCGCTAGGTGTCAGAATGGATCTGTGAGTAATGACAATAAAGGATGTCTCCACACTCCCCAGAGCTCCAGAACTGGAGTCTCACTACCAGATATATTTTGTTATCATGACCAGGGCACGCCTTATTGTGGGAGTCTTACACATCTGCAGGGAGATACAGTCAGCGTATTTTAAACCTCGCTAACAGAGTACTTTTTCGAATTGTGTTCGTTCAGAAATGCAAATAAATGTACACACGTCATAAATATGACGTCACGTAGTGTTGCGTACAATATGAAAAAAAAACTGCCCTAGTTTTAAGTTTAATAAACCCAACCCCAATCCTAATCCTCACCATAAAAAAAAACTTAGAAACTTAGAAAAGTAAAAATAACTTCTTTGAAAATGCAGTCTACTTTATTATGAAAAAAAAAAGAAGGCTGCTTTTATTGTTTCATAATGTCTGTTATTTACAAAAAAATTCCTTTCAGTTCAAAAATATTGTAGACAACTCTGTAGCATCATACTGTGTTGAGTCTATTTCTTTGCATTGCTGAATAGACACTAATTCTAAACAAGTACCTTGTAATGTGGCAAGGAATACAACTGAGTTATTGATCAAATTATAATATACAGGGGAAAAATAACGGTTCAAATCCTTTTAGTTCTTTTTGCTACAAGAGTTATCTTTTGGGTTTGAACTTTACGGATGTGTAATATCAGGTTAATGGATTTACCAGTGAGTCATCTTTCAGGTAAGGATTCTAAGAATACACAGGTGATTTTTGGCAAAGTGCAAATGGAATGTATTTCCGAGCCGGCGGCTGATTTTATACCCGAATGAAAAGGAAACACTTAAATATCTCATAAAACTGATTCATTTTTTCAAGTGGTCACAAAACTTTTAACTATGATTAAATTATGAGTTTCGTTAATAATTAAATGAAAAATTACAAGTGCTGGAAATAGATTGAAAATTACTAGGCGCGTGGTGTAATGGTTAGAGTCGTAGGAAATGGACCCGACGACTCGAGTTCAAATCCTGGACGAAGCTGTTTGCATTTCACATTGCGCTAATACCTTGGGAAAAATATGCATCCAACTACTCTCCCCCCAGCTATGGGTAAATAGCAGGACAGGCTGAGCTCTTAACCTTGGTTAGGTAACCAGTCTAAGAGAAGGAAAACTCTGAATTCAAGCCTGTTAAACTCCACTTAAGAAATTGACCTTGTGTCACATCCTTCTCATGCGGAGGGGTTGGTAAATATATACTAGAGCCAGACATAGATTGAACATTACAAGTGCTAGAAACAGATTGAAAACTACGAGTGCTAGAAGTAGATTGAAAATTACAAGAAC
>CM042140.1:127880075-127910075 GCA_023376005.1 Doryteuthis pealeii | reverse complement strand
TTGCTGAAACAACAAAGTCCTCTAACTGCCAAGTTCTTTTCTTATTGTTAACTACAACTTTTAGATCTAATCTTCTAGTCGGGCTTGGTCGATCCATTTTTATTTTAAAATTCCAGGGGTTCAGAAGTCTTGAGATTTTGACAATCTTAAGGCATTATTCTAAACTAGAGAATATTTGAATGCATACCTTTCTCAAGTGTATTAGCGCGATATGAAATGCAAACAGCTTCGTCCAGGATTTGAACTCGGGTCGTCCTACGGCGATAATATTTCGAAAAATATGTAAGGGATTACATAGACTTGATAAACACTCAGTTGTTTTCATTTCTTAGCTTAGTTTGGCATATGGCCAGAAGCAATGAGTTCATAATGAGTATCGAACTCACTTATAGCCTAGCTGTACCACACAATTTGTTTCCTTCCACGAAATTTTTCAGTTGATTAAAAATAGAAAATACTTTTTTGTTTTCTAGCCTAGTGTTGTATAGTCATATTTTACCATACTTGGGTATATAATAGAGAGAGAGAGAGAGAGAGAGAGAGAGAGAGAGAGAGAGAGAGAGAGAGAGAGAGAGAGAGAGGGGGGAGAGAGATGGTAGATCTTACTTGGTACACTTCTTACTGTTTCTATTTCTTCGACTATGTCGTCGGCCGCCATCTTGTCTAGACTGACCTCTACTAAGGACTTCTGCTGAGTGTTGATTTTCTTTCTGTTAGTTCTTCTTCTGGACTGGGCTGAGCTGGTCATTGTCTTAATTATTTAACAAACGCAACAAGACCTTGTTTGTTCTTGATCAAGTTTTTATTTATTCTTAACCCATTTTTGATTCCACCGCAGGGAGAGAATGAGCCCCGGGAGAGCCGACAATTGCGCCCGATCTCTTTCAACGCTGGGTCGCATCTGCTTAACTAAAACTAAAACTATCTCATGGCGCCTAATCGCGCGCCTTTAAGGGGTCAAGGGTTATTAACCACCCACAGGATGATTTTCCATAGACTCCCTGATTTTAAAGTTAACTGCCCTTAATTTTGATATTTCTAACTACAGGTCTGTTCACAATTTATGATTTATCATAAAATTGTAACACAATATGTTCCCTTCGACGAAACTCTCAGTCGATTAAAAATAGAAAATACTTTTGAAACCTTTCAGTATCTTTTCCCTGGGGTGCTGCCCCCAAATTTGGAGAATTTAAGAAAGGAAAATATATTTCTTAAAGTAAGAAGAAATTGATAGAAAATAAAGTTCGTCAGTTCACGGTAGGAAAAACTGGAGAAATGTATGAGATTTACGGCGGCGAGACACGGTTGGTTGGTTGGTTGGTTGGCTTGTTTTTACGGCATGTCAACTCATTGGGTTATTTTATGCCGAAGACATTTTGTTTTATTCATTCTTGATGGGTACTCAACTTTTTTCAAACTCAATTTTTTTAACCCTATTGCCCTTATGGCAAGCCCCAACCCCTCTTTATCATATGGGTGCTGAGGGTCTACATGGGAATGACGTTAAACTCTGTCTGATGGTGAGGTTCCAATTCTGGAGGTTTGGGGAATGTGGAGCACCCCTTCATCACCATTGCTCCTTGGTCCACTCTGACCCGGAGTGGTAGTACCTGTTTGGGTCCCATCTATGGGTTAAATAGAAAAACATGTGTTGATAAACAAAATTGTATTATCCATTAAGAATTGATTTATTTCAAAACTTTATCGGCATTAAATGACCCACTGTGGTTTATATGCCACAAAACGAAACAAACAAACAAACAAATCAATTTTTTAAACACATTTAAAAAAAACCTCATTGTTCTATTTAACCCATATATGGGATCCTAACAGGTACTATCACTCCGGGTTAGAGTGGACCTGGGAGTAATGGCGATGAAGGGGGTACTCCACATTCCCCAGAACCCCAAAACCAGAACTTCACCATCAGATAGAGTTTAACGTCATAACCAGGGCAATAAGACCCTCAGCCATCGCCTTCTAGCAATATATATGATAAAAAGGGTTGAGCTTGCCAATAGCAATAGGGTTGGGGCAATCATATTGGTGCTAGGGCTTGATGTGACCAGCCGATTGATCGGAAAGGCCCTCTCTGACCGCTCATGTTGCATTTCATGGACTGATCAGCCACCAGAGTTCCAACCTTAAACATCACGGCCAACAGGTGGCCTCATTGGCTGGGGGGGGGGGTCTTACCCGCATGCAGAGGTGCAGTCAGTGTATTTTAAAGTCACAGCCGACAGGGCTGGCGAGACACGGGAAACCCTGAGTAACTTGGCAGAATGATCACTCTGCTGAAATATCCCAGCTTTCTTGAGAGAGAGAGAGAGAGAGAGAGAGAGAGAGAGAGAGAGAGAGAGAGAGAGAGAGAGAGAGAGAGAGAGAGAGAGAGAGAGAGAGAGACTGGGTATACTTAGATTAACTTAAGTAAAGAGAATAGACTAAATGGACTCTCAGAGGCAAATCGGACTTCAGATAAAGAAGTCGGCAGAAATCATCAGGGAGATCTCTTTATATCTCTTGTTGATAAATGTTTTATATATGATTTCCTGTGTTGTAGTAATAGTTCTAATGAATAAAACAAATGTATATAAGTATGTGGTTATTATCTAAAGAAAAACATTGCAATAAAGTAAGAATAAATTAAACATTTATTTAGAAGAAGGAAAGAAGGAAAACAAAGGCATGTAGAAAATAAAAATTAAGAGTGAAGGAAATTACAAGAAAGAAAACGCAGAAAATGAAGAAAGAAAGACAGGAAGAAAGATAGATTAAAGAAAGAAAGAAAGAAAGAAAGAGAGAAAGAAAGAAACGCAGAAAATGAAGACAGTCAGGAAGAAAGAAAAAGAAAAGAAAAGAAAACGCAGAAAATGAAGAAAGAAATACGTTAAGAAAGAAAGAAAGACAAAAAGAAAGAAAAGAAAAGAAAACGCTGAAAATGAAGAAAGAAAGACATGAAGAAAGAAAGAAAGAAAGAAAGAAAGAAAGAAAGAAAGAAGAAAAGAAAACGCAGAAAATGAAGAAAGAAGACATGAAGAAAGAAAGAAAGAAAAGAAAACGCAGAAAATGAAGAAAGAAATACAAAGAAAGAAAGAAAGAAAGAAAGAAAGAAAGAAAGAAGAGAAACGCTGAAAATGAAGAAAGAAAGAAAAGAAAACGCAGAAAATGAAAAGAAAGACATGAAGAAAGAAAGAAAGAAAAGAAAACGCAGAAAATGAAGAAAGAAATACGTTAAGAAAGAAAGAAAGAAAGAAAGAAAGAAAGAAAGAAGAGAAAACGCTGAAAATGAAGAAAGAAAGAAAGAAAAAACGCAGAAAATGAAGAAAGAAAGACATGAAGAAAGAAAGAAGAAAAGAAAACGCAGAAAATGAAGAAAGAAATACGTTAAGAAGAAAGAAAGAAAGAAAGAAAGAGAAAGAAGAGAAAACGCTGAAAATGAAGAAAGAAAGAAAGAAAACGCAGAAAATGAAAAGAAAGACAGAAGAAAGAAGAGAAGAAAGAAAAACGCAGAAAATGAAGAAAGAATACGTTAGAAGAAGAAGAAAGAAGAAAGAAAGAAGAAGAGAAAGAAGAAGAAGAAAGAAAGAAAACGAGAAAATGAAGAAAGAAAGACATGAAAGAAAGAAAGAAAGAAAAGAAAACGCAGAAATGAAGAAAGAAATACGTTAAGAAAGAAAGAAAGAAAGAAAGAAAGAAAGAAAGAAGAGAAAACGCTGAAAATGAAGAAAGAAGAAAGAAACGCAGAAAATGAAGAAGAAGACATGAAGAAAGAAAGAAGAAAGAAAGAAAGAAGAAACGCAGAATGAGAAAGAAACGAAGAAAGAAAGAAAGAAAGAAAGAAAGAAAGAAAAAATGAAGAAAGAAGAAGAAAACGCAGAAAAAGAAGAAAGACATGAAGAAAGAAAGAAAGAAAAGAAAAAGAAAAAAGAAAGAAAGAAAGAAAGAAATGAAAGAAAGAAGAAAGAAAGAAAACGCAGAAAATGAAGAAAGAAATACGTTAAGAAAGTAAAAAAGAAATAGAGAAAGAAAGAAAGAAAGGGTAAGGAACGGTAAGAATAAACAGATAAATAATGAAAATAAAGAGAGACAGAGAGGGAGAGAAAGTGATCGTGTGTGCGTATGTGTGTGTATGTGTGTGTGTGTGTGTGTGTGTGAGAGAGAGAGAGAGAGAGAGAGAGAGAGAGAGAGAGAGAGAGAGAGAGAGAAGGAACAGAATGTGGGGAGATCTAAAACGAAAGATAATTGAGAATCAAAAGAAATAGTGTAAAAGAAAGAAGAGCTAAAAAATAAAATAAATAAAGAACCAAAGAACGAAAGAAAGAACGAACGAAAGAAAGAAAGAGAGAGTGAGAGACAGATACTGAAAAGAGGGAGGGTGAGAGCGAGAGAGCGAGAGCGTGAGAGAGATAGATAGATAGGTAGGTAGAGAGAGAGAGAGAGAGAGAGAGAGAGAGAGAGAGAGAGAGAGTAGAAGAAGAAGGAATAGAATGTAAAGAGCAATAAATCAAAGAAAATAGAGAATCCAAAGTGGAAAAGAGAAGAGCTAAAAAAATGAATAAATAAATAAAAATAAACAAAGAAAGTTTAAAAAAATAGTAAACAATTAAAGAAGACAGAGAGAGAGAGAGAGAGAGAGAGAGAGAGAGAGAGAGAGAGAGAGAGAGAGAACTTAAAATTAAATATTCCAGTCGGGCAGTTTGGCGCGGTTAAATCAAATCCCATTGCGACTTTTCCGGATTTTCTCTGGTGTCGCTGTTATGAATTCAAAGAAACTAGGCTTTCAACATGAGATATGAAATGCATTCGCCTCTGTGTGTGCGTGTGACTGCTAGAGTGCATACGATCGCATACATGACACAGGCTATAATGTCAATCTGCAGTTGGATGTTAGTTTTATATAATGTCTACCTTTTTTTTCTCTCGCTCTTCCCCTTTTTCTATCGAAGTAAGAGAAATAAGAATCAATGTCTTTATATGACACTAGAAGCGGCTACCCAGCGTTGCCTGGGTAAAGGGAGGACACCCCCAAAAAAAAACCCCTGTTTATTTGTTTACTTTTGAGAATTACAAATGCTGGAAATTTTTAAGTAGAATTTCAATGCTATTTCCATGTATATTTCAATTTTTGAATATCTTCGAATATGAATCAAATCTTCATAATTTACAAATGCTGGACATTTTTAAGTAGAATTTCAATGCTATTTCCATGTATATTTCAATTTTTGAATATCTTCGAATATGAATCAAATTTTGATCATTTTTGCAGAAAAAGCAAGAACCGTTGATATTTAGTGTGTACATATATTTACTTTATTGTTAATTATCATATTTTCATAGTTTCATACGGACATACATACATACATACATTCACACCAAGTGCCCTTTATATATGTATAGATAATCATTGCAACGTCTTTGCGTAATGTTTCACGTAAGAAAGTGACAAACGTATATAGTTGTTAACTAAGCTTAGCTTATATATGCCACAATAAGAATCAATTATATATGGAGCACTCAACAAGAATCGAACCCACAACTAATGATCAGCTGATCTAACTTATTATTACACCACGTGAGGTGCCAGACGTATATAACCTGTTTATCATTATTCTGTGGTTTTCTTTGAGAAATAAAGAATACCTAGCATATTTAAATATATAAAAGGAATTATATATTTTCGTCTCGTAATGTCAAAGAAATTTCACTGAAGTGTCTTTGCTTTTATAATAGTCAATGCTTGATTGATTAATTTAATGGTGTCAAGTAACTAATAATAATAATCTATTAATAATGGAGATTCGTTGTCATTCTGTTTGTAACCGAAACTACGCCACTGCTTACGTCAGAAACTCCCAGGAATTGTGTAACTTTATCAATGAATATTTAATTTATATTCATAATCCTTAATACGTAGAATTTGAGTATGCAACATTAAACTATCCACATTGTTTTTTAAAACATTTAAAAGTTTTAATAAATACATATCCAGTATTACATATTTATTAATTTAAAAAAATCATTTTTACTCTCGACCTTTTTTCAGTAGCAAGAAGTTAAAAGTTTACAAATAACGAAATACCTACGATTTTGTGTAAAATTAATGTGTGAAATATTAAACATAACCATTTAATAATTAATTGATGTACGCAGCATTTCATTTGAGGAGGACAGAACTAAGCTTCCATTTCAAATTGTTTTATTTTTTAAATTTTTTACTCCTTTAATAAATATAAGGAGTTTACTAACTTATGATACAAACCCTCTCTACTCCAGGCAATATATTTCAAAAATTAATTTTTACACCGCCCAGAGGGCGTTTTTTGTGCTAGTATATAATAATGATGATCATAATCTTTAGTTAAAAATTATAGCTTCAAATAACTATTCTTAATACAAATATGGTATCAAATATTTCAAATATTCTTTAAACATAACTATCTAATCCATGGATTGTGTGCATAGTAATACATTATATATATCATACTTGGATGTTAATATAGGCCTGTACTTTCGCATTCATACGATCGTACATATAGATTGATTGAATTGATAGAGTGATTTTAACGACATGTCAACCCATCTGGGGTTATTCTATGCCTAGAGTCCATTTATGCCTCACATCCATTGTAAGTTCATATTTACATTTTTGTGTAGTTGTGTATGAGAGCTTTTTTTTGCACATGGTTCCATTGAATACGAATATTAGTTTAAAACCGACCTCTTTGACCACTAGATGGGACCCTGACTCCGGTTAAAAGTGGACCTGGAAGTAATGGTAACAAAGGAGTACTTCATATTTCTCAGATCTCCAGAACTGGAGTCTCTCTATCATAAGCAGTTTAGTGTCATACCCAGGACCCAGGGTGGGGGGAAGGTTTACCCCTCTACAGAAGACAAAGTCAATGTATTCTAAGCCCCGCCGACTGAGTGTATAATAGTCAAAATAATTGTGATGCTAAGCTTAAAATGAACATACCTCATATTAAGTTTCTTTGTTCCGTGTAAGAGTCGAATTCCAGCTTTAATAAAAAAAAATGAATTTGAGTAGGAAGTAGTGTAACCCATATGCACAAATACAGACACTTTATATAGCACAGAAAACAGCCAACGTAAGTTAAAAAATAATGGATATAAATTTCGAGAAATTTGAATATAGAGACGGAAAATAAAACTACAACATTGAATATGTTTTTCAATAATGATACAAGATGAGATAACAACTGGTTCGAACTCGGTATCGCAGTCCAGCATGTTAGCTACTACGCTACGGGTACTTTCCCCACCCGCCTCGGGATTACAGTTAATGATTACATATACAGATCAAAGTGACCAGGGGGGAGTGGGAAGTACCTCTTCATTGCATTATTCCCATGCACACTTTAACCCGGAGTGGTAGTACCTGTTAGGGTCCCGTCTATGGGTCAAATAGATCTGTTTGAAAATTATCAAATGAAATAAAAATAAAAACACCCTCCGGGCGATGTAAAAATAGATCTTTGAAACATATTGCCTGAGGAGTGGGAGTAAAAAATTCAATGTCAGCGAGTTTGTACCCTAAGTATAGTAAAATCATCAAATTCATTAAAGGATTAAAAAATAAAACAAATTGAAATGTAAACTTTAAATATGTATTAAAATAAAACAAACTATATATAGATATATAATACCAGTCATGTATTTATTAAAACTTATTTTAAAAAACAATGAGGACTGTCTAATGTTGCATGTTCAAATTTTGAGTGTATTTATTCTGTTATGACGATTTTGGGTAATGTGACGTAAGCAGGGACGTAATTTTTGTTACAGACAAAAACCGGAAGCAAATCTCCATTATTAATAGATAATAGATTAAAGGAATGCTTTAAATAATATAACTGTATGTAAACAAATTATTATCATTACGTTGACTGTTTTCAATAATATTATAAATAGTTACATGAAACCATATAATTGCTTGAAAAAAAAAGAATCACTTCAGCATTACATAACCCAACAAAGTTTAGTATTGCCGTACACCCCCCCCCAAAAAAAATAAATAAATAGCCAATTAAAAAGAACTCAGACCCCATAATAATACACTATATATAATACTTGGGTGTTAATATAGGCCTGTACTTTTACATTCATACGATTGTACATATAGATTCGTTGGACTGATTGATTTTAACAGCATCTGAACCCCTCTAGAGTTATTTTATGCCTAGAGTTTAGGGAATTGTGTTCATTGTACGTTCATATTTACATTTTTATATAAGAGATGTTTTGCAGACGCTCCTATTGAATACGAATGTTTTTCAAAAACAGATCTATTTGATCCATTGACGGTAATCGGTACTACTACTCCAATTCAAGGTGGACCTGGGAGTAATAGCATGAAGTCTCATCATCAGACGCAATTTAGTGTCATGCCCAGGATACACCCATATTTTTGGAGTTTTTTTCTCCCTCTACAAGGGATACAGTCAGGGTATTCTAAGTCACACCAACAGAGCTGTCGTACAGATTGTGATTGGAACCTTTGCACGTATTGATCCGTATATGTGGATGTCTTGGTTGTGAAACGGTTATAATCGTAGGAAATGGACACGGTGAGAAATCCTGGAAGTGGCCATTTGCATTTCACATAGTGACAATACCCTTGGGAGGGGTATGCATCCACTATTCTCCCTTCAGCTATGGGTAAAATAGTACAACGGCTCAGTCCATTAACCTTGGTATAGCAATCGGTCTAGGAGAAGGAATTTTTGAATTCAAACCTGTTAAATACCGTTTAAAATTGACTTGAGTCTCATCCTGGGTAAATACATATATGTGATTGTCTTTATATATAAAAGATTCTGAGTGTCTGTCAGTCTGTATGTGTGTACGACAGAGCGCATGCCCTTTTATTAAAAAAAAATTGGTAGAGACCAACAAGACCAAAGTTCAATAAAATTCATATTCTATTTTGGTCCGAGAGGGGGTTAAAAATGTTACCCCCCATTTCCCATAAGACAGCTAAATAAGAATATAATAAGTGTATAAGTTAAAAATATTTAAACAATGATTAAAAAATGAAACAAGTTAATGAAGGATAAAACACAATGAAAAGCAACTAAAAGACAAATAAAAGAAACACAAACAAACAATAATAATACAACTAAACAAGTTAAAAACAAGAATATATAAAACATAAAAGTTAAAACAAATATATAGAAAGTGTGAAGAATGTCCAAACTGTTCTTAAGTTATCACCCATGGACACATTTTACACCGTATTTACACACAATTGCTCATATATATATACCATGACCAGACAACTCAGCAAACACCATGTGCGACATCCGGAGCATTGGACAGCTGTTTTTACCTCCTTTGGTCTCATCAGCAGGTATAAATTCTCCGCTATTCACTCTGTGGTCCACTGGTTCAATCTCTAGTGGCGGAGATTGTGATATACACTGCTGATGAGACCAAAGGAGGTCGAAACAGCTGTCCAGTGCCCCGGATGTCACATATGGTGTTTGCCGAGTTTTTTGGTCATGGTAATAAATTCAATTATCAATATAAATTATGTGTTTCCTCTATCTATGAAATTTTATATATATATATATATATATATATATATATATTATATATATTATACTAAAGCTGACCAAATCAACTTTTATCCCCTAAATGCTTTTTTACTGTTTAGTTTAATTACACGAGTTATACTAATTTATTCCTTAGTTTTAGGATTACGTTATGTTTGAAAGAAAATTCTTTTCAATTGGTTCTAATTAGTCGTAATTTGCGATTAAGTAAAAAAAACTGACCAATCCCTGTCATAACTTCAGTATATCACTCTTTTCCTATGTCTCTTGGTTACACCCCCGTTAAATGTGTTAGTTTATCTAGAGAGTAAAAGAGAGAGTGATTAAGAGATACGTTTAACAACTCACTTGATTCACACCAATAGCGAAGAACTCGTATGTAATGAAATTCCCCGATCCATTTCAATTTAAATCAGGTCAACCCAATTCGTTGAAAAATCCGTGTGTTTTCAATACAATTTTGAAAAAAATGTACCAAAAATCAGGGAAATATCCGATTTTATTGAAATTTTCAGTGTTGATTTATTAATGAATGAATTTTATAATTCATCAGTTACTTTATTTCAAAACTTTCTAATTTTTTTCAGGTCCCTTAACTTTGACCCTCCCTTGTTTTTGGGGCGCAAAATATCGGTGTGGTATATATGCGATTGATACTAATTTGTGTATAAATAAAAAGACAAAAGACCGAAGGTCTGAATAAAAGAAAAAGAAGTTGTTTTTTTAAAGAATCTGATCGAATAGTAAATATGTACCGAACATCTGAAAATAAAATAAAAATAAAAAAATAAATTTTGGAATTTTCTTTTACTCATTTCGATAATTATTTAATTGGCTATTATTCTATAAATGAAAAAAATATACATCAATATTTCTTCTGTTTAAAAGGGGTGAGTGTGTGTGTGTGCTAAATTTCCAATACAGTTTTCGACCAAAAAAATATGGGTGATTGATACTACAGTAAAGCAGTTATTAAAAAAATATTTTTTAGAATCTAATAATATGACATCTTAAACTTAAAATTTTACTGCTCATATTTTAAATGAATTTTATATATTATTTTATCATAGCATAAATACTTAATTAAAGTTTTGAAATAAAATAACTGATGCATTATAAAATTCATTAATTGATAAATCAATACAGAAAATTTCATTAAAATCGGATAATTCCCTGATCTTTGGTAAATTATTTTGCAATCACGAATGTTACAATTAATTTTGTAAACAAGCCATTTTTAAACAGCGTCTCAGGCCTATCGCAATCGAAATTGACTGAAAAATCGTTTTAAATGTATTAAAAATGAATTAAATGTGTAATATTATTTTGCTTTTTTTATTGATTTTCATTATATTACTACTTTTCGACTTAGATAAAAATTTGACCTTAAATAATCGATTTAATTAATTCTAATTCGTTTTTAAAATTCGTAGCAGCCTAATCTTTGGGTACGTAGGTTAACAGTTTCTTAGAAATTTCACAAAATGATTTTAATGTTTTTTTTTTAAGGTGTGAATATAAGAAACAAAAAAAAATTAAAGGGAGATATCATAAAAGAAAATAAGTACCGAAAATCGGTAAATAAATTTAAAATAAAATCTAAAAATGTAATTTTTGGAGAACTTTTTTTACTCTTTTCGATAATTATTTAATTGGCTATTATCTTATAAAATAAATTACACATCGATATTTGTTCTGTTTAAAAGGGGAGGGGGCTAAATTTTCAATAGTTTTTCTTCAAAAAATATAAGATAACGATAATAAACTAAGTAGTTATTAAAAAAGATGTTTTAGAATCTAAAAAATATGAAATTTGAAACTTAAAATTAGACGCTTCATATTCTAAATGAATTTTATATATTAATTTACCATAGCAGAAATACCTAATTAAATCAAAAAGTTTTGAAATAGAATAAAATTCATTCATTGATAAATCAACAATGAAAATTTCATTAAAATCGGATACTTCCTTGATTTTAGGTAATTTTATTTTCAAATGAGGGGAGTGGGGATTAAATTAATTTTATATAATACGGATTTTACGTCATCTTTGGCGGTCATGTTTAAGATATATTTGAGCAAAATTGCATGAAAAAATAGTTTAAAATGTATTAAAAATAAACTACATGTACAATATTATTTCCCTTATTTTACTGATGCTCATTATGTTATGAGAGAGAGAGAGAGAGAGAGAGAGAGAGAGAGAGAGAGAGAGAGAGAGAGAGAGAGAGAGAGAGAGAGATTAAAAGTAAAATCACTAGGTGGTCCTATTGTCGGTATCAGCTGGATAACGAGGCAGTCTATCCACCATTCACTAGCGATAAACCAAGGAGATTGTTTTTGCGTCTGTGGTGGAACACCAAACCTACCATCAGCCCGTTACCATACAGATATAAGCTATGCTACTCATGCACTGAGTTAACGAGGGACAGTATCGAACTAGGAACCTTGTATTTCCTAAGTGGATGCTCTAACGACTGAACTAGGTTTATTCATATCTATCTATCTATCTATCTATCTATCTATCTATCATGAACCGATTACGTATCAGCATAAAGAACAACGCCTTAACAAAATGGGCGTTTATGGGCCAGCCTTAATTTTGCGTACAGCCATTCTTCAAAAAAGGGTGTAAAAATACGTAGTCATTTAAGATATAAATGTACCCATATAAGTAACAAAATATATAAGAGCGAATATAGCGAATAATATAAGAACAAATACCTGTCTTCACAGGTAGGCCTATAAATTTAAACATATAATCACATATGTAATCACATAGACACAGATATGCACAGCATTCGCGCACTCACGAACCAACGTGCGGATACGCATACACACATGCATTATAAGGCGGGAAGCAAGTATCTTAGCAGTAAGCAAATGGATTCTCTTGTGGGCGGTGAATTTTCCCTTCTTCTACCTTAGCGACACCAGAGAATATCCGGAAAAGTCGCAATGGGACCGACCAAATGAACCGCCCATTGATTGGTCCAACATTTTGCTTTATGTCTTCTTCCCTCCCCCCTTCTATTGTTTTTTTCTTTTAAAATATTCTTTCTTTCTTTCTTTCTTTCTTTCTTTCTTTCTTTCTTTCTTTCTTTCTTTCTATTCTACTGAATTCTATCTATCTATGTCTGTCTGTCAGTCTGTCTGTCTGTCTGTCTCTCCCTCTCTTCTCTCTCTCTCTCTCTCTCTCTCTCTCTCTCTCTCTATATATATATATATATATATATATATATTATTCTGTTTATATCTATCTATCTATCTATCTATGTCTGTCTGTATGTCTGTCCCTCCCCGCTCTCTTTTCTCTCTCTCTCTCTCTCTCTCTCTCTCTCTCTCTCTCTATATATATATATATATATATATATATATAATTCTGTTTATATCTATATCTACCAATCTATCTATCTATGTCTGTCTGTCTATCTATCTCTCAATTTCTCTCTCTCTCTCTCTCTCTCTCTCTCTCTCTCTCTCTCTATATATATATATATATATATATATAATACACACAGACACAGACACACATACACACATACATACATACATACAACACACACACACACACACACATATATATATATATATATATATATATATATATATATATATATATATAAATTCTGTTTATATCTATCTATCTATCTGCCTCAGTTAATTCATATCTATCTATTTATCTATGTCTGGTTGAGATAATTGGATATTTCACTTCGAGTGAAAGAATCTTCATTATTCTCTTTGTTGTCTCAACTCTACTTAGTGTATTTGTAAAAATAGGCAGTTAATATTAATCGATTAATCTATAATATTATACACTATAATAATATAGATTTTACAATGTTTATTTTATGAATTCACTTCTATAAACTCATTCTTTATCCTGATTCTTGATCAATTTGATCTTCTTAGCTCATTTAGTGGAGCGTTTAATCAGATTTCACTGAGACATAATGATACACCAGTAAAAGGTTTTAAAATTACTTTTTGCGATTTTTAACGCAGGTACAATAAACCATCCACTCGAGTAGGATGTGACACAAAGTCAATTTCTTAAGCGGAGTTTAACGGAGTTTTCCTTCTCCTAGACAGGTTACCTTGCCAAGGTTAAAGAGGCCAGTTTGCCCTAATATTTACCCATTGCTGGAAGGAGAGTAGTTGGATGCATACCTTTCCTTTGTATTGGTATTAGCGCTATGTGAAATGCAAACAGCCTCATCCAGGATTTGAGCTCGTGTCGACGAGTCCATTACACCACGCGCATACAAAGTTTAGAGGATATAAATTCTTATACACATCCCCGGTTCCTCCTGTTTCTTTTACAGTTTTGGAGCGATTGTTCCAATGACTCAGTCTCTCATTAAGTGTTGAAGAACGACTTCATATCATATCGAGGTATCAGAAGTTGTAGGATCTGATTGCACATTGGTAACACAAGACTGACGCACTCCTATATACTCAAACAAGAACAACAACCACAGTGTGAAACCTGTCAGACACCTTTAACTGTTAAGCAGTTATTCATAGAATGCAGGGTTTTTGCTCACACCTGAAACCGTTATTTTAATGCAAACAATATGAAATATCTATTTGAAAAAGTCAACATAGAAGACATTCTGTCCTTTTTTAAGGAAATTAAGTCATACCATAGAATATAGACATGAACTTAATCAGTACCATACAACATGACCCCCAATGATGCTAACACATTGTTAAATTACTACAAAAGCGTAAATATAGATACACAACATATATTACTTCCTAACCGCTAGGCATGGCATAACCCCAGACGGGTTGATACGCCGTTAAAAATAACCAACCAGCCAACCAACCAACCAGTATAGAAGAACAATTCACGACGAATTATTAACAAAAATATTTAATTGCCTGAACAAACTTGATGGGATAAATACAAACATGAAAAGAAATACAAGGAAGAGCTTATAAGAGTTGCATGAGCGAAATGTCCTAATATGAAAAAGAATTTCTAGGAGAGAAAGTGTTGAATTATTGATACGTAACTGGTAGAAAGCATGTTGTCGATGTTATCGTGTTTATGCGACACGAGGTTCGTGGGGCGCAAAGCCTCCTGTTCGTGGACTAGAACACAGCCTGTGCGTTCTTACTTCTCTCGAAGTCGGAAGAGTGAAAGAGGGTTTTGAATTTGCCGCTTCTTCTTTTATAATGCTACTGGCTACTCCACCTAGCGCCTACTAGCTGATACGAAAGGTAACCACTAATTAGTCGAGAGATGTAATCCCAGCATTGCTATCAGTTTCAGATTAAAGCTCTGTTTCACATAGCTCTGGAAAATGTGGAGTATCCATTCATTGCCATTACTCCAGGTTCACTCTGACCCGGATCTAATATTAGTAATTTGCAAACAGATCTATTTGACCCATAGATAGGACCCAAACAGGTTCTACAATGCCGTGTCATATAATACACTGGAACTAGTAATAGTGGCAATGAAGAGGTACACTATACTTCCCAGAGCCACAGAATAGGAGTCCTAATACCAGATAAAGTTTAGTATCACCATACACATGATAGCCTGCTATTTTTAGGGGTGGTTCTTAACCCTTTGCCGGGTATATAGTCGGGGTATTCAAAACTGCGTAGAATTATAATATTATAATAAGGTTATATTCTATTATTTTTGTTAAGTATTCGTGCGCTGGAAACGGCACTCAACAAAAAAGTAGCTATACGGCCACTTACATCCTATCACACAAACCATCCAAGTAAGACAAATGAGACCTGATAGACACTGCTGGAGAAGTAAGGAAAAACTCATAAGTGTGGACATTTTCACATGGACTCTCCAGAGTGGCCGACCATCAAAGATTTACATAGATTAGTTTTATGCAGATACTGGATGTCGTGAGGAAGACTTTCCAGGAGCGATGACCGATAGGGACGGGTAGTGGTGGTGGTGGTGGTTTTGGTGTGTATGTGTGTGTGTGTGTGTGTGTGTGTGTGTGTGTGTGAGAGAGAGAGAGAGAGAGAGAGAGAGAGAGAGAGAGAGAGGGGGGTAGAATCCGTGCATTCTTTGCGACATGATGATGATGATGATGATGATGTATTGCGTGTAATCTTTACAACTTCAGCCAATTAAGAATTGTCAATTATTAAAGTTAGCTTAGTTTAGTCCAAGGACGGAAGAAGGGAATACCCAGTGAGAATCGAACTCACCTACAGTGATTTGCCAGCCAAACTGGCCAGCCCAGCTGGCCAGCCATTGCATCACAGCTTGACAAGAATTTATACTTTTTAGGACTTTGTACTACAGCAGCGACACCAACTCGTGACGTAATAGCGTCTTCATGTTATTTAACGTGACAGTTTATTCTATTAAGCCGAGAGCAGTGCAGGGGTCAAGTTCAGAGGGGTCAAGGTCAAGGGGGAAGCCTTACAAAAATGTCAGCCTCGGGGCCCTGATTGTAGATAATCCGTCAGAGAATTCAACGCCTCACCTTGAGACGTGCCCGCCAGACGCACACTACCCGTAATAATCCTCTCTGGTATACACATTCCTGAATTACGCTAAATCCAGTCACTGATATATATATATATATATATATATATATATATATATATATATATATATATATATCAGTGACTGGATTTAGTAAAATTTTGAATATATATATATATATATATATATATATATATATATATATATATATCGTCGACAATCCAGTTTCCATAACATCCCGTGTTTGTCTACTTTTCTATATATATATATATATATATATATATATATATATATATGTACTAAACTTAGCTTTGGGCAGAAGACTGTGTTGCGCCAATTTTCAAATTGCCATAAAAATCAGCATTTGAATTCCTGGCTTTTAGTAGGACTTCGATATCAAGTTTTCACAAGAGAGTAAATACACCACTATATCGATGCTTAAAAAAGTCTGGCTCAAGGCTAAATTGAGGAGGGTGTAAATTAGTAGTAGTAAGATCGTGCTATGCCAGTCATCTTAGAAAATCAGTATTCAAAATCGAAGCAACAGAGCAGGCTACATCTATCTATCTATCTATCTATTTATCTGTCTGTCTCTCATTCCTTTCATATCTATCTATGTATCTATGAATCTCAATCTGTTCATATCTATCTCATTATTCATATCCTATTCATATCTATGTAATTCTATCCCTATCTATCTATCTACGTACAAAACTGAGGACGATAAACTTTCTCATTCGATAATAACACTTTAACGAACAAACGTAGTCACACTACCATAAATAATATGTCATTAAAAGAAGTAGAAGAAGCCAATGGAAATCTAGTAGCAGGCAAATTGATTCTCATGTGGGCAGTGAGTTTTCCTTCTTTCTATCTTAGCGACATCAGAGAATATCCGAAAAAGTCGCAATGGGACCGACCAGACGAAATAATAACCTACCTGCCCATTCCATTCTTTCTTTTTTCCTTATAATTTCTTTATTTGCTTTACTCTCCTCCTCTCTTGCTTTTTCTTCGCTATGCCTTTTTTTTTGTCTTCCTATTTTAAAAACATTCTTCCCCTTCATTGCTATTTTTGTTTTCGATAATCCTTTCCTCTCTTTTTCATTTCATTAACCTTTTCTTTCTTTCTTTCTTTCTTTCTTTTTTCTTCTTTCTTTTTTTTATTCACGCTTTCATAATCCTTTCCTCTCTTTTTCATTTCATTAACCTTTTCTTTCTTTCTTTCCTTCTTTCTTTCTTTCTTTCTTTTATTCACGCTTTCATAATCCTTTCCTCTCTTTTTCATTTCATTAACCTTTTCTTTCTTTCTTTCTTTCTCTCTTTTTTTCTTTCTTTTATTTACGCTTTCATAATCCTTTCCTCTCTTTTTCTTTCATTAACCTTTTTTCTTTCTTTCTTTCTTTCTTTTTCTTTCTTTCTTTTATTTACGCTTTCATAATCCTTTCCTCTCTTTTTCATTTCATTAACCTTTTTCTTTTTTTTTTTCTTTCTTTCTTTTTCTTTCTTTCTTTTATTCACGCTTTCATTCCACTTCCTATCCGTGTCATTTTTTTTTAGTCTTTATCAAATTTCAAATTATTCAGTTATTTTATCTTAAGTGCATATATATATATTTTGAAGTATTTTAAACTTGTTTCCATAAAATCTATATTTATTTACTTCAGGAAGTGTAATCATAAAATAAATAGAATCATTATGGAATTACATATGAGTTGCAACACTATCTATCTATCTATCTATCTATCTATCTTGTCTTATTACGGTCAAGTCACGCCGAAAGCACCAGTTTCGGCTAGATCACCGTAGTTAAGCAGCGATGAGCTTGTTCAATATTTAATTGGGTGACCACTTAATTTACGGTAGGTACTGTAAGAAACCTAAGTCCTTTGTTAATCAAGATGACTTGATCCGGCATTGAATGACACAAAAAGCGTTGAATTGCAAACTATCTTGCACTATTCATATACATCTACCTTGGATTGTTCACATGTATCCAATCGTCTACGATTTTTCAAACACGAAAAAAATCTGCAAAAAAAAAAAAAAATGGGATTATATGTATTTACCAACCCTCCGCACGAGTAGAGTGTGACTCAGGGTCAATTTCTTAAGCATTTACCAGGTTTGAATTCAGAGTTTTCCTTCTCCTAGACTGGTTACCTATTCAAGGTTAAAGAGCACAGTCCGCCCAACTATTTACCCATAGGTGGAGGGAGAGTAGTTGGATTCATACCTTTGCCAAGGATACTAGCGCTATGTGAAATGCAAACAGCCTCGTCCAGGATTTGAACTAGGGTCGACGAGTTCATTTCCTACGACTCTAACAATTACACCACGCGCCTCCATAAATGGCATTACAGCTTATGACAAATATGAACTTAAAGATATTTACTGGCACCCCACCTTGCAATTTGGACACACGGAACATTAATGTGGGCTGGCATGCACAAACCGACGCTTATGTGTTGGTTAGTACAAAAGATGGGTGGATCCCTTCGGCATTTCTATATTATGGTGCCTAAGGCACTGGGCAATAAACATAGCCCTGCCCTTTGATGTCCTGATGGACCCCAGGGATCACGCTGTTATTTAGTTCGTTACCGGTCCAATGGCCAAAGCCACTGGACACAGACTTACCGAAGAACCAGAAAAAAACTTAATATGAAATTAAATGATATGGGATATGATCTTATTTACTGCGATTGTTTTCGGCGATTTTTACGTAATTTTCTGTAACGATTTTTTGTACGATAACAATTTTTATAAGTTGGAAATAAATTTTGGAAAAATCAATCAAGAGCTCCACTGCAGTTGCAAGTTTAACTGCGTCCCAATAGGGCGGCTTTTAAGCTAATTTTGCGGTAGTATCGCAGTGGTGGGAGAGCTGCCCTGAGTGGTTGAAAGTAGGCAAAGAGTTGGAAAGCTATTGAGTTTGATTCTCACTGGGCGCCTCATAGTTCTGGCCTTGTGCCACATCAAAACTAAGCTTAGTGAATAACTACAGTGCTTATTCCCTAATTTATCTTCTTCTGTCACAAGCCTAAAAATATGAAGCGCACAGTGCGAATCGAACTCACTTCAGTAGCATTGTCTCCAAGACTAGCTTGTTAACTATTACTCCCTGCAAAATAGATCTTTTGAAAATTCCGTGATTATCTATACATATATAAAGGACAGTTGTGAGTATGTATATATATATATATATATATATATATATATATATATATATATATATATAATATATATATATGCATGTCCGGAGGAAAGTGTGAAAATAAAACAATTAATGACAAAGTAAATATATATACACATTTATTATCACCAGAACTTGCTTTTTGAGCAAAAATAATAGAGATTTTATCTTCGTGAAGATAATTAAAAAATAAAATTCAAATAATAACACCATGGATTTTTTTTGCGTTTTAATATTTTAAATAAGAGACATTATAATTCTTCTTTTCAGAGTGGCTGGATCAACGCAAGGTCTTTTTTTACATAGGGATTGTAATGGGGCATCCTGCGAGGATCCACCTCGCGATTCAATAATAATGGATCTGTGAGACTAACTTTTTTTTACACCTCCTCTACTTAGGCGACGCCGGGTAGCCGCTTCTAGTTACCAAATAAAGGATTTATATAGTTGTATTATTGCCGCAATAATTTTATTAACTGGTTCATTAACTAAGTAATGATATACGGGACATGTTTGCTAATCGTTGCTCCATGGCGAGGCTCTCTGAAACTAGTTGCATTATGTATAACCAGCGACACACATGGAAATTTTCGTGATTATTTCAAAATTTAAGATTTATATATTTGTTTAATTGCCATAATAATTTCATTAAATGATTCATTAACTGCAGAATGCATATTTACGTTTATAGGATAATTAAATACCAAGTGAAATATTTTAATTTAAAAGATAAGTTCCACATAACTTCAGGAAGTGGGACATATCTCTATGCAAACTAGGATTTTATTTCATCATGTTCAATTTATTTAAGTAAGGCATTTTAAGTGTATTAAATTCTGAATTTAAATTTCTCTTTAACATAAATCAACACACACACACACACACACACACACACACACACACACATATATATATATATATATATATATATATATATATATATATATATATATATATATATATATATATATATATATATATATATATTATATATATATATATATATATATATATATATATGTATCTTATTATATTATATATATATATATATATATATATATATATATATATATACTTTTATTTTAACAGTTTAATTTATTAGAAAATACAAATAAGAAATATGTTACATCCCAAATGAAAGAAGTAGAAAAAAATATTTACAATCTCCGAAAAGTGCAAAATCAGTGCATACATACTTTTATACATGTATACTTATCTCTGAGGCACAACGGTTTGGTTTCTTTGTTTAATGGCATATCAATCTCACTGGGTTATTTAATGCCAAACCACACTTGTAGAAGAACAGTAGTAGTACGATTTAACCCGTGGCTAGGGGCATAAGGGGTTCATATCTTTCTCAAATATATCAGTCCCAAACTGAACGTGATACCTTCGAAGATCAAAAATAAAATTGTTAAACAGGAGATATGTCTTTTATTTAATTCAACATATATAAATGAAAAAATGCTGCCCAAATACACACACACACACACACACACACACATATATATATATATATATATATATATATATATATATAAAGCAATTAGTGGTCTCAAACTCAAACTACCCAAAAGGCTAATAAGTATTGACCAAACGGATTCCCTAACGGTTTGGATGTGACACAAGGTTACAAGTATGGGAAATCCAGCGAAGATTGAACTTGCTATTCAGTTATAATGGATCCGTGGGACTAGCTTGCTAACCAAGAGGCTAGTATATTGTAGGAAATTAGGTGAGGACGTATGGTGTCAATTTTCAACAGTTAAAGTACTCTCCCTGTCAGTGGGATTTAGAATACGTGGGCTGTATCCCCTGCAGGGGGGCTAAAAACGGGATGTATCTGATGGCTGCCGCTCTCGAGAATGTATAGTACCTTTGAATTTTCATGACTCCCTTCAGACGTGAAGTGGTAGTACTTGTTAGAGTCCCATCAATAGATCAAATTGATCTGCTGACAAATTATCTTTATTAGATAGAAATATTTGATACCATGTATAAATTATTTATATTAGATAAGAATATTTGATACTATATGACTATGTGTAAATTATTTGTATTAGATAGGGCTACTTGATATCTTATAACAGTGTGTAAATCATTTGCATTAAGATTAGTCTTACTAAGGATTATTATCATCACTAGTTATTTGAAATCATATAACTGTTTGCAAACAAATTATTATTATTAAATAGAAATAGTTATTTGAAACCAAATGATTGCGTATGAATTATTATTAGATAAGAATACTTAAAACTATACAACTGTGTGTAAATTATTTGTATTAGATAAAAAATACTCGATATGTTATAACGTGGAAAGAAATTTAAGAAACTGTACAAAAATGTAAATATACCGTGTTTCCCCGAGAATAAGACCTATCCTGATTTTTTCAGAAACATTTTAATAAAAGCCATCCCCTTGAAATAAACCCTAGTTGAGAGCGGCAGACAGACAAAAGAAATAAGCATTCTTCATAATCACATCATGCAACGCAAGCACTTGATATAGCCTGAAAATATTCCCTAGTAAAATATATCCCCTCAAAATAAGCCCAAGTGAAAATTATTATAAGCGCTGTCTTATTGTCGGGGAACACAATATGCACAAATGTATACAATTCCTTACACATAAAATAACCCCAGTCATGTTGACATGTCGTTAAAAAATCAACCAATCAATCTATCTATAAATCCAGTGCTAAACTGTAATAAAGACAATCGACTGCGCAGGAGACCCATTATTTATTTAAAAAAAAAGAACAAAAAGAATGAACGAGCATGTGACAGCGTATGACTGGGTGTAAGCGAACTAGTACAAAAAGTAATAAAAGAATGTGAATAAAAATTAAATAGAGAAAAAAAAATTAATTAAATGCTCAAGTTTTTAGGAAATTATTGGGCATGAAATTGTTTCCGCTGCGGCTCTATAGATAAGTAGTCCACCGAACCACGTGTTCCAGACACCTGGTCTAAATGTCATGGCATTCTATATACAATTTAACAGATCACACAGTTGAAGCCACAAGGAAAATGTGACATACGAACGCTGGAACGATCGAAGTCGCCAACACGAAGAATAATATTATACATGGGATTTATCTGAAAATAACTTACAATATTTCACCGCGCTTCGAGAGTAAGCTAAATGGGAGCTGCACAAGGATGCTGCGTGCGATCTTAAACAAATCGTGGAAGCAGCATCCCACAAAGAAGCAGTTGCTACGGCCACATGCCTCCTATCACACAGACCATCCGAGTGATATGCTGAAGAATATAAAGACATGCTGGAGTAGCAAAGACTAACTCATTAGCGAGGTTCTCCTGTGGAAATCAGCAAATGGACACGTTAGTGTGGATCGTGCAGCAAAGACCTACATTAACCAGATCTGTGCGGATACTGGATGCTGCGCGGAGGACCTTCCAGGGGCAATGACTAAGAGAGAGAGAGAGAGAGAGAGAGAGAGAGAGAGAGAGAGAGAGAGAGAGAGAGAGAGAGTCATTGATACTCGTGCTGTCAGCGTGACCTGATGATCAGAATCTCCTACTATCAGTCATGGATTTGAAGATTGGCCGAAAATGGGTTCCACAAGACAATGACTAAGCATACCAGCAAAACTATTAAGGAATTACTTAAGAGGAAGAGGATTCGTCCTCTGCATTGCCAATATGGATCCCAATCGAATAGAAATGTGATTAGACCGGTGCGCCCAATGTAGCAAACATCGCATTTGCATTCAAATTTGTAGATTAGGCGCACTACCCAAAGATTGGAGGTCAGAATAGACCAACACATTCCATCTTATATTCGTAACAATAACTTTGACCACTCTTCTCCACCAAGCAATTCATTTTCACCTTTCACCACACATTTTGGACAATCCTGATTGTGCTGCAGCTTATAAACCCGCAATGTTCTCGATTCTGGCATCATCATCCAACGAGTTGCACCTGGCTATACTCGAAGCCCTCCTCATCAACAGATTCCGTCCTGTTCTTTGCATACAAAAACAATTTTATTGTTTACTCCTTTTCGGATATATATATATATATATATATATATATATATATATATATATATATATATATATATATATATATATATTATATTAAAATTTGTGAACCCATACATGAAATTACTGCGCAATATCACAGTATTACAATTAACATATGTTCAGATACGAAAAACTGCTCACGACTTGGATTTTACGCAATTCAATGTCAAGAATATATATATATATATATATATATATATATATATATATATATATAATATCGTTCTATTAACAATCATTCTATATATTTACCCAAATCCATCACGGATTGGATGTGACACAAGGCCAATTTTTAAGCAAAGCAAATCTGATTTAAATTCAGCATTTTCCTTTTTCTAGACCGGTTGTTTATTAAAGCCAAAGAATCCACCCTGCACTCTCTCTCTCCCCTCTCTCTCTCCTCTCTCACACACACACACACACACACACACACACACATATATATATATATATATATATATATATATCCTTAGCTGAATGAAAAGATGGATATATGCCTTCCAGTGACATTAGTGCGAAGTGAAATACAGTCTCATCCAGAATTTGAACTCGGGTCACCGATTCTATCTCTAACGAGGATAATCGTTACGCTAAGCGCGCATCGATTGCATTTGCATTGAAACTCTTTTAACAAATTATTGTATGCTAGGACCCCCCCCCCAAAAAAAAAAAAAAAAATCGCCCTTCGGACGGCGTAAAAATTAATTTTTGAAATACATTGTTCGAGGGGGGTGGCAGTTAAAATTCAGTGTCAGAAGGTTTGTGTATCATAAGTAAGTAAAATCATCAAATTCATTAAAGGAGTAAAAATAATAATGAATAAATAAAACAATCTAAAATGGATACTTATTTATGTCCTCCTAAAAATATTACATGCATCTATAGATTATTAAGCAAATAATTATTTTCAATATTTTTGCACATTAATTTTACACAAAATCGTAGGTATTTACTTATTTGTAAACTTATTAGTTTATTTCTTATTAAAAAAAAAAAAAATGGACGAGAGTAAAAAAAAAAAAAAAAAAGAGTTTAAAATTATTTCTCTGAATGTTTGAGATGAGGTTTGATGATTAGTATTATCTGCATTATTCGGACTATTGTCCCCATCTTCATTGTTATGAATCTTGTTCATTGATATGAGTCTAGGTAAAAAATCATAGATAAAAATGAATAGGTAGATATTCTTGCCAAAACAAGACATTAGTTCCCAAAATTCACACTCCAATTGGACACATGGCCTTGTGGATAAGGTAGTTAGGTTAAGACAGTTCTAAGTGACAGTTATTTCCGGGTTCAATCTTGAGTAGAGTCAGTAACATAGAAAAATAATTAACACAACTCCTACCCCATCTATGGTTAGCGGAATGAGAACAGGATACCCCCGTGGACTAAATAAAGGGTTAAGTTCGAAGTTCCGTGATGGCTCCCGATTACGACAAGAAAGTTCCCGAGTTCGAAAAGAAGGTTACCGAGTCCGAGTAGGTTCCCGAGTCCGACGAGAAATACCTGAAGAAGGCCGAAACGTTGTACAAATAACGGTTATTTACGTAGTGGAATAATCTATTCACTTCCCATGTCCAGTCTAATCATGGGGGCACTAATCATGCAGCTTTTCTCGGGAAAAAATAGCTTGGTGGAGCCCATCCCTCTCCAGGTCTACAATTCAGAGTTTTTCTTCCCACAGTCCACTTGCCATACCTAGATTAAAGAGCCTAGTCGACTGTACTATTTACCTATAGCTGGAGGAAAAATAGTTGGTTTCATACCTTTCCAAGGGTAGGGCATTCCAACGCAGTATATTGGTTAGCAAGCGCATCTCGGATTTGAACTCGTGTAGCTGGGTGCATTTCCTATGACGATAATCATTACGCAACAAGTTTTATATATCTATTTGCGGGTGAATTCACTTTTTTGTTGTTAATTTTAACCTTTTCGGGGCGACATTCTACGGTTTTTGGTAACTAGTAGTGGCGCGTTTTTCCAATTAAAAGAAAAAATGATACTTAAAAAAGCTAAAACAACACCCGCTTCTTTAAGTAAGTAGTTAAGTATGTTAAGAACATGGAACACAAGACTATCAAGTAGCTTTATGAGATCAAATTCTGTGTTAAACTCCAGGAAAATGCGACAGAAACTACTTAAAGTAGGCTTATGGGGATCAAGGATTTTTTTTGTTGTCCCGGGCAATTCTTTAAGGTGGCACGAGGCATTCTCAGATGGCATAGAGTCTGTTCTGGAGGTATCTGAGGCATAATGGTTACCATCGAAGGAAATGAACAGGCTGAACCGAGTCCAAATCCTGGACGTGGCTGTTGAGTCAATCTCGGATAAGAATGCTGGGATGATGATGATGCAAGCTAGAATTTGTTCACTTTCAGCATGGTTAAATAGTGAATGAATTCTCTACTAGATTGTTCATTGATAGCTATATAGATCACAGTGGAGGCACTTTGTGTAATGGTTATCGTCGTAGGAAATGGAATTGGCGATCCGAGTTCAAATTCTGGACGTGGTAGTTTGAATTTTGCCTAGGGCTAATACTCCTGGGAAAGGTATGAATCCAATTATCCCCCCCCCCAGCAATGGGTAAAGAGTAAGATAGACTAGGCTCTTTAATCTTGGTATGGCAACTGGTATAGGAGAAATAAAACTTTGAATTCAAATCTGTTTAAATCTGCTTGAAAATTGATCCTGTGTCGGATCATGCTCGTGCGTAGGGGTTAGTAAAAAAAAAACTATCTTCAAGGACTCCTTTCTTTAGGACATTTATCTATCCTGTTTTGTATTCTTTCTGTTGGAATTTGATTAATATAAAGTCTATTTGTTATAACTCTTTGTTGTGATTTGTTTAATGTATAGGTTCTGTGTTGGGTTACTCTTTTAGATAGTCTAATGCATTATGAGAAACTGGTGTTAGACACTCAGTTAACACCGCGCTAATTGCCCTTATGGCAAGCCCCAACCCCTTTTTATCATATGGGTGCTAGAAGGCGGTGGCTGCGGGTCTACATGTCCTGGGAATGACGTTAAACTCTATCTGATGGTGAGGTTCCAGTTTTGGAGGTTTGGGGAATGTGGAGCACCCCTTCATCACCATTGCTCCCTGGTCCACTCTGACCCGGAGTGGTAGTACCTGTTAGGGTCCCATCTATGGGTTAAATAGAAAAATGTATTTATAAAAAAAATTGTATTATCCATTAAGAATTGATTTATTTCAAAACTTTATCGACATTAAATGACCCACTGAGGTTGGTATGCCGTAAAACAAAACAAACCAAACCAAACACCGCGCTAATTCTTATATGGCATTGAATTACTTAGTCTGTCATTTTTGTTGTCAGTATAATAAAGGATGTGTCAGGTTGTCCCAAGTTAAAAATAAACCGGACAATGGACGATAAAAGTCACATTGAAATATTGTATTTTTCTAAGATAGATGAAAAGAAAAAGGTGTGAATGGATGGAACAGTGATTACGGATGTGTAAGACAGAGAAGATCCTGTTTTGGTCGACTGATTACTTCCCTATGTGAGATGAATGAGACAAAAATAACGATCTCATTAAAGTTTGAATTTGAATCATGACATTTTGACCAAAGACATGGGTAAATGTGAAATCTATGCGAAAGAATCCCACTTTCTTTGAACGAGTTTTGGTTGGTTTGATTTTACAGCACGTCAACCCTTGTTGGATTATTTGATACCGAAGATGCTTAGTTTCATTCATTCTTGCTGGGTATTCAATTTAAAAGAATCAATTATGTTTTAATACAATTTTATATTTATTTAACCCATAGATGGGATCCTAACAGGTACTACTATTCCGGGATGGAGTGGACCTGAGAGTAATAGCGATGAAGGGGTACTCAATACACATCAGAGCTCCAAAATTGGAACCCCCCATATATATATATATATATATATATATATATATATATATATATATATATATATATATATATATATATTTCTAAAATCCGACAGTATAAAAAAAACTCCCGGCTTTATAGTTATAATTACGCAAAAGAAACTTTCGCACAGAGAAAAAAAATTCATAGAAAAAAGAAAAGACCAGACCATATGCACCTCCTTACTTTATTATATATAATACATATAGGCTTATATATATATATATATATATATATATATATATATATATATATATATATATATGGGAGGAGTGGGTGTCGAATGATGTATTTAAAAAAATCTTACCAGAGACTTAAACAGAAGTATTCATTTTTCTCAGTATATCATGTTGAACGATTTTATCAATTTATTTTGAAATGAAGTGCAAGCAAAAAACTTACCTCGATTTAACCGTACAATCAGTTGGTAATGAATGGTTAGGAATTGTAAACAAGAAAAAGATTTAAAGTAAAGGGAAAAAAAAACACGACAAAACAACACAACAAAAAAAAAAAAAAACAAGAAAAATATAAAAACAAGACAAGTGTGTGGATCAATGCCAGAAAATTTTATTTTTCTAGAATGTCAACTCAGATAAAAAATGTCAAGTCTTTTCGCTGATTTTTTTTTTTTTGGACACTAGTAGCAACTATTTGGATGGGGGGAATGAAAAGAAAAGAAAACAAAATAAATATTATATCATCCAGCCATTACAAAATAAAATAAAATAAACTTCTTTTTTTTTTAAGGAAAGAAAATACAAACAGTAAAACATACAAGTTTTTTTTTCAAATACCAACTTTGAAAGACAAGAAGTACGACTATCGGTTATAACGTTTCGCTTGAAAAGGGCCTAAATTTACAAGCAAAAGAAAAAAAAAAAAAAAAAAAAAAAAAAGAAAAAAAAAAAAAAAAAAAAGAAAAGAAATAGAAACAATAATGAAATAAATAATCTTTTTTTGTTCTTTTTCAAGTAAGTTTTTCTTTTTTTCTTTTTGATATAATTGGTCGTGCTTTGCCGTACACAAGTAAATAAATTCACAGTTGGATTTCATAAAGCATAACAAAATTATAATACATAAACTTGACTTGGGCTCAAAAAGAACACCGCGTTGGATGACTAATCAGTCACATATCCATTCATATATATATATATATATATTATATATATATATATATATATATATATATATATATATATATATATATATGCACACACGTTTACATACATATATACATTTATATAAAGTTATATTCATATAAAGGTATTTATCTATGACTATACTTTTATATATATATATATATATATATATATATATATATATATATATATATATATATATATATATATATATATACATGCATTATATATCTATACATATAAATAGAGAAAAATTATTTATGTTCGCATAGAAATATATGCGTTTATATATAAGTATGTAAGTATACATACACAAAAGGATAGGTATATACGAATTATGTATGTATATGCATGCTTACGTATGTCTATATATATTATATATATATATATATATATATATATTATATATATATATATTATATATTTGCATGTGTACATTTATATAGACCTAAAGTATTCGTGGATTCGAATCCTTATATATATATATATATATATATATATATATATATATTATATATTAGGGTAGCTGGACATGAAGTTAACTGACTTACTGATATTCTCTTGCCTATGAGATTCTCAAAGCAAGTTTGAGACACAGTCAGTAACCTAGCGCCGCGTTACTCTTACTTTTACTTAGATATACATCCTCTATCCACGATAATTAGCACTTATAAATATACCACACTATATTATCAATATATATATATATATATATATATATATATATATATATATATATATATATATGAGTATAGATAAAAGGATATGAAAACAACACAATATGCTGTTAAAGTGAAAAGATTTTATATCATATCCATAGCTAATATTGAACAATATTTCAATTTATAAAAGTCATCGCCAGAGCTTGTTTATACTCCAGCCTTTTCAATAGCGGAGACGAAAATAATATGAATTTTAAACGAAAACAACGAAGCTATGAAGATGATTTTTATAAATCGAAATATTGTTCAATATTAGCTATGAATATGATATAAATCTTTTCACTTTAACAGCATATTGTGTTGTTTTCATATCCTTTTATCGATACTCATACCGTCGGATTCATTTCCTTTCTCTTAACTTATATATATATATATATATATATATATTATATATATATATATATATAATAATGCACGTAAGATGTAAGTCACAAATGTTGTTTTACCTCCTTCAGTTCTATTAAAACAAATCCAAGAACAATATAGAAAGTGACATGATTGAGTGGGAACATCGGTAAGTTTAAATTCAAAACAGGAAACGAGAGCGAATGAGAAGAAAAATAAATTCTACTAATTAGAATCCGTGTCTGTACCAGCAGACCTCGCAACCATGGATTATAAAATGTTTCAAATTGTTCAAAATCTTCCAGCAAATCTTCATTACAACGGGAGCCATAAGAAACTGAAGTTTGGAACTAACTGCTGAAAGACAAAGCCGAACACGTTAAAAATACAAAGAGGCATTTTCTTCCTGGGTAACTTATCTATCGCAGGAATTAATTAAGTAAAGTCAGCGGAGTGGCCTATTGTCGGTATCAGACTGACAGCTTTTCACTAGCGCTAGACCAAGGAGATTGTTTTTGAGTTTGAGGTCGAGCAGCCCATCTAGCATCAGCTCCCAATTTTACCACACA
>CM042140.1:127867575-127875075 GCA_023376005.1 Doryteuthis pealeii | reverse complement strand
AAGAATTTGGGTGAATTGGGAATCTGAAGAAGAATCGAGACCATCCAAACTACAGCACTGTTGGGATCGGCTAGAATACTCAGAAGAGTCCTGGAGACCTGAGGAGACTTGCTCTCTCTCAGCCTCCAGTGAACCACCAGCTACGGCAGGTGTGAAAAACTAATAATAATAATAATATTAATAATTATAATAATAATAATTGAGAGAGAATCAAAACCATCTTTGCTTAACTTCGTGGTGGTCTAGTGAGAACCTGTTCAACATGACTTAACTGTAATTCAAGCGGCTAATAAAAGTTTCATAGCAATTAAATTTCATATCAATTAAATTTATATATTACAAGAATTTTATAAAAAGTTATAGCAGCGTCAACGGCGCTTGGTTACTGGCAGTTTGTCACTGATACATTTTGAGAATCGCATAGGCGAGAAACTGTCGGTAACCAAGTGCCGTTGACTTCATGTCCATGCTAGTATAATTTAGATACATGCTCTATCATCGATATTAATCACTATTTATAAATATAGCACCCCTCCTCTCTCTCTCTCTCTCTCTCTCTCTCTCTCTCTCTCTCTATATATATATATATATATATATATATATATATATATATATAAGGTTAAGCAATGTGCGTATACATTGATACATTTTCGAGGGAAATGCCTAAGTATATATATTGTATGAGTTCACGAATAATGCCAACGATATAGTGTTATCTGTACTGTGATCTTGTAGGCAAATGTCCAGATCTCAAATAAGACAAAGACGTGGTTTCATATTGATCTTGCCTTTTCAGACCATGCAGATCTGAAAACTTATGTGGAACGCAAACACGTGATGATCAATAATCATTAGAGTAAGGAATCCTATTAAAATAAAATTCCTAGGTAGATCGTAGATTAATAATATGCAAGAGGTCTTTATGCTGAAGAAATTCTTCATGTAAACTGATTGTTCGGATTTGGTAGTTTTATTAAAACAGTCACATTATTATTATTATTATTATTATTATTATTATTATTATTATTATTATTATTATTATTAAGAGGTGAACTAAAATTCTATATTGGATAAAATTTTGTTTAGGAAATGTAATTTTTTATTTTAATGTGCAAGTATGTAAGCGATGATATTTATTTTCCTTTTATATATATATATATATATATATATATATATATATATATATATATATATATATATATATAGCTAATTTGATTTACTAGGGCGGACGGAGCTCTTTAACCTTCATCAGAGTAAAAAAAATAAGTATTTACTCTGATAAAGGTCGAATTTTCCATGTGTGCGGAACATTTCTACATTTTTTTCTATTATTATTATTTCATTTCATTTGGTTATTTAAAAATAATAATAGTTTGAATAATGTACACATGGATAAACTCCTGACCGAAACACGTGTAAGTAAAATTGAATAAAATATCCTATATTATCCATTCTATACTTTCTTTCCTTTATTTATGTTTTCAACACACACACACACACACACACACACACACATATATATATATATATATATATATATATATATATATATATATATATATATATATATTCCTGAAAGACAAATCTATAATAGATGGCAAAGTTGACGCTAGAACATTTTGCCCGTTATCAAACCCTCACCAGGACACTAGGATGAAATAAAAAGCGCCATCCAAACAGCGATGGAAATATTTTTTTGATAGTCTTATTAATATTTTAAAACATTTTTATATCATTATATTCATAGCGTACTGTACATACAAGGTGCGTCAAAAAGTATCGAGTTTTTTGTACTTTTTTGGCACACCTTGTATTCTGAAAAACAAAAACAAACGTTCCATTCATTCTTCATTTCTATCTTGGTAAATACAGCTTTAAACTTGGTACATTTTTGACACAACTTGTATTCTAAAAAAAAATAATAAAAAAAAATGAATGAACGTTATTTTTTTCAGAATGCAAGGTGTGTCAAAAAGTACAAAAATCTCGATAATTTTTGGCACACTTTCTATACAGCATATTTTCATGGCTTTACTTTTTATACTATTGAATAATCTTCTTTGTTTAAAAATGATTTTGTCAGGCTAATTTATCATATCATTTATTATAATTCTTTCATCTTTTTGTTATTCTAATTTATCATATCATTTATTATAATTCTTCATCATTTTGTTATTCTAATTTTTAATGTTAGAAAAGGTTCAACTCAAACACAGAGTACATTATATTTGTTTTAATATTTGTTCTGTGATACACATGTTCGGACAGATTCCTTACAATTACAAAAATATAAGATGCAAAACAAAAGTAAAATAAATGCTAAACTTCACATGTAAAATAAAATGATAAAAATAATAAGACTTATATTTGTTTTTTTCTAATTTTTGGTTTTCAATCATGTTTTTTTTATCGCACTTATAAGTGTGTGTCGTAATACGTCAGATAGGCCGTAAGTTACACAACATACACACACACACACACACACACACAAGCACACACACACACACATATATATATATATATATTTGTTGGTTGGTTTTGAAGGCTGTCACAATGCGATTGCAAAGAAAAAAGAAGGTAACTATGATGTTTTTTGTTAACCTGTCATAGTTACCTTCTTTTTTCTTTGCACTCGCATTGTGACAGCCTTCAAAACCAACCAACAAACCAATATATACACAATGCTTCAAGCAAATTACAAAACCCTTTTATATATATATATATATAAAGTCGTCGGGTTGGCCTAAATCATGGTATCAGCCATACAGCGAGGGAGTCTATCCCCTTTTCAATAGCGCTAGACCAAGGAGATTGTTTTTGCGTCTGAGGTGGAGCGCTACACCTACCTTCAGCTCCTCACTTTACCGCACAGATCCCTATGCTACTCATACGCTGAGTTGGCGGGAGCCGGTATCGAACCAGGAAACTTGTGATTCCTAGCCGAACACTCTACCGACCTAGCTAACCCGGCCCCTTAATATATATATATATATATATAATATATATATATATATATATATATATATATAGGTATAAATATCTCTCACTTTGTTTGAGAAGCGCATAGGTGAGAAACAAGAGCTGTTGACTTCATGTTCACGCTACCCTTAGATATACATGCTCTACCCACGATATTGAGCACAGTTTAGTTATGAATATAGCACACTATATCATCAATATTATAATTATATACATACACACAAAGACCCATATATATATATATATATATATATATATATATATATATATATATATATATTAATTGTGCAGTTTGCTATATTTATGAAAAAAGAGTACTTAATATCGGTAATAAAACATTAGAGTTAGGATAGCGTAGACACAGAGTAAACAAGAGTCATCAAGATTCATTGATTCTGTGTCAACACAATCTATCTATTTATCTATTTATTTATCTATCTATCTATCTCATACAATATAAGTTAGTCTATACCAAGTAAAACCCTGGCAACTATGCAACCGGAATATTTGATTGAAGGCAAGGTTATGGTGACCTAAGCTACTACTAACCTACAATTATCAAGTATATTTTTACAAGGGATTTGTTAGTTTTATTCAATACTTCTATATCAATTACTTGGAATCAATTACGAATACTAGCAGAGATACCCGACGTTCCCTGGGATTTAAAACGTTTAAAATAAATCGCTATATACTTAATATACATATATAATTAAAAAATATATTTTGTATATTTGTTGTATAATCTTTTAATCTTTAAATATTGTTTTTCTTTATTAAATGCGTACCGAAAATTTGCCACTCTTCATACCAATACTCTTCTCGATAGATCACCGAAGTTAAGCATCGATGGGCCTGTTTAATACTTAATTGGGCGACCACTTAAGCAACAGCAGGTGCTACTGTAAGTAACATGTGTCCTTTGATTATGATAACTAAAAATCCTTCTGTTACATAATTTATGAGTAGTCATAATTCATGAACGTACCTCTAGTTAGAATTTCGATTAGGGGCCATTGATTTAAAATGACGGGATCCTATGGAATGATACTCCCCGGTTATAGACGGCTACTGACCTTTGTACTTGACACCTTGAAGGTGCGCGATTGGATGCGTGGGAACAGATTTTAGTTTAGTTAGTCAGTTCGACCTGATTTTCAAGGAGCGTAGACGTTGTTGTCAGCTCTTGGGGGCCATCTCACCCGCGGCGGAATCATGGGCTGGGTAACTAAAGTTTTATTATTAAGAACACCAAGTCTTGTTGTTAATTAAATCTTAAATCACGAAATGTCCAGCTCAGCACGAAGAAGAAGACCAATCTTTAAAAGAAGCCCAACTGATCACCGGATAAGATGGCGGCCGAACTAGAAGCAGAAGTGTAATCAAGTAAGAATTACCGCCTATCATCTCTAATCCCTCTGTCTCTGTCTCTGTCTCTGTCCCCCTCTCTCTATTATATACCCGAGAACCCTACCACAAGAGTATGCTACGGGTAGGATGTGACACAAGGTCGCAGGTATGAGGCATCCGGCAATTACCAAACTCGCTAGGATCGAACTCGCTACTCAGTAGCAATGGATATTCGAGACTAGCTTGCTAACCATTACATCACAATGGGACGCCCTTTATTACCCAACATTTTAGCCACGGGTAGGATGTGACACAAGGTCGTGAGTGCGGGTCATCTAGCGATGATCTAACTGGCTAGGATCGAACTCGCTATTCAGTAGCAATGGATATGCGAGACTAGCTTGCTAATCATTACATCACAATAGGACGAACTTTATTACACAACACGTTAGCTACGGGTAGGATGTGACATAAGGTTGAAAGTAGTGGGCATCCAGCGAGGATCGAACTCATTAATCAGTAGTGATGGATCTGCGAGACGAGCTTACTAACTCTTTCATCACGATGAGAAGCCTTTATTGTCAAGAGTATGGAGATTTTTTAAAAGAAAGATCGTAGCGATTTAAAAATTCAAATGTATACCAAAGTTTCGTTGTTTAAAAAAAAATTCATGATGTTTAATGTTTCAAATTACGTACTTTAACAAATACTAGTTCATGGATTCTTGATGTTATACTTTTTCTAGCATTTCTTCCCTTTCTTCCTTTATAATGAAAACGGAATATTCCATTATTTATCTGAGTTGAAGACACTCATAAAAAAAAAAAGAATTCGGTGGATAAGCAACACCAGATAATCAGGATTTACATTTTGCATTTCATCTTGGACGATTTGGACGGTCTCATTTTTAACCAGAGGGTGTTGCAAGATGATAACGGTCGTACAATTAAGAAACATGAGTATTAATATACAGATCTTTATACTAGTTTCAGAAATGCATCATTTCAAAAGGAATAGAGAGGAATGATACTATATTATCAAATATATTTTTTCAAAGTTTATTGGTTGTTTGAGTCTTATAAGGAAACTAAAGAATCAACACTAAATGTTTTGAGGTTCTCTTAGAACTTTTGCATCGTAAGTATTTGCTTCATATTCCGTGGATAAGTGGCATACTTACCATCGTAGTTTGTGTTCGGCCCAGATAGAAAACAAAAAATCTGATTTTCAAGGCAGGCATAATCTCTTTACTGCAAAGATTGCAACACAATCTTCCATACAAAGCTAATCTTTTGAATCTTTTTGATTGGTTAGAAAGGGTAGGATGTGACACAAGATCGCAAGTATGGGTCATCTACCAATGATCTTAATGGCTGGGATCCAATTCGCTATTCAGTAGCAATGGATATGCGAGACTAGCATCATGTTGTTGGTTTCGTAGAGCAGATGTACTCCTTTTATTTATTTTACGTTTTATACTGCCCTAGTTTCTGATAGAAGAAAAATGTTTTTATAACAATTGTTCATTTGTGATAATAATGGAACTGCGAGATTAACTTGTTGACCAGTACACCACGACGGGACGCCATTTTTTTACCCTACAGGTAGGATTTGACACATGGTCTCAAGTATGGGGCATCCAAAAAGGATTGAACTCGCTTTTCAGCTATAACGGATTTGCGAGACTACCTTGTTAACCATTACACCACGATAGGAAGACTACAAAACAACTCCCAGTAAAATATTGCATATTATACTCGCTATCAAGTTATCAGAACAGTTTTATCATCTTAATTAAAAAAAGATCATATACAGGGTGTAAGTAACTCTCTATTTTAAACTATTCTTTTTTGTCAATACTTGGGAGAATATCGAAGACTTGATTTTTATTCCTCCACATTTTGCTATTGATGTTTGTGAATGGTTGAATCACCATTTTCCTAACAAATGGATGGGTAAACGTGATCCGCACTGAGTGGCCAACCAGAATTTAACACCCTGCGACTTTCTTTCTGTGGGGTTGATAGAAGGAGCATGTCTACTCTACAAAACCAACAACTTTGGATGATCTTGAAGGACAAATACAAGAATTTATTTGTGCCATACCCCAAGAGTTCCTGGGAAGATCAATTGATTCGATTTTCGAGCGACTTGAAAGGCTGGAGGCGAATGCGGGTACCCATATAGAATTTAAAATAAAACTCCACGTAATGTATGTTCTTCTCATATTCATTTTTTGTAAAAATAATGATTTAGAAATGAATTATAAGATTTTTTAAAATAGAGTAACTTTACAACTGCATATAATTATATATATTAATTGAACGAGATACAAGATATTGAGTATAATAAAAGATTATAAATAAATTTATAATATATTTATAAATTTATAATATTTATTATATTAAATTATATAATATTTATTATATTTATTGACAAGATTATTCTATGTATTATTTATATTTATATTTATTATAAATATTTATATTATATAATATTTATTATATTTATAAATTTATAATATTTATAAATTATGAATTTATAAATAATTATAAATAATAATAATAATAATAAGATATTGTGTATAATAAAACTGTATAAGATTTTTTTTAAATAGAGAGTAACTTTACAATCACCGTGTATGTTCAACTTTCAGTGAATTTGAGAAGCGCGGGGTGGGGGCACATTCAAGCGACTAGATCTTTTAATCTCTTTTTTTTTTACGTCGATATCCAAGTTATTGTCTATTTGGCAAGCTTATCATTGTAATTACCTGAACTACGGTCCCTGTGTCCAGTGGCTTCGACCATTGGACCAATAGGAAATTTAATATCAGTGTGAGAACCATTCTCCAGGCAACACCTGCCCCCTTACTTTAAAGGAACAGGGCTGAGTTTATTGCCCAGTGCCTGAGGCGCCCCAATAGAGGAATGCCGAAGGGATCCTCGCAAATTTTTCACTGGCTACAAATGAGCTTCGGTTTGTGCGTAGTCTTCCACGTTAATGGTTCTTGTGTTCAACTGGCATGGTGGGGGGTGTAAGTAAATAACTCAAATAACTCAATGTAGTTGTCGATCTTTTCTTTGTTTTGCTTATCTTTTCAAAGTGTAAATTCTTGTGAATCCAGGAAGTTTGGCGCGTCAGTGCTCAAAGAATACGCCCTTCTCGAAT
>CM042140.1:127775075-127862575 GCA_023376005.1 Doryteuthis pealeii | reverse complement strand
GTCCACTTCATATATATATATATATATATATATATATATATATATATATATATATATATATATATATATACTCATGTGTGTAGAGACACAAATGTGTATGTGTAATTGACTGAAACATATTCATATCATTTAAAGCAAAAGTCTCGAACAAGTGAAAAGAAACGTATGCAATAATAATACGTTTAAATCGATTTCATCTTTTTTTTTTCACTTTTATGTATTATCCTCTTACGTTTCCCTGTTAAACAACATTTGTTTTTTCGCGCCAAACACACACACACACACACACACACACACACAGAAATATCTAGCTCTGCGCATATCTATCTATATCTAACTTGAGTGAAGCTTATCCGTTCAATTTCCGAAGGGCTACAGTGTTTAGTGAATACAAATATACTTTCTCCAGTCTAGGCACACACACACACACACACACACACACACACACATGCACACAGATGCGCACACCACACACACACGCACACACACTCATATACATACACACACTCATGCAAACACACGCGGGCGCAAACACACACGCACACATCTCTCTCTCTCCCCCTCTCTCTCTTTCTCTCTCTCTATATATATATATTGAAATAAAGCAAGACAAGAAACACTGAGAAAGAGATATATATGGGGCTTTCTGTGTGCTCCGTGAATGCGGTGTTGTGCTAAGATTTTAGCACATACCAGTAATTATTTTATGTCTGCGGATATTATCATATACTCGTAGTTTATTTCCCCGACTCTCTCTCTCTCTCTCTCTCTCTCTCTCTCTCTCTATATATATATATATATATATATATATATATATATATACTGATTATAAATATTTGAACAGACATTTTACAGACACAATCGGTTGTTTTGGGAGTTAAAAACACTAATTTCTCATTGTGATTAATATAAAATCTTGTCATTTTTGGTCATCCATATTTTAGCTATCTTATGAGATGTGCATAGATTTAAGCAGGCTTTCCTTACATTTGGGTAAGAAAAGCTGATCCAATGACCATCTAACATTTAAACAGAGTTGACAGGTAACAAACACACGATGTAAACATACTTTCTCAATATTTTATGCAAAAATGAATACTATTTCAAAATTATATTATAATCAACATAACAAAGTATGTTTTCATTATTAATGCTAAATTGTTAAATGAAAAACACCAACTTTTTTTTCCATCTTTTAAAATATTCTGATTTGATCAAAGAGCCTGAAAAGGCGAACTTCCATTTCTAAGTTGAAGAAATGCGGGTCGATTAATTTTGACATTAAGCTACTTAAAATAATATTTCTCTGAATTTTTGAGATAAGGCTTGATAATTAGAATAATTTGGATTATTCGGACTATTGTCTTCATGAAGGTTCCCGATTAGAACAAGAAGGTTCCCGAGTTCGAGAAATCTCCCGAGTCCGACAAGAAATACCTGAAGAAGGCCGAAGGGCACATCGGCCGAAACGTTGTGTAGATAACAATAAAGATGAAGTCAATAGTCAAATTATATCACTTAAAATAACTTGATATCCTCTCAAATCTTCGGCAATTAATACAGAGTTAGTGCTTTTTGTCTGAATAAACAGGTGGAGGCGTGTGGTGTAATGGTTATCATCGTAGGAAATGGACATGGCAGAGGGAGTTCAAATCCTGGGAAAGATTGTTTTCTGCAGTGGTCTTCCTCCAGCTATTAGTAAATAGAAGTAGGCAACCAGTCTAGTAGAAGGAAATCTCTGAATTCAAATCTATTAAACTCCGCTTGAGAAATTGACCTTGTGTCACATCCTAATCGTGCGGACCTGTTGGTAAAAGGTGAGTCCTACGGTCGTGGCATGCTCAGGATTCTAAGTGTTACATAACGAATGTGCATAGCTTATCATTTTTATCAAGTAGTGTAGTGTGGTTTATATGAGATGAATAATCCTATAGAGGTTTCTATTGCTTCTCTCAACATCTTATAAGGCAAAAACAGATTTAGCACTTCTTGTCTCATATTCCTCGATATTTTTTATTTCATACTTTTTTTTAATTTGGACTTTCTCACATGTCTAAAAAATCGAAAAAGAAACTATATATATGAGATAAGTCGTCGGGGTGGCCTAAAGTAGGTATTAGCCAGACAACGAGGGAGTCTCCCTTTTTACTAGCGCTAGACGAAAGGAGATTGTTTTGGCACCGGAGGTGGAGCGCCACACCTACCACCAGCTCTTTACTTTACCACAAAGATCCCTGTGCTACTCACACGCTGAGTTGGCGAGGGCCGGTATCGAACCCGGAACCTTGTAGTTCCTATTCGGACGCTCTACCAACTGAGCTAATCCTATAACAAGAAAAAAAAATGAAGAGTTTTTTTTTCTTTTCAACAACTTATGACCTGTACTTATATATCTACCTCATAATATGAGTTGATTAACCCTTCGAAACAGCAATATGAGTTTGTATTTTAAATCTCCTTGATGTATTTTAAACAGCACCTTTTTTTTAAATTTAACCTTTAAAGCCGAGTGGCTGGTATTCGTACCGGTAAATAGAAGTTCATGGCTGAAATATCGGCCAGGGATTCCCCTCGTCTATATCGCTATTGCCAATAAAATGTTGTAATTTTATATTTTGTACATAATTTTATCACTTTTTGAAAAATATATTTCACATTGCCTATAGAATATTGTAACTTGGAAATTATTTAAATAATAGATTACAACATTTTATATTTTTCAACTATTGTTCTATTGTTAGAATCCAGGGTGAGTCCTACAGTCGTAGCAGGTTCAGGATTCTAAGGGTTAAGAATTTAAGGCATAGCCTATCATTTTTAGCGAGTAGTATAGTGTAGTTTAAAATAACGGTAAACAGAGGAAATCACGTTAAGTTCATAGTTTGATTGAAACCAGGGTCATCTGGGCCGGGAGACTCTCGTTGGCTTAGAGCATCATTCCAGGGGTTACGAGAAGTGTCCGTTCAAATTTTGATTATTTTTTTCTTTTGTAATTAATATCATTTATATTTTCGTTACTTTATTTCAGATTATTATCATTACCTTTCATCACGTCGAAAAACTAATCACATATTATATTTGATTTAGAGAGTGTAATATATATGATCTTTTGATAAAACTGTAGTATGGATTCGCATTCTATGTTTTTGAACAAAAGTATAAATTGTAGGGGTGCGAGGTCAAAGCAAAACTCTTTTAAGGGTGCGGGAATAGAAAAAGGTTTGCAACACTGGCTTAGAGAGTCAAGTGACCAGGCGACTCCAGGAAAGTAGAATTATAATTTAATGGATTTAAGACTTGAAGCAGCTAGGGCCAGATGTGTTTTCCGTCTCCAATGGTCCACTCCCACGCGCAAGGCTGGTTAAGAATGTATCGAGGGGGGATGAATAAGGTATACATAAGAAAATATTTCCGTGTTCTTATATGATAACAAGAGCAAGATAGAATCCACGGAGACAAACAGAGACCCCACCTCCCAGAATTAGAGAGACACTCGACCCGAAAAAGAACAGACGCTTGATAGAGATTTTTGAAGAATTCAAGAAGAGGACCATGCAACAAAAGTAGTTTTTCAAATTTAACACTTAGAATTACAAAATATGATTTAATAGTTCCCATCTTATGGTATTTGTAATAACTGGTTTACGTAATGGTCTTTTTTAATTCTCAAAACCAAGCAATTAGAAACAAATTGTCTATGTGCTCAAATTCTTATGTACACATTATATATATATATATATATATATATATATATATATATAAGATTGTTGTAGTTCCGCAAAAGTTCCGGCAAAAGGTTTTGAATTTGTTTTGAATTTTGTTTTTGAATTTTTTTGCAACACGTGTTTCAGATTCTTCAAAATCCTTTTAAAGCTCATATGATCTGGTTCTGGGGTCATATATAGAAAAAGATTTTAAAGAATCTGAAACATGTGCCGCATCCAATAAGATAAATACGAAACCCAACAAAATTCAAACCATTTTGCGGATATTTATTATCAATATATATATATATATATATATATATATATATATATATATATATAGTGTAGGATTGGCACTGTTTCAGCTTTTACTGGAACGGTATGCCAAAGTGTGGTATTAATGGAATATATATATATATATATATATATATATATATATATATATACATCACACACACACACACACACACACACACACACATATATATATATATATATATATATATATATATATATATATACTAATGTATGTAGATACACCAAGGTGTATGTATGTATATGTGTAATTAACTGAAAAATACTTATATCATTTAAAGTAAAAGTCTTGAACAAGTGAATAGAAACGTAAGCCATAATAATAAGTTTAAATCGATTTTTATCTTTTAGGTTTTTTTTCTTCACTTTGACGTTGTATTTTCCTCTTACGTTTCTCTGTTAAACAACAACTTTTTTTTTCGCCAAACATCAACAATTTATAAGTAAAGTTATTGTTAAAACTGATTCATGGTTATTAATTATATCTTAGCGTACAATACAGTGCGGCACTGACCCTATTTGATGGCATATAAGACCGTCCATTTTTGTAGCTTATATTACAATAATTATGGAGCTGGGCTAGGTACAAGCTTGAGGAGACTATGGCACCTTGGTAAGCATTATAAGAGCCGGGAAATATATCTGAGCCATTTTTTTTTTGTTTTTGGAAAAAAATCGAGTCTTATATGACATTAAATATGGTAAAAAGAGAAAGAAAAATAAAGTCACTTTTTCAAGTGTGGCTGAAGACATTGAGGTAACAAAAAAAAAAAAAATGAAACAAAGAAAAAGTTCACCCAAGGTGTGAGCTACGTCAGGATGAATATATATAAAAAAATGGATGCTCTGAAAAAAAGTTTAAAAATGAACCGCTGTTAAAGTAAAAACTTTGTCCTTTAGGTTTTTTCTTCTTCTCTTTTTTTTTCTTGTGGAGTGAAGTGTGTGTGGATTGGGGGTAAAGGGAGGGGTGACTATGATAAACAGACTACCCCACGTGATGTCTTTGGGTCATGGTAAAAGTTGTCCGATCCTCGCCACGAGATTAAGTATCACAAATTTAGATTACTAGGATTGTTGGTCGCTGATCAGGTCTTTTTTCCTCCCATAATGCATTGCATTCTTCTTTTTTTTTTACTTTTTTTTTTTTCGTTGACTTGGTCAGTTCGACAAGACTGGAATCTTCACAGATATAAAGAAGACACAATTAATTGCTGAAAGGATACGTGGGGATTGTAGAACTGAGCGAAGATAATCCACTTCTCTGTCAACATATATATATATATATAATATATATATATATATATATATATATATATATATATATATATACCACGATTACTTTTCAGAGACGAAAAGGAGGCTTTATATTAGTCCAGGCAATAAGTTTAGTCCAGGCAATACAATTGTCCATTTTACATTTTGCCTTTTATTTTATATTTTTTCTTTATATCTTATTGTTTATTGGTTTGTTCCACCTGAAATAAAGAAAGACGAGAATATAATTCATGGTTATATATACATTTATATATAGATATAAATGGCAGTGTAGATAAAAATTAAAGAACAATATACAAACAATATGGTAGTAAAATGGGAAAATCAATCCGACAGAATGTGGAAAATATAGACAAAACACAAACACTTCTATATTTTTCACACACACACACACACACACACACACACACACACACACAGAGATATATATACATATGTACAATTGAATATATAGAAAATTATAAATAGATAAATATATATATATATATATATTTATATAATTGTTTATATATACAATTCATTGTTTCTTTTAAATTGCACATTTTATTTGTCTATAATCATTTGTTTGAGCACAGTAATATATCAAGTATTCCTATCTAATACAAATAATTTACCACATTTATATGGTTTCAAGTATTCCTATCTAATACTAATAATTCCTAGATAGTGAATTTTGATATATCCCATGATACAAGTAATAAACACCCATAAAATTCAGTACAGTAAATTTGGTAGGCAAAGAGTTATGTTCCATATTATTTACTGGCCATTTCTTTGAGATTATATGGTTTTCTTGAAGAAAATCTTTAACCCATCTTTGCTCTGTGAGAAGATACATAGTCATCCGAAAAATGCCGACAAAGTTTTGAAATAAATTAATTCTTGATGGATACTCAATTTTTTTAATAAACACATTTTTCTATTTAACCCATAGATGGGACTATAACAGGTATTACCAATTCGGGTCAGAGTGGACATGGGAGCAATAGTGATCAAGAGGTGCTCCACATTCCCCTAGACCTCCAGAACGGAACCTCACCATTAGATAGAGTTTAAAGTCATTCCCAGGACATTAAGACCCTCAGCCACCATCTTATAGCACAAATATGATAAAATGGGTTGGGGCTTGCCATAAGGGTAACAGGATTAGATTACAGAGTCCAAAATTTGTATAAATACTTCTGTATTGACGGTTGAGGTAATGATTTCCCTCTCCCCATGTCCTTTACATGACATACTGCTCAAAAGAAATCTAGTTGGAATAGGAATAGATCACTTTAAAAAAGGACAGGACATGATTTCTTTGATACGGAGTCGTTCCTATTGGTGATACCATCATTTTTTCTTCATAATTTAGTGATTCCATAATTTTTTCCTCTACATTATGTTGAAAAAATCACGATCATTATGACTGTATAACTTGGGCTCTAACAAAACGCTTGGAGAAAAAGCTAGATGGGAACTACACAAGGATGATACTTGCTGTTTTTTAAAACAAATTCTGGAAACAGCACTCTAAAACAGCAGCTGTACGGCAACGTACCCCCATTTCACAAACCATCCAAGTAAGACGAACAAGATATCCTGGGTACTGCTGGGGAAGTAATAATTAATAAGTGACGTTATTCTATGGACTTCTATGTTGGCCGACCAGCAAAACCAAAAACTGGGTATCGTGTTGAGGACCTGCCAAGTGCTATAATCGATAGGGTATTTGCCTGCACATCCCACTTATGAGGGCTGGACACAAGGTCTCGTTTTTACGTGGGCGCATAAAAATTGCGTCGATCTGGGGGGGGGGGGATGGCGCCGTGGGATCGACGCTATTAATTGTACTCTACCGGTCCAGAGGCCGAAGCACACTGGACCCCCAGCCGAGGCCGGGTGGATTAGGTAAGAATCAGAAGTGCTATAATCGATAGGAACTGATGGAGAGAGAGAGAGAGAGAGAGAGAGAGAGAGAGAGAGAGAGAGAGAGAGAGAGAGAGAGAGAAAATCCGTGTTGTCGGCACGCCTTGATGATGATGATGATGATGATGATGATGATGATCCATGTATTTAGAAAGTTTGGTTATCAAATAAAATAAGTTCTGTCTTAGATTTGGTCTTAGTCTATTTTTCATGTAGTAAAAATAACGGAAAAAAATATTTCTAAGAATGGTGAGTCCATTTTTTGGGCCAGGGGGTTGCATTCTCTTCGGACTTACCGAGTTTACAGGGAGGTACTCGGCATGCTCTTTTCATCATGGGGCGAGGCTTTAGGTAACAGTTTTTCCCGGCAAATTTTCCGGTTTTTCTCCAATTACACCAATAGAAACGAACCTGGTAACTTAAATCGCCACACTTTCCCCGACACTGCAAATAGAGATGCAAAGAGAACAATAGGTTAGACGTGTATAAAACACGAATCGTTGCTGTATTTTTGGTGGCTTTTTGTGCGACTCTCCTGCTTATATTTAATATTATATCATCAGGGCGTTAAGCTTAGGTACAATTACTGGTAGCCAACATTATATAGATAAACATTTGCTTACCAAATACCTTTATAAATAAGACATAAAAGATACAAGGTGCGACCAAAAACTATCAAGACTGGAGCTTTGAATCATTTGACTGAGTCATTGATTTTAACGACATCTCAAGCCGTTTAGGGTTATTTTATACCTAGAGGTAATGGAATCCTGTACATTGTACGCTTATATTTTATATTTACATTTTTGTGTAGTTGTTTTTAAAGAGATTTTTGTACTCATTTATATATCAATTGATTGATTGATTGAGAGATTGATTTTAACGGCATATCAAGCCGTCTAGGGTTATGTTATGCCTAGAAGCTATGGAAGCGCACATTGTACGTTTATATTTACATTTTTTGTGTATTTGTTTCTTAAAGGTTTTTTCATGAAATATCTATATATCAAGTATTCCTATATAAATAGAAATTATTTTTATTTGACTATAATTTTCATTTGTTCATTCAGTCCAATGATATCAATGACTGACTAATTACTTTTAACGGCATTTCATATTGCTATATGTTTCAATGTACGTTCATATTTACATTTTTGTGTAATTGTTACGTTAGAGATTGCACACACACACACACACACACACACATATATATATATATATATATATATATATATATATATATATATAATCATTGGTAAAGAAAAGGCTTAAAAATCGGTATTTAAGTCTTTTCTTAATCAATTATATTGCACCGTTCAATAATATTGAACATCAAGCTCCCAACTTGCATCTGAACAACTCTAACATTCCGCAGTTGGAAGAACTTAGAATCATCCTAATACCACCTTACTTTGTAACCCATATACGGATTGACATTTTCTCGATTTGTTTAGCCTTACATTTGATATATCCCCACCTAAATTCGTTAATTATTAACTAATTCATTTTCAAAATTAGGTATGACTTCAATTAAGCACATAATTGAAAAAATAGTAGGCTAAAAGGCCATATAAAAAATAAACACACTGTTTGTTTACTTACTTTCATATATATATATATATATATATATATATATATATATATATATATATTGGATTGATATATATATTGACATTTTTGTTACAGACTTAGTCTTGTAGAGTGAGTGGCAGTTAACAAAGAAAGACACCTTTTAAATTAAAGGTTTTTGGAGAAACACAGGTTTGTGCAAGTGCAAACTTAGCTCCGGTTTATTTCTATTGTTTCCTAAACTGAACATTAATCTCAATTGTAAGGTTTAATTATGTGGAGGATATTAAAAGAAATATAACGAGAAAGCTTTGCATTATATCAAAATAAGAATTTCGCCCCTTATCAAAAATAGTTTCAGAGGTGCTTCAATCAATATAAAACTTGCTAGAATAATTGTGTTGAATTGCCAGGATAATTGTATTGAAGAAAGTTAACGCTTCCTTCATTGTTCATATCTGTTTAGGTATATATAACTCCAGTCTTGATACTTTTTGAATATACTTTGTATTGTGAGAATAATTGAATTTCATTCATTGTTCATTTCTGTCAAGGTAAATACTGCTTCAGTCTTGATACTTTTTTAACATACTTTGTACTTTGTATTGTAAGAAGAATTACATTTCATTCATTGTTCATTTCTGTCAAGGTACATACAGCTTCAGTCTCGATACGTTTTGAACACTGCTCATATTTTGAAGAAAATTAATGTTTCATTCATTAATTATTTCTGTCTTATTAACTACAACTTCAGTTTCAATACTTTTTTAAACAAACCTAATGTTCTTTTGCAATTTTCAAGAAGAAAGAAGTGTCTTATATGCTATCAAGTTTGCTGTTTCATGATTCTATGATGTTATAAAATCGTATGGGAAATTTTGGGAATAAAATGATACAGAAACGATACAATCTACTTACAGACTTACAGAATAATGAGCTAATTTTGACCATATATATATATATATATATATATATATATATATATATTATATAATGTGTGTGTGTGTGTGTGTGTGTGTGTGTGTGTGCGTGTGTATGTGTGTGTGTGTTTTACATCTTTACTTTTCTTGTGTCTTACAGAGAACTGAGAATGAATAAAAGTAAATACACAATTTCTGTTCAAAAGTAACCATTAAAACGATTATCATCATCATCATCATCATCATCATCATCATCATCATTAGGTCACGCTGACAGCACGGATTCCCATGACCCTTTCGCCACCTGTCCCTATCGGTCATCGCCACTTGCATGTCTTCCGCACGACATGCATAATCTGCACAGAGCGATTGATGTAGGTTTTTGGTGATCGACCTACACGGTGTGTCCATGTGTAGATATCCACTGGAGAATTTCACTTATGAGTTCGTCCTTGCTTCCCCAGCATTGTCCAGCATAAATATCACCATTTCTCTAGATTCTACTAAAATAAGTTATACATAAAGATATTCTCAATTTAAAATTCTTTCTAATGGAATAAAGTTTATAAACATTGAATGATCTAATGAACTTTTGTTATATGTGATTTAGACTTTTGACAAGGTTGTCAATATCTGCAGAAGTTCATGATAATTTCTAAAAATGATAGAGAAAGATATTGATGTACGTATTTACCCATCCCCAAGGTCAATTAAAAAAAAGGTGTATAATTGGTTTTAATTCAGTTTTCCTTCTTCTAGATTGGTTGCCTAAGCAACGCTAAAAAACCCAGTTTTTTTTACTATTTACACAAAGCTGAAGGAGAACAGGTAGATTCATGCATTTCCTAGGGCCATTAGCGTCAATGAAGTGTAAACAGCTTCGTTCAGGATTTGAAATCGGGTCGCCGATTCCATTTCGAACGACGATAACCGTTACGATAAGCGTACCTCCTATATCAAACCCCTCCGCCACGAGTCGGATGTGAGACAAAGTCAATTTTTAAGCGGAATACAGCTGGTTTTCCTTCTCCTTGACTGGTTGTCTAACCAAAGTTAAAGAACCCAATCAGCCCTATTATTTAACCCATAGCTGGAGGAAGAACAAATGGATTCATGCCTTTCCTCAAGATTATTAGCGCGAAGTGAAACGCACTTAGCTTCGTCTAGAATTGAACTCTGATCGTTGAGTCCAGTTCCTGTGACGATAACCGTTACGCTAAGCGCATCTCGTATACCAAATCCCTCCACTACGGACCGAATGTGACACAAGGTCAAATTTTGAAGCTGAGCGCACCTAGTTTGAATTAAGAGTTTTCTTTTTTCCCAACCAAATTTAAAGAATCTATAGCTGGCGGAAGAACAGGCGGATTCATGCCTTTTCCCCAAGTGTATTAGCGCGAAGTGAAACGTAATCAGGTTCGTCCAGAATTTGAACTCGGCCCATCGAGTCCATCTTTCAAGACGATAACCGTTAGGCAACGTGCCTCCAATTATAATTCGTGTAGTGGGACAATTTTTATCGTCCCCCAGTAGTACCGACAAAGCACGTGCCGTAAGCAACAATAACATCGACCAACTTGCAAAAGAGAAACAAGTCATAAGTACAATATTAATTGCTAACAGTGGGGACCAACAGGTAGTCTTGAAATTAGAGCGGTTTCGGCGGCGTGTCTTGTCCACATCACTTGAACAAAATGTCAGATGACATAAACGCTGGTGCCATCAAGTGCAACATCTCCTCTCTCTCTCTCTCTCTCTCTCTCTTTCTACCATCGCTTGTCGCTGTTCCACTGGTGCGTGGGATAAGTGGTGTGGGTCGGAAATGGGTGGTGTAAGAAGATGGGGGGGATGATAACTCCTGGTGGGGATGGAGTGCGAATCGAGGGTTCCGTCTCGCCTTGCTTTTAAGTTTCATCGTCCCCTTTTTATTTATTACTCGAAAAAAAGGCCCCAAGGACATTTACTCCCCCACCCCCACCCGTTAATTTTTCACGAGGGAAATCTGTAAAACAAGGCGTTGTCAGAGTCAACTCAACGACGTTTGACAGTAGAGGAATGTTTTTGAGGATTCTTATTTTTCTTTCTTTTTTTTTGTAATTTACTTGAAAAAAAAAAATCTCGTTATATAAACTGTACTGGAAAAAAAAATTAAAAAAATTGACCGCTTTAATTTCGCAGGACGCACCGAAAGTAAGCTTGTTAGAGAGCTGAAAAAGATATGGAACATAAAACTGACTGTGATACCAATCCTATCTGGAGCCCTTGGAACAGTTGCCAAGAAATCGGAAAAGGGTATCGATTAACTGGAGATTAAAGGAAGAATTGAAACCACGCAGACCACAGCATTGCTATATTGGCTAGGATATTTAGATGAGTCCTAGATTTTGCTGTCACTGACAAAATATTATTAGGGTTCCCGAGTTCGACAAGAAACCACTGAAAAAGTCGGGAGGGCATATCGACCGAAACAATAAAACTGAGGACAACAGTCCGAAGAATCTAAATAATACAGTTTTATTTGGTTTTATCGTTAAGACATTATGACATTACACTGTATGTTTGTAAATAGAATATTTGACTGATTAAAAAAACTTTCAGCGTTAAATGTTAATCATAATTATATTGTAATTAAAGAATTATTAACTTCTAAGCATAACTTAAATTTAGAGTACAGCCTCGGAATCTCAGGATTTGTTGGCCTACCTGACGAGCTCGCCTGATCGTCGTTTTGGTTGCTTCCGTGACGTTATGTCCCAGTTCAAACTTGTAAAGCCTAACATCTCCAATTAGATTACGTTGCACATTCATTTGTGTGGCTTTCAATTCGCACACTGTGTGAAGTAATGCACAACGTGTCAGGGCACCAACTATAACGGTACTACAAACAGCATCGGGTATCTACAATGGCTCAAACTCCATTGGTTATGTTATATACACAAACTCACACATGCCAAAATATTGCAAAACTTTTGACTCACCATTGTATATCTATTCATTGTTGTCTACATATTTTAGTATTCTGCATCCCACGAATGGTAATTTAGTGAGAAATCGAGGATATATTGTAGCCTACCTCCCGATATAAATGGAGTACAGTGTTTACAAGAATCAAAACAGTTCATATACATAGCCGTTTGTTGAGAATTTTGGAGATATAAGGTGTGTGTTAAAAGCCCAATCCTACTTATAGACTCGGCCACAATCATGTGATCTACCTCTTGGCCAATCACTGGTAGTACTCTGAGGTTGATACTATACTTAACCGACCCTGCGGGCCATAACTACGTTGACTTTCATTGACGACGGACATAGGGTTAAATCACTGGACCTTTACCAATACGCAGGATAGGACTTCTACGCTCACCAAAGGATTCCATAACTCAGGACTTACTTTAAGCCCTTTTCAACTGGCCAAGGATGGCATTTAAAAACTTTACACCGTTGCAATAAATCATAATTATATTTTTTTGGAGGATTTTTTTTTATAACAATGTAAATGGGGAACTCTAAGTGTGTTGTTAGTTTTCAGGTCTCTGCGATGTTCAGTTCTTTTCTTTAAATTTCTATAAGTTTTGACGATGTATTTTTAAGGCATTGCTTACAAACTATTTTTTAAATTCCTACTTGAGATATGATATCAATTTTTTGTTTAATACTGAATAAAATTTAAATTATTTTCGAGGTGTTTGTTACTATATTTACGTTGGTTTAGATTTCTTTAGAGATTCTTGGTTATGGCGTTTGTTGGTAATATCATACACCTAGTGTTTGCGTTGTTGTTTAATTTATTTTTCTTTTCTTTTCTAGCTTTGTTTATTTTGTATTCCTTTCTTTTAGCTTTGTATACAAAGTGTTTTAGGATAATGAAGGAATTTCAAGTGTTTTCAATGTAACTTTCTTCTGGTAGATACAGGGGATGGAAAATTCAAAAGGCTCATAAATAGAAACTTTTAGATCTTCCAGAATCTATGATTCTACACCTTGCGACTTTTTCATACCAGTTTTTAGTTTGAGTTTGAGTGACAACAAGTCTCCTTAGGTATCCATGAATCTTCTGAGTAACATAGCTGATTTTAGTAGTGTTGTGGTCTGGATGGTTTCAATTGTTCCTCAAATATCCAAGTTCTTGGGGACTGTTCCAAAGGTCCAAACTCCGATTTGTATTATTATTATTACCTTCAGGTTCCATATTTTTCAGCTTTCTAGCAGGGTCCATGTATTTGTCCAGATTTTTGCCTTCTACTTTCACTATGCTGGCATAGAAGAATCCACTAGATGATGAGTTCTTTTCTTCTTGTTAATTAACTCTAGGTTTGGTCTTCTGGACAAGACTAGGTGATTCGTTTATATCTCAAAGTCCTAATTTTATGAATCTCATTTTCTAGGACAGATTCTGCTTTGTACATATACCATTTACCAGTATGGTCAAATTTTAATCTCTTGCACAATTCTTAGTGGATCACCTTTCCATCCAGTCATGCCTACTCTTGTATTCCATTTGTGTCAGTTTGCTCCATTCGCTTATGTAATTAACTATTTCATTTGTATCACTTAATGATGCACTTGCTATTCTTTTACGTACTATCACTTTTTAGTCGTCGGGGTGGTCTAAAGTCGGTATCAGCTAGACAGCGAGGGAGTCTATCCCCTTTTCACTAGCGCTAGACCAAGGAGATTATTTTTAGCTTCTGATGTGGAGTACCACACCAACCATCAGTTCTTCACTTTACCGCACATATCCTGTGCTACTCATACGCTGAGTTATCGAGGGTCGGTATCGAGCCCGGAACCTTGTGTTTGTCGGACGTGCTACCGACTAAGCTAAACCGGCCATATCACTTTTTACTTTGATATAATTAATTCGTATGACATCATTTCGTGTTGCTATTGAGAGAGATTCTCTCTAAGTTTTCCCTTTATCATTATTTCACTCCATGCGAGTTTTTCAGCCCAGTATTCGCTGGTGGTCTTACGCTGGAATCTAATTGACAGCAAGTCTCCTCTGGTCACCAGACTCTTCTGAGTATTCTAGCCGATCTTAACAATGCTGTTGTCCGGATGGTATCGATTCTTCCTGATTTCCAATTCCTTTAGTCTTTTTTCTAAACTCTTGGGGGCTGTTCCAATGGTAACAACTACAATTGGTACAATCTTCTATCATCATGTTCTACAGTTTTTCTTTTCAATTCTCTTGCAATGTCTAAGTATTTATTTATCTTTTTTTTTCATTTTCTCTCTGCCGGGATGGCTAAATCAACTAGATGTTCTTTTTTTCTGGTTAATTAGCACTGAGTCTGATTTCTGACTGGAATTAGGTGATCGGTATATATCTCAAAATCTTAGAGAATTTTATGAGTCTCACTCTCAAAGATTCTTCTTCTTCTTCTTCTTCTTCTTCTTCTTCTTCTTCTTCTTCTTCTTCTTCTTCTTCTTCTTCTTCTTATTATTATTATTATTATTATTATTATTATTATTCAAAAACATAAATTTTAACTATTTCCGCAACTTTTTCAAATAGCAATGTGCGTTCACCTTTTAAATCTTATTAATCGATCCTAAATAAGATTTTTGAAAAATACAAGCAAATTATTTTTATTATTTAATAACTAAATTCTAAATCACAAAACATCACCAAATGCATGTCATGTTATACTGACTACAATACAATTGACAAGTTGCATAATATGCCAAGTTTTAACTAAAAAACAATCAATTATAAGGAAATTGTTAGTTTGTTCAAATACTTATACAGTACCGTTTATATATAAAACCACGGTGTATTTTATACATAAATACGTGGATCTCTACGTAAGCCTCTCCCAGATACCGTGTTTCCCCAAAATAAGATAGGGTTTATATTTATTTTCACTCCGAAATATAACACTAGTGATTATTTTCGGGGGATCTTGTGTGTCTGCGTCATATGATGTGATTGTGAAAAATGATTATATTAAAATCATTCTGCAAAATCACGTTAGATCTTATTCTGTAGATTGGTCTTATTTTCTGGGAAACACGGTACTTTATGTCTGCTCGGGCCTCTATTTTGTCCATTTTAGATTTGTCGCAAACCCCTCACCTTTCCTGCACGGAAATTAAAACAGAAATCTGAATTAAATTTTCCTATGGGAATCACGTAGTGTAATGGTTATCGTTGCAGGCAATGGACTGGGTGACCCTAATTCAAACACTGGGCGGGGCTGTTTGCATTTCACACAGTGCTAATACCACTAGGAAAGGTATAAAGCCAATTCATCTCCCTCTAGCTATGGGTAAATAGTAGGGCAGGTTGGGATCTTTAACTTTGGTTAGGCAACCAGTCTAGGAAAAGGAAAACTCTGAATTCCAACCCATTAAACTCCACTTAAAAAATAACCTTATGTTGCATCCTACTTGTGTGGAGGGGGTGGTAAATATATAAATTAGTTTTTTTTTCTAGTTTTATAAGAATTGTCTCTTCTTTTTGGGTGAGGCTTAAAATTTTATGATCGATCATCGTAGATACCCTAAAACATTCCATTGGGCGCGAGAAGCGTTCGTTCAAATTTAGATTAAATATTTTTCTTTTTGTATTTAATATTATTTACATTTTTGTTTCTATATTTCAGATTATTATTATTATCATTTAGAAGTGTGTAGTATGGATTCACATTCTATATTTTTGAACAAAAGTATTGATTGTAGGGGCGTGAGTTCAGAGCAAAACTCTTTTAGGGGTTGCGAGGTTAGAACAAAACTCTTTTAAGGGTTGCGAGTTAGAACAAAACTCTTTTAAGGGTGAGGGAATAGAAAAAGGTTGAGAACCATTGCTCTAGAAGCTGGATGAAGTTACATGTTCTTTCAGATAATTTCTAACAGCCAAAGCCATGTAATCAGAAGGAAACTGTCTGTTTAAATACTTTTGAGCAATACTGTCTATATAAAGTCACTTTGTATTTCATATACACTAGATTTTATATACACAATAATGCATACGCCCTCTAGGCGCAAGTATTTAAGTTTTAATGTAATGAAACATTAGATTAGTTTAGAAAGACTAATGAAACTAAATAAGAGCGAATGTAAAAATACTACACTTATTTTAATGTCATTTTAATTGATTTCTATATAAAATTATATATTGGATTGCTTTTAATACATTTGAAAATAACATTTAGAAATAAGTAACAGCAAATAATTATTTCTTAAACCCAGTTTTGTTAAAATCATTATGCAAATCATTCCCACCATATACTATGTAAATCTTTATTTTTTAGAGATATATAACACATATTTCATCATTTTAAATGCATTTATAACATGGGGCTTCAGGGGCCTGTGGGTCCGGTGGCTTCGGCCACTGGACTATTAATGTAAATCAACAGCGTGATCCCAGTGGGCCATCCCCCAAGCAACACCTGTTCCTTTGATTTAAAGGGACAGGGCTGGTGTTATTGCTCAGTGCCTGAGGCGCCCAGTTGAGGGCGAATGCCGACGGGATCTACGCATTTTTTGCACCCCCATCCCATGAGCTTCGGTTCGTGGGTGGTCCCACATTCAAAAGACCTTGTGTCACATCCGCATACGTGGGATGCGAGATAAACACCTTAATGACATGGGCAGTTTTGTGGCAAATCTATCTCAGCTAGATTTTAATAGAGACACCTCCAATAAATATGATGGTAATTACGATTAGATAATTACTATTTCATAATCGTTGAGAATATAACTTGAATAATTAAGGCAATTGTGATGTCAGTGGTGACGTAGTTTCAGTTACAGACAGACAGTTACACAATCTCCATCATGATAAGATAAGTAGATACACTAAAATATGAAAGAAGTTAAATTTTCTTCCAGATAAATTGAGGTTCAATTTTTATAAACAACAGTTTTGGCCTAGGTGCTTGTCTTGGCAGTCATTCTTACCCTGCTCCAGGCTGAGGTTTTCCAATAAGATTCACATAAAGGCGTGTGGCATTCCCGACGCAGAGGGGGCGTCTTTAAGTGCTTGCAGTAGCGCCGTCGAGTAATCTTGTGGGTCATGCTGTTGTAGCAGACGATTCGTCGCTTTTGTATGGAGACGTTGTCCCGAACGCAGCGCCGTGGAATGCACTGAAAAATAAAATGATTAAAAAAATAATCAAGTAATAACGAGGACGACAAAGAGTTCTTACACTTAAAAAATAAAGAAGAAAAATAAACAGCAACAATGACAACTGGTGCATAAAAAAAGAAGGCGAGAAAGAAAGAGAAAGAAAATACAGAAAAAAAGAAAAAGAAAACAAAAAAAGAGTAAGTAGAAAAGACCCCCAGTAAATAGAAGCGTTAAGTAAACAAGGGTATGACTAGACAAACCCTAAGATCGTCTTAGAGTTCTATACAAACGAAACAACTTCATATAAAGAAGGTGGCATTGCGGGTGAGCTCAATGATTAAAGAGCGGGACTGCATAACAAAAGTACACCCATTTGTCTGAATTTCTAAAAAAATGAGACTTGATAATTTGCATTATTTAGATTTTACAGACTGTTGTGTTAATCTTTATTGCTATTGTCAAGTTAGGCACATGATGCAAAGTTTTATGTGACAATCGTCAGTAGGTGGCAAGTTCAATCCTGACTCCGGGCGAAAATAATATAGACTACGAAAAATAGTTTAACACTTGTATCCGGTCATAGTTAACTGAATGAGAACAATCTACCCCAATGGATTGAATAAAGGGTTCGGTTCAAAGTTCCGTGAAGGCTCTCGATTACGACATGAAGTCTCCTGAGTTTAATAAAGAAGGTTCACGAATCCTACAAGAAACACCCGAAGAAGGCCGGAGGGCACATTGGCCGAAACGTAGCGTATATAACAATAAAGATGTGGACAAAAGCTCGAAAAATCTAAATAATACAGAAGTACACTTATTACGCACTTAAATCTTTTTTTTTAGATATTTATTTTTAATTTAAAAATCAACATTTTTATCAGTAGAAATAAGTTCCTTTTGAGAGAGTCTTTCACCAAAAATAATCTTGAACGAGTTTAGAATGTTTTTGGTCTGTTGTATTTCAGTTTGACACAGCTTGTTTGTAAATCAAATAGCATACATGTAGTTCATAGTAAGATACCAGCAAGCCAGTTCGAGATAAAATGAGTTGCGCTTAGCTTCGTTCGATCAATTCGTATCTCACGAAAATGTCTTTTTGTCAATCGATCTCATTTTCTTTTCTATCTATCTATCTACCTTAACGTAGAAATCACTGGTTCCCGCTAGATCCCCGAAGTTAAGCAACGATGAGCCTGTTCAATACTTAAGTGGTCACCCAGTCAATTATCTATCTATCTATCTATCTATCTATTTATCTATTTGTTTTGTATGATCTTTTCACTCTTTCTTACTATCTTTGTATATCATTCTCAATTTTCTTCTATCTATCTATCTATCTATCTATCTATCTATCTATCTATCTATCCCAGTCTCTTCATATCCTTCTATCAATGCGAAACTATAGGTCCTCTTCTCCTATGTGCACATGGGTGTAGATACAAGCGTGCCTGAATGTTAATGTATGCACACCCCCACCACAATCATCATCACCATCATCATCATTTCTAGCCGCCCGTTCCTATCGGTCATTACTCTTGGCAAGTCTTCTAGACGGCATCCTGTGTCTATGAAGTGCAGATCAATATAAGTTTTTGTTTGTTGGCCAACACCGGCGTGTCCATGTGTAGGAGTCTTATCTATCTATCTATCTATCTGTTTTGTCTGATTCGTTCTCTATTTCTTTCTATCTCTGTATATCGATCTCAACTCTCTCTCTCTCTCCCTCTCACTCTCTCTCTCCTCTCTCTCCTCTCTCTCTCTCTCTCTATATATATATATATATATATATATATATATTATATATATGATCATTTTTGTACTTTTACTCTCTGTAATTTGTATATCGATCTCAATTTATATCTATCTATCTATCTATCTATCTATCTATCTATCTATCCAACAGAAATAAGAGAAACCAAGAAAGTTGTTTGTTTTACGGCATATCAACCTTTTTCGAGTCATTTAATGCAGAATCCAACATGCTCATCGCTGCTTAACTTCTGTGATCTAGCGGGATCCGGTGGTTTTAGCGTGACTTGACCGTAAGAGAGAGAGAGAGAGAGAGAGAGAGAGAGAGAGAGAGAGAGAGAGAGAGAGAGAGAGAGAGATATCTAGCTCAGTCTGCTCATATCTATCTATCTATCTATTTATCTAACTTGAGCGAAGTTTATCCGTTCAATTTCCGAAGGGCTACTGTGTTTAAAGAAATCTTATACAACTATGACTCTTTCTATTACTTAGACTGTCGGCCCTATTTGATGCCATATAAGACCCTTCCCTTTTCTCGAAGATGAGTAAAAGAATATCTGCCAGGTCTTATATGAGAAGTTTCGACATCTGGTAGGCTAATGTTTACTCAGACATCGTAAACTGGCAATACGTATACCTAGGATGACTTCATAATATTGTGATATTAAATGTAAATAAAGGGGGGGGGACTTATAGGCGATCACATACGGTAATTATACGCCTGTTCGTTGTTTTGCTCAATTGTCATCTGTCTCATTTGACGTCATTTATATTCAGACGCGCTTCGTTAGGCACGTGACGCGTTCCTCTCCGATGAGAACTTGTCATGTTGAGAAGATGAAGACTTGTAAGCAATGTTTACAATGAAGCGAGAGAGAGAGAGAGAGAGAGAGAGAGAGAGAGAGAGAGAGAGAGAGAGAGAGAGAGAGAGAAGAAGAAGAAGAAGAAACATCCGAAGAAAAACCATAAGTAGAAAAAAAGAAGAAAACAGAAGAAAACAGAAGAAGAAGAAGAAGAAGAAGAAGAAGAAGAAGAAGAAGAAGAAGAAGAAGAAGAAGAAGAAGAAAAGACACAGGAGAATTATTTATCTTTCTAAGTAGATCAAAAAATGAAATTGCCGACCCCACAAATACCTTAATTGGGAATCTGGGTACAAATGAACAATAACGCAAGAGATAATATCATTAGAATCACATTTTACGTATAAATAGCATTAGATGTCGGAAACTCCCGAAGTAACCTAACCCTAACTCTAACACTAACCCTAAACTTTAAACTAACACTAATCTAGCGTCTCAAAGGCTTCGGGTATTTCCATGAAATAATGAAATATAATGCTTTTTATACATAATCTATTGATATTATCTTTTGCGCGCTATAGTGCATTTGTATCGGAATCTGAACCAAAGCTAATTTTTAATTATTTATTTATTATTTTTAATTTCTAAATGAAGCATTGATAGTTATTTATATCAGTTTTAAGTCATGGCAGGGATAATTCATTGATACTGGTGCTACGTAACCTAGTACAATCTGTCACAGATATTCAAGTCTATATATAATTTATTTCATCGATTATTATACATTGAGTTCTTTTTAGGGATTTACATAAATCCTTGTATGAGTATATATGTTTGCACTTACAAGAGTATACAGTATGGTTGTACAGTGAGATTTCGATGATCTCAAATAGAATCATCCCTTACTTACCAGTCACACACACACACACACACACACACACAACACACATATATATATATATATATATATATAATATATATAATATGGAAGCGCGTGGTTAGGCAACCGGTCTAGGAGAAGGAAACTCTGAATTCAAACCTGTTGAACTCTGCTTAAGAAATTGACCTTGTGTCACATCCTGCTCGTGCGGAGGGTTGGTATATATATATATATATATATATATATATATATATATATATATATAAAATGTTGTTCTGGTTTGAACGGGATAAAATTCAATATTTTAAAAAAGAAGGCCTGCAAAATGTATTATGTTTTCAGAAAAAAATGTATTCTTTTTATCTTACACACACACACACACACACACACACACACACACACACACATATATATATATATATATATATATATATATATATATAAATTAACTGTGGAGAATTCGCTGATTTGGTTATACGTACGTCCTTGTTTCTCATCTGGCAATAGTAATGACATCGATAATTATATCATATTGAAGAAATAAATGATCTTCTCATCTACCATCAGACATATTGCTTTTCTTTTTTCAAGAGAGACGAAAATTGTCTTCATGCCATGTCTCATACCCGATTTTTATGCTACGTTCCCATCGTTTTGTTTTATTTTAACCAACTTGTAAATACAGAGCTAAATAAACATGCATCACTTTACTATGATAATAGGAAAATGACGTCGTTTCTACTTGCACCGCCATCGCTGCTCTCAGACACGCATGCACTGGAGAGGTAGGATGTGTTGTAAAAACAAACGAACCCTAGGCAGTCGGACATTGTAGACAGCGAAGAGGATTGTGGGATAGCATGTAGAATTCGGCGAGGGTATACATAGACCTCAAGTAGGAGGAATGTTATGTTTAGAGATTAATTTATTGAATAAAATTTACTCGCTTACCGATTGTTTTGTGTTACTGTTTATTTTGAGTGGAAAAGGTCTATTGTCTGAAAATGCGTTAGAATAATGTTTATCAAGACTTCTCTTTGCCAGTTTACAGAGTGCTTGCGGCAATCTAGAGAAGAAGAAGAAGAAGAAGAAGAAGAAGAAGAAAAAGCAAAGCGTAATCGAGACAATACAGAAGAGGACGTAAAGAGAGGAAGAAGATAAAAAAAGGGGAAAGTGAAAAAGAGGATAAAGCAAAAAAAGGGGAGATGGTGAAAAGTAGATTTTAGTCAAATTCTAACCAGGAATGTTCACTATATTAAGTTCAATCTATGAGATTAGAGGAGAGCCCCTATGGCATAGTGGTTAACGTGCTCGACTGCGACATCGTAGTAAGTTCGATCTCCAGTCGCACTAATACGTTCACTTTCTCTCTGAATGTTTGAGATGAGGCTTGATGATTAGTATTATCTTATAATTCGTTATTCGGACTATAGTCCCCATCTTTATTGTTATTTGTACAACGTTTCGGCCGATATGCCCTCCGGCCTTCTTCAGGTATTTCTTGTCGGACTCGGGAACCTTCTCGGACTCGGGAATCTTCTTTTCGAACCCGGGAACTTTCTTGTCGTAGTCGGGAACCTTCTTGTCGTATTCGGGAGCCATCAGGAAACTTCGAACCTAACCCTTTATTCAGTGCTCGGCGGTATCCTGTTCTCATTCCGCTAACCATGGCTGGGGTAGGAGTTGTGTTAATTATTTTTCTATGTCTCTGCCTCTACTCAGGATTGAACCCGGTATCCAGAGATAACTGTCACTTAGAACTGTATTAACCTAACTACCTTATCCACTAGGCCATGTGTCCAATTGCATATCGGCCGAAACGTTGTACAAATTACAATAAAGATGGGAATAATAGTCCGAATAACGTAGATAATACGTTCACTTTCGTTCATCCTTGCAAAAGGTATGAGTCCCTACATCCCCTTAGTTATAGGTTAGATGGTACCGCTACTGTTCTCCAACAAGGAGAACTTTGGCATTTAATGACCCACAAAGGTTGATATGCCATTAAACAAAGTAACCAGAACTATGGAATTTATACACTACTGGCTACTGTTTGAGTCTTACGGAGTACCCCGATGATGTGCCTTTGCGCCAGTCTAAACTAAATAGTAAATATCAAGAGTACTTACCATAGATAACATGGACAGCGCTCAAGTTGCCTGTAGTATTACATAATTCGTGGGTAGCCTATGAATTATGTCTGTAAGTGTAGTAAGATCCAAATAACAGTATGGTAAATGGAAAGTTACCATTAACGTTATAAGAAAAAGTGATTGACTGGCAGTTCACCTTTCTCTGACGTCGATTTCTGATTGGCGAGCGTGAGAAGGGGAACTTGCTTTGTTAGATTTTGGCCGTTAGTCAAAGGGACTAGAGGCGATGTTCGTCTGTCCCAAGATGCCAGCTTCTCACCGTGCGGTTATAAAACCCTTTTGGACGAATAAAGACGTCTTGTAAAATAATCAAGTCTTGTTCATTTATTAGAAACAACGAAATGAGCACAGACAACCCAGCCCAGCAGAAGGAAGGAATCAGCCCAGAAAAAGAGGATGGCAGCGACGAAACAGAACCCCCAGTAAGAACTCCTCTCCTCTCTCATCTCACCATTTATATACCCGTTATTAAGTGGGTATATAACATGTAATACGGTTTGGTTTGGTTTGTTTTGTTTTACGGCATATCAACTTCGGTGGGTCATTTAATGCCGACAAAGTTGTGAAATAAATTCATTCTTGATGCATAATACAATTTTGTTTATAAACTCATGTTTTTCTATTCAACCCATAGATGGGACCCTAACAGGTACTACCACTCCGGGTCAGAGTGGACCAGGGAGCAATAGTGATGAAGGGGTGCTCCACATTCTCCAAACCTCCAGAACTGGAACCTCACCATCAGATAGTTTAACGTCATTCCCGGGACATTTAGACCCTCAGCCACCGCCTTCTAGCACCCATATGATAAGAAGGATTGGGGCTTGCCATAAGGGCAATAGGGTTGGGTCAATCATATAGGTGCTTGGGCTTGACGTGGCCAGCCGATTAATCTTTTATCTTTTATCTATTTCTTCATCTTCTCCCTGCTTCTTGACCGGAAGACCTCTCTGGCGCCCCATCGTGGTGTAATAGTTAGTAAGTTGGTCTCGCAGATCAATTACTAATGAATAGTGAGTTATATCCTTGCCGGATACCCTATACTTGCGACTTTGTGTTACATCCTATTCATGGCAAACTGGTTGGGTAAATAGCTTGGTGTCACATCATTGTTTAATAGTTAGGAAGTTCGTTTCGCAGATTAATTAGTAATGAATTGCGAGTTCTATTCTCGTCGGATACGCCATACTTGCGACTTTGTGTCACATCCGACCCTTCTAAAATCTGAAATTACCAACTCGTGACTCAGATACGTGACCCCCCCCCCCCGACAGGAAGCTTACGTGCAAATGTGCTAGGCGCATAGATCGATTGATAAGGTCGAAATAAAATGCACACGGGCAGACGGCCCTCGTAGACAGGAATGTTTGGACCGTTTTCCCGATCAGCGGTGCCGAATATTTTTTTCATCACTCGATTGTGGAATAAGATAAGCCGGATTACATCGCTTCAACAGCGTTCTACAGCATCCCCCAGCTCACTATCACGGCCATAAACGGGCACGGGAACTACTCGTTTCCACCACATTCTTGGCTCCTGAGAGACGTGCACTTTATCAGCTGATCAAAAAAGAAAATATATATATATATATATATATATATATATATATATATATATATATATCGTAAAGTCGACAGTTACCAAGTTCCTTTTCGTCTTTGTGCATTTGTCCTTAACAATGCTCCGTTTATTCTCGGTTGCCTTTGTGCAGTAGACAGAGAAAAAGAAAGAAAGAAAAAAAGAATTTAAAATAATTCTAAATAACTTAACACAGCTGATCAGGTCTCGTCAAGTCGTATAATTCTGCAGCGATAAGACTTCTGTAATTCCGTCTCTTATTACATCAAGCAGATTGTTAAGAAAGAAAAAAGAAAGGTTCAGTCTGCTAATCTAAAACTTTAATCTAAATTCAGATATTAGATATCCAGATCTATACATTAATACACATGTTCCTGTAATCATCTTGCAACGCCCTCTGGTTAAAAATGAAAAAATGTAAATCCTGATTATCCGGGTCTTATTCAGTGATGTGTTAGACAGCAAATTTGTTTGGCTGGTGAGAATTCGCTAGTCCATCGGGAAATGTTTGGGAACGACAGAATATTATATTTGTGTTGTCTCTGTCTGTCTGTCTCTCCTGGAATGCAATTGAAAACAAAGTTCTGTACCAAAACTTTTCTAGACTAGAATTTTACAAAGAATCCAAGGGTGGTATTTATATTTACACCTGAATTTATTTGGTATCACTAGAAACCAAATTACCTGCTATATGAATTTATTTGGGATCACTAGAAACAAACTACCTACTATATGAGAAAATAGAAAAAATGCACTTGCATTAATGATAACACTATTAATATTGCGCCTCACTCCTTTCAAAAAGTATTATTATTATTATTATTATTATTATTATTATTATTATTATTAGCAAATATATACACCCTCCGGGTGCAAGTATTTAAGTTTTGAGATAATAAAATATCATATTAAATTAGAAAGGCTAAGGAAACTGAATAAGAATGCAGATAAAAAGATTTGGAACAGAGGGGGTATGATTGAAAAATAGAATAACTTTGAAACTAACTCTTCCATCATTTTCAATTACTCCCGTCTTTCATTGGTAAATTTTCCTAATTAAACTGTTTAGTTAAAATAGGAAGTAAAGAATAAAATTACAGTTATTTCATCTTGTTAATGGATTTCTTTTAAGATTTATCCCCGAGATGTTTGCTCATATTCAATAAGATAAAACCAAACAATTAGAAACCAATAATACTAAGCATATATTTATTAAAATCAAATTTTTAAGATCAATATGCAAATTAGCCTTCCCTTTCACACTGTAATCCACTATTTTGTTGTATATATGAATGTAATTGCATGTTTTTAGTATGTAGATATGGTCAACAGTCTTAATGATGTAAAACAATTTTATTAATAATTGAGGTTTAAATAAGAATAAAATCATAGAGAATGTTATGTAAACAACAAAGAGAATTGTGTCTTGTATAGTAATATAGTTTCGGTTACAGACAGAAAAACACAATCTCCATTATAATAAGATTAGTAGTAGTAGTAGTAAATGGTGGTTGACACGTACAAATTTTCGTTGACAAAATTTCACAATAAGCACATCAAGCGATAGGTACTGCTATCCGATGGTCAATATGAGATTTAAAAAGTGTATACTTAAATTTAATCGGATACTATATAACCCGGGCAAGGTTGGGAACACACAGCTAGTCAATCATATATGTGATAACCAGTTAATTTACTAACGCTTACTTTGATTCCTGACCAATGACAATCCCTTCCCATAATTAATAATGCATTTCGGTAGTTAACTTATTTTGAATAATTGAAACTTAAATGAAGACACTCGTGGCGTAACGGCTATCGTCATATGAAATGGACACGATGACCAGAGTTAAAATTCTGGGCGATTTCGCATCACACTAATACCCTTAGCGGATGGTGTGAATTCAACTATTCTCTCTCTTGCTATGAGTAAATAGCAGCACATACTATTTAGGAAACCAATCTAGGAGAAGAATAACGCTAGAGTGCCTGGGGAAAGGCATGACTCCATCCAGCTATGGGTGAATAGTAGGGGAGACTGTGCTCTTTAGCCTTCGTAAGACAACCAGTCTAGAAGAAAGAAAACTCTGAATTCAAACTAGTACTTCGCTTGAAATCTGAGCTTGTGTTACACCCTGTCCGTGATGGAAGTGTTGGCTAAATACATGCAAATATGAACATAAAAATATGATTTTAAAGTCTTAATAGAAACATCATAGAAAAAATGCTCTCGAGTAAAAGGGATGCAACTTTGACTTCAGTTTAGGACATTTTCAGCAAGATGTCTACTTTGTACGGTTAAAAACGATAAAGATTCAGTTTTGCAAACGTAACGGATACAAAGTAAGAGTCCAGTTTGGCATTATATTCACACTGTAAATCAGACTCCTCGCCAAGTACTTGGGTTTGGGAATTATGAAAACAAACTAATTTGCTAAAAAATAATGTCCAGACTTCTCAGAAGTAACAACAGGAATTTTAGTAGCTGTATCTCAGCCAATGCTCGATTTGTGTGTTGATAGACAGACGAAAAAGAAATTTGGTGAAATATAGTAAGATGAAAGCAAGATAACATTAATAGCCATTATTTTTTAATGCTACTGATTTTATAAGCACATTTACTCAATTTCACATTTAAAGAAATTATGGCGCCAACAACACTGTACCTAACTGCAGGGTTTCAAGTTTTAACTGCAATTTCAAACTGTTTATTTCGCCTTTTTTGCAAAAAGGGATAAAGGAAAGGATATCTTTTGGAATGTATACGAGCATAAGTTGTTTCTAGGTTTCCAGGATTTCCTGCCCAGAATGTGCAATCATATATATATATATATATATATATATATATATATATATATATATATATATATTGCCCAGAATGTGCAATCATATATATATATATATATATATATATATATATATATATGATTGCACATTCTGGGCAATATATATATATATATATATATATATATATATATATATATATTGTTATGGGTCCAACAGAAAATTAAATATTTTATAAAAAGAGGTCTGAAAATGGTTTGGATTTTAACCCCCCCCCCACAAAAAAAGCTTTTTTATTTCACTTCAGCTACACGTGTTTCAGATATTTTGTATCTTCTTCAGGCTTGTTTAATTAATTCTGAATATAATAATAATAATAATAATAATAAATAATAATATATATATATATATATATATATATATATATATATATATATATATATATAGTAAAGTAAAGTCGACGAGGCGGCCTAAAGTCGGTATCAGCCAGTCAGCGAGGGAGTCTATCCCCTTTTCAATAGCGCTAGACCAAGGAGATTGTTTTAGCATCTGAGGTGGAGCGCCACACCTACCATCAGCTCCAGTGGGTTGATTTTTCACTTAAAAAAATCAAATTCTCTCAAACAGCGAAAGTTGTGTGTTGGTATAATAAATACTAATACAAAAAAAAACTAGTTGTCGTACTTGCACCATTGTTAGAGGAAATAGCACCAAAGATTGTTTGTTAAAATGCACCAAAAATCCTCGTTTTCGCAACATTTAGCCTAGAAATTGATTAGAAAATTCAGCAATTTCAATATTAAAAAAAAAAAAGATTGTCATTTTAAACGAAATGAATAAAACATTATAACTAGAATTCAATTTGAAAATATTCTCCCTTCATCACAGACGCCTCGGATTTACTGCTTTTTGCCTAATAATTAAGCTGTAACAGTGATAACATTTTAAAAGATTGAAATCTGTTTTCTCAAACGACGGCAAAGTTTTGAAGAAAAATATTTTGTGTGGTAATTATTTATGTCAATTTGCGACTTTCGTCACATGGGAGACATTACAGTTTCAAGATAGACCGACCCTAATACCCAGCCCGCTCGCGGCGGGTAGAATGAGACAAGGTTTTAAGTATGGGTCATCCAGTTATTCATTAGTAATGGATCTGCGAAACTATCTTGCTAACAATTACACCACGACGGGATGCTCTTATATCAAATACTGTATAGTGAAGATGCGAGCATTGCGAGACGTTTGCAGAGCAGCCAAGCGTAGGTTTATATCCAACCTGTTCGCTTCAGGTGAGATATGATATAAGGTCTCAAGTATGGGGCATCCAACGAGGATCGAACTCGCTATTCATTGATAATGAATCTACAAAACTATCAAGCTAACCATTACACCACGATAAGATGCCCTTATTTCGAATACCATTCGTGAAGATGCGAGCACAGTGGGCCCTTCACAAAGCGGTCAAAGGTATTAAAGGAATTGTACTTCTGCCTGGTCAGTTGTCTGTTTTTTCTTCATTTCTCCACACTGACTGAATATGGCTGACCGACTTGTAAAAAATATTGATTGGTTGATTGATTTTAACGGCATATCAACCCGTCTGGGGTTATGCCATGCCTAGCGGTTAGGATGTAATATATGTTGTGTATCTATATTTACATTTTTGTAATAATTGGTTTTAACAATGTGTTAGCATCATTGGGGATCATATTGTATGGTATTGATTAGGTTCATGTCTATATTCTATGGTATAATCTAATTTCCTTAAAAAAGGACAGAATATCTTCTATGTTGACTTTTTCAAATAGATCTTTCATATTGTTTAAATTCTCGTCCAACGCGGGAATTCTTTTTTTTTCTATTTTTCTATTTCGACCGGTTTCTTTCTGAATAAGTGTCCTTGACACTGACAATGGTTTCACCGACATTATTAACGATTAAATATGCATTACAAGTCTAATAAATTAGCGGCTTATGAAATAAGGTACACTTGATACAATGTTGTTTTTTTTTTCTCTCTCCCTCTCTCGTCTTAATTAAAACGTGTTGAGTAAACTAATGTAATTAATTTAAGCAGACACTAAAATCGCAGTTCTCGCACTGACCGGAACAACATCGTCTTTGCAAAAATAATGGATTATGAATACGATGACATAGTTTCTCTAAAAGTCAGCTTGTCTAATCGTACTTGGAAAAGAAAGTCGCCGAGTTCAATAAGAAGAGAATCAGACTCCCAGCAGCTACGCGCCTAGCATAACGGTTATTGTCACATAAAATGGAATAATGTGACCTGAATTCAAATACTGGGCGAGGCTGTTGGCGTTCCACTTCACGCTAATACCATTGGGAATGGCATGAATCCATATGCTCTTCACCTCGCCCATCCCAGCTATGGGTAAGGAAGACTGGGTTCTTTAGCCTTGGATAGGCAAGCAAGCAAGCAGTCTAGGAGAAGAAAGAGGACGACGAGGAAGAAGAACGTCTTGTGCTCTGACACCCGGTCCTTGGGAAAAACAACACTTCTCCCCCCAGCTATGGCTGAATAGTAGGACAGAATGGTTTCTTTAGCATTGGTTAGGCAACCAGTCTAAGAAAATGAAAACTGAATTAAAACCAGCTTCACTCCGGTTACAAATAATGAGTCTAATAGTGTCGCATCCAGCCCATGGTGGAGGGGTTGGGTAATTACACACATTTAAGAAATTACAGCGATGGCAAGACGGTTTTGTTGTCTTCACCTAAAATCTTGTGTTGACCTGAAGGAAATAATACAAGCTAATGGTAAATTTGATACCAATTGGGTTTTAAGGAAGTTAAAATAAAATAATGTTTTTTTAACTTAATCTATTACTGCCAAAAGACCATAGAGAGGGATATGATACACTGTTTACAACCGAACCCCCTGATACCAAATGACCGTGTTTTAAGAGCTATCGTAGTAGGAAATAGACACGGCGATCCAAGTTCAAATCCTGGACGAAGCTGTTTACATTACACATCACGCTAATACCCCTGAGAAAGGTATGAATCCAGCTATTCTTTTTACTTTGGGTAAATAGTAAGGCAGACTGGGCTTTTTAACCTTGGTATGGCAAATGGCCTAGGAGAAAAAAAAATCTGAATTCAAATCAGTTCAAATCCGTGAAAATTTACCCCTGTGTCACATCCTGATCATGCAGAAGGGTTGAATAAATAGAATTTAGAATAGAATCAGACTGTTTACAATCGAATCTAATAATAAAAAATAATATCTATCTATCTATCTATCTATTTATCTATCTATCCTGACCAGACCTGCAACTATACCCGCCGGTTCCGCATTAGCATTATCAGCCACAAGCATGCCTGCAGTCAACGTTGAACACCTCATTAATGTTCGTTCACAAATCCAAACCATGATGAGCTATTAAAAAATGCCACTGCGAAAGGGTTAAAACAACAACATAAACAAAAACAAACAAACTTGATATACATAAATCCGGTGGTCTTATTGCAAATCTATTATTAATTAATATATAATAATACTGGTGTTCCTTAATATTCCGTCCATAATCATCTTCCAACACCCTTTTGCTAAAAAATAAGACCGTCTAAATTGTCCAAGATGAAATGCAAAAATGTAAATCCTGATTATCTGGTGTTGCTTATCCGCTGAATTTTTATTTCTTATGAGTGTCGTCACCTTAACTAATAATGGATCATTCCATTTTATGATAAAGAAAGAAAGGTAAGAGAATGACATGATACACAGAAAAATATAATAAAAAAGAGAGAAAGAAATAGAGTAGAGGCAAGATAGAGAGAGGGGGCGAGCGCGTAGAAGCAATTGCACTAATCTGTTTCAATTTCATCAAACACAATGAAAAGATGAAAAGAAGGAAAGAAAGAAAAAAGAATGAGAGTGAGTTAAATCTTTCTACATATTGAAGTATTACGAAACTGCTGTTAAGTAAACATATCAAACGTTGTAATAATTAAATTATCATACTGTGAGATATTCACAGGTCCTGCTAGTTAATATATAATGTTCATACTGTAGTATCTTTCGTCTGGTTTTTACCACAATTTAACTCCTTAGAAAAATGTTCCTGTTATTATTTAGTTGTCTTTTTGTAAATAATTATTTTTATCGATGTTATTTTTTTGTGTATATAGCTTAACAGTGGAAATATAACGGGTTTCTCTGACTTCCTCCATCAAAAAAGGAAAAATCCACGTTATAATGACGTTCATGTTCGCGTTCTTCTGTTAACTGGAGAAGAACGTGTCACATGATATGCTTGCAATACTAAACGAGGCTCAGCGCCCTTTGATGTCGGCAGCGATCAATGTCTTTACGGAAGTCACGCTCGGACGCTAACATCAACTTCCTGTTTCTTCTTCTTCTTCTTCTTCTTCTTCTTCTTCTTCTTCTTCTTCTTCTTTTCCCAATGTACTGACAGCATAATACATCGGGAGATACAAATGATTAATTCATGCGCTGTGGGACGGAAACAAATGAAAGAAACCACAATTCCAGCCACCTGTACATTCACCAGGTTCTTGCAGAACATCATATAACACTATATATATATATATATATATATATATATATATATATATATATATGTGTGTGTGTGTGTGTGTGTGTATAAGCTTGCGGTTCTAATAAGGTATAATGTTAAGATGATTATAATTCAGAAAGAAGAAGAAGAAGAAGAAGAAGAAGAAGAAGAAGAAGAAGAAGAAGAAGAAGAAGAGGTGGGTGATGGGGGTAGTGTTACTGGCGCGGCTGAAGAATGCCGAAGTGTGGGCGACTTGGAAGATCAAAGGCAAATACAACAGAACCAATTAAATAGGAAAAAGTAAAATGCACAAACACTTGGCAATCAAAATAACAATCACACAAAGGAGCAGCGAATAAACCAGGAAAATTAATCATTTTTCTTCTCTTAATCTCTCCTGATTCTTAGCAATATCTATCTCTGTTTGTATATATCTATCAATCTATCTATCTATCTATCGCATTCTGTTCATATCTATGTCAGTATGTCAATCTCTTCCCCTCTCCCTTTCTCTCTATCCCATTATGTTCATATCTATTCTAGTCTGTTCACCTCTATCGATCTATATATCTATCTATCTATCGCATTCTCTTCATATCCATGCCAGTATGTCAATCTCTATCTCTCCTCTCTCACTCTATCTCTCTAACTATCCATCTATCCCATTCTGTTCCTATTTATCCTTGTCTGTTAATATCTATCTATCTATCTATCTATCTATCTATCTATCTCATTCTGTTTATACAAATGCCAGGCTGTTAATATATCTATCTATCTATCTATCTATCTGATTTATTACTGCAAATATTGTACTGAGACTGAATATCACCCAAAGTATATATTTATCCAACAACTACGCAACGAACATGAAGCAACACATGGCCAATCTCTAAATTGAGTGCAGATGGTTTGAATTCAGAGTTTTCCTTCTCCGAGACAGGTTTCCTAACCAATGCTAAATAACCTTGTCTGTCCTACTATATATACATAGACGGGAAGAAACAGATGAATTCATGTCTTTTCCAATGGTATTAACGCAAAGCAGCCTCGTCCAGGATTTGAACTCGGGTCGGTTTATTACATTATCGACCACGATTACTGTTACGCTAAACGCGTCACCCCAGCGATATTGATGATGAAATCCGTATTAAAGAAAAGCATACACAGACCCCATAAGCACTGTTTTGATTGGTACAGTGGAACTCCAGTGACTTAGAAAGTCCAAGACCACCAACAGCTGTATAAGTTTCAACATCTTGACAGCCTCCAGTCACTTGTCGGAATATGCAGACGCATCACCGTTTGTTTAGGCTAATCAATCAATTCTCGAGCAGAAGGAATAAACGTCTGATACGTGTTTAGGAGTGAACAGACCTGTAGAAGTTATACATTCAACTTGTAACAGAGCTGAATACTTGACACAAAATCCAACATGGCGCTGAAGACAGGATCTAAAACTGAAGATTGGGAAGAATATTTTGTCAAGACGGGGATCTCTCCCGACTCAGCTAGGAGCTATGCTACAACATTTGCAAGTGAGAAGCTGACTAAAGAGAACCTCAAAATGATGGATCGGGCCATGCTTAAAGAGTTGGGAATCACGGCAATGGGAGAAGCCTTGTCTATCCTTAAGCAAGCTAAGGAGAGCTCTACCCATACGGCTTATGCTAAGGTAGCGCCAGCTAAGCTTCCCCAACTGCACTTTGAGATGATCCCCCAACAATTCAGGAAATTCCGAATCGATTGGGAAGTGTTCACGAAGATGACAGATATGCCGACACCCCAGACCAGCATCCAGTTGTACAATTGTGCGGATGAGTCTGTCCAGAATGCTATAATAAAAACCCACCCCAATGCCGAGTGCAATTCCTGAGCTAAAAAGCCCTGCAAGCAATACTTCATCCATGCATTCCAATCTCCCAACATCTCCCAGAAATGATGCGCATGCAGCAATTAGACACCCCACAGAGAGCACTGATATATCAACATGCCCTCGTCCATCAAAAATCCCTCGAGCCCTGTCCAGGTTATTCCCGCATAACAGGACAGGCCTTAAAGAACAGTTCACTCCTCGTAGAGCCTTGCCTCCACGCGGGGAGGGAGAGGGGAGATGTAGAAGTCATACATTCAACTTGTAACAGAGATGAATACTTGACACAAAATCCAACAAGACCGTGGATTCTGGATGCAATTGCCATCGCATTATGGAACTAATAAAATTAATGGTAATCAGCCTGTATGAATATTCAAAAACCGCTACCATATGTGGATATATCAGAAAATCCTTTATAAAATCTCATGCAGTGATTACAAGGAAGTCATTCTTGATGCATCTGCAAATGTCGTTGAAAAGGAGCAAACGAAAGAATGTGTATTAATATAGAAAGTGATAGGCTATTCTAGAGTTGAGTTTGGAATTATAAGCAATGACTGGGATTTCCATGCCTTTTTAGTATATAAAACATCTGCATCAGATACTGAGTTTGGGTTTTCTTTTCTTTGCATGTTGATGGGGATGACTAACACGACGCCTACGCGTGTAGGAAGATATTTATTTTCGGCTTTGCTTAGAAAAAGTTTTTGAAAAAAAACAAAACAAAAAAAAAACAAATAAAAAAAATAAAAAAATCCCCCCCCCCCAAAAAAAACCCAAAATGAAATACAAGGTTTTCCCAGAAACAACCCAGCCATTTAATATAAAGAACTAGCCTACCTAGGGTAATGACGCTTTATCATCCCCCTTTAGAATATTCTACATCTGGTGTCGGTTCTTTTTTTTGGCAAAAGATCGCTCCCTATATAGTCCAGATTTGGCTCCCGGTGACTTTTGACTTTTCCCAATGCTAAAATTATAATATATATATATATATATATATATATATATATATCCTTTCTTTTCTTTTCTTTTCTTCTTTTGGAAGTCCGTCGCAGACGATGATGACGTCACTCCATATCTTCAGTTGTGAACCCGCTGGTGGCTCGTTAGTCTAATTCTGGTCACACACATTGCAGAGAAAATTCCCATCTACATTTGGTTTTTCATGACGACGAAGACGTCACCACTCAGCAGTCCTTTTTATCTCGATATTGAGATGCTTAGCTCCTATGCAGAAGGCGTTTCGCCAACCCTGTCTGTTGAGGCCAGATCTTCCACGCTTGAAGGTGTGATGGTACATTTCTTTAGCGTTGTCTTAATATGGTCTTTGAACAGCTTTTGCGGGGCTCCTGTCCTTCGCATGCCATCTATGAGTTCACTGTAAAGTATTTTATGGGGCAGGCATGCAGATGGTGTGACCCAACAATCGCATTTGGCGTTGCGATAGGATAGTCTCAATTGGGTCAATGCGTGCTCTGCTTCTAATTTCTAAGTGGTGGATTTTGTGCCACCATTTTAAGCCCAGTATACTTTGGAAGCAGTTGATGTGGAATGCCTCTAGTTTTTTCAGGTGTCTGCGATATAACACCAACGACTCACTCCCATATAAGAGTATGGATAGGCATACAGCTTTATATACAGAGATCTTAGTATTGATAGCGAGATCTCTGTTCATGAACACTCTGTGAGATAGCCTACCAAAAGATGCTGAAACCAGGCCAATCCGCCGTTGCACTTCACTTGTGAGATCGTTTGTGTTGTTTAAGACAGATCCTAGGTAAGTGAGCGCCTCTACATTTTTCAGTGGCTGGTGGTTAACGAGGAGTTCAGGGGTCGGGTGTTGACACGTGTTGAGAACTTCTATTTTCTGAACATTGATGGCAAGACCTGATTGAGAGTAGGCTTCAACTACAACTTTAATGATGCACTGTAGTCCATCTGTTGAAGAGCTGACAAAAGCTGTATTATCTGCATATTGCAGTTCATGTATTGCCTCTAAAGTGACAAGTATTTTGGATTTCAATCTTCGTAGGTTAAAAAGATAGCCGTATAATCGATAGGATATGCGGACACCATCTGCCGGGTTTACGTTCTGTTTGGCAATTTTCATTTCAGCAAGAATTCCATAGCACCATAAAAAGAGCATATGGGCCACACAGAAAACCAACTTGCCCCGTTAGAAGTGTAGATGGATCAAGGCTTATCACCGACAAAAAAAGAAATACGATCGTTGGGCTGAACACTACCAACACCTTCTAAATAAAAGCAATCCCACTGACCCAACTGTCTTTGACAATCTCTCTAAACCAGAACTGGACAATCTACCCACACGCCGTGAAGTGCACATGACAGTAATTAGCCTAAAAAACAACAAGGCTGCTGGACCCGATGGTATCCCTGCAGAAATTCTTAAGCATGGTGGGAATGCTCTCATAGATTGTCTGCATGACGTCTTTCAGAAAATCTGGACCAGTTACTGTCCTCAACAATGGAAAGATGCAGACATTGTTAGCATATTCAAGAGAAAAAGCGAGAGAGCTGTATGCAACAACAGCAGAGGCATCTTCCTCCTTGCAACCTCGGGTAAGGTTCTCACCAGGATTCTACTCTCCAGACTTCTTGATCATATTGCTGAAAATGTCCTGCCAGAATCTCAGTGGGTTTAGAAAAGGAAGAAGCACTGTATATATGGTGTTTGTTGCTAGACAACACCAAGAAAAAGCCATTGAACAACAAGATCTCTATATGATTTTTGTTGATCTAGCAAAGGCATTTGACACTGTCAATAGAACACTACTATGGGAGACTCTGAGAAAGTTTGGTTGTCCCCCTACCTTCCTGGCTGTGCTTAGATCTTTCCATGATGGTTCAATGGCCAGAGTAACAAGTGCAGGGTCAAAATCAGATCCTTTCCTTGTAGGCACCGGAGTAAAGCAGGGATGTTTCATTGCGCCCGATGCATATATATATATATATATATATATATATATATATATATATATGTGTGTGTGTGTGTGGGGGATGGTATATATATATATATGGTATATATATATATATATATATATATATATATGGATGGTATATATATATGTGTGTGTGGATGGTATATATATATATATATATATATATATATATATATATATATATGTGTGTGTGTGTGTGTGTGTGTGTGTGTGGATGGTATCAAGTGATTCCTTGATAAGATTAAACCAAAATTGAGAACTCAAACGTACATTTTAAGATTTGCGTAAATATTTTTTAAATATATGGAGTATTATAGATAAATGTATAAGATACTAATATATCAATCTCTTTCTCTGTCTGTCTGTCTGTCTGTCTGTCTCTCTCTCTCTATATATATATATATCTTCACGCATTATTATTTTTGTTGTTACTACTTAGTGTTAAACTTCTTGAATTCTTGGATGAAGCATTTTAAGTAGAAACTTTTTTCTAAAGAAAGTTTTTTTCTTTATCTTATTGCTACTTTTTTAAAATCACATTTTTCTAAGTCGAGTACCGTCCGACCGTTTAAGTGGCATGACGTACAAATAAACAAGTAGCTTTCAACAAGACATGAACCAACGTCCCATATTATTTCAAGATAAACTTGATGGATGATTTAAAGTTTTTGGTATTTAAATGTTATTTAAAAAAGAATTAAATGTTATTTAAAAAACGATTTAAATGCTATTTCAGAATTGACAATTTTTTTCATCAAACTCATAAAATATTGCCACTATCTAGAGTTTATTTAAAATCGGATCTTAATTTTAAGTTTAAAGATAAAGCTATCTTTAATATCCTCTCTCAATGTAATATTCTTTTCAAGCTCATTAAAAAAGTACATTTACATCAAATACAGCTACGTATAGTGGGGCTGTAGAACATGCTGACTCAACCTCCGCAAAGAAGTAAGACCCTTCCAATGGTGCCTCCTGTTGGCCGTGGGTGGCGACCCATGATGCTTAAGGACGGAATCCTGATCGCTGAGCAGTCCATGACATGCAACGCACCACTTTGGTCTCTTCTTGGGTTAGACGGTCAGTCAGAGAGGCCTCTACTGATTAATCGGCTGGTCATGTCAAGCCCTAGTGCCTATAAGATTGTTTCGACCACATTTGTCTTATGGCAATTCCACAATCCTTCCTATCATATATGGATCAGGCGATGGATCAGGCGTTTCTCTGGTGTTGGGGGTGTCTCTCACTACATTAAATTCTTGTGTTCTTTTGTTATGGAGACAACACGGAGGCATATTCTTTTTGTGTGGACATTTTTTATTCCCCCGATACATTCTCAAGCCACACATGCGTGGGGAGAAGCAGAAACGATTGAAAGTCACGTCTACCCAAAAGGGCCGCCAGAACTCAACTCTACTAACTTATCATTCAACTTTCCCCAGGGTCACCTAGTCATGTAGCTCTTTAACACAATGAGAGCCCCATTCTAGACAAATATCTGAGTTCAAACTTTCAGTGATTTTCCACAGTTTTACAATTAACTTTAAACTACTCTACACTACCTACTAAAAATGATAGGCTACACTTATCTATCATGTAAAACTTGTGTATAATACGCACACCCAACTTTTAGGCATTTTAATCTGGCGAAAAGCGCGTATTATACATAAATACTTACTATTTTTTCGGGCTAATGAAAAGGCATGAATCCCTTCATTACCCTAACTATGCGTTAGATAGTACCACTGCTTACCGTTAAGTCACGTTGAAAGCATCTGTTCCCGCAAGATCACCGAAGTTAAGCAGCAATGAGCATGTTCAATACTTAAATGGGTGACCATTTAAGCTACAACAGATACTGTTATATCAAAATACTGAATATCAAAATGACTTGATTCGGCATTAAATGGCCCCAAAAGGGTTGATATGCCGTAAAACAAAACAATCAACCAACTAATCAAAACTACTATTTTTCTATAAAGATATATTTGGCATTAGATAATCCATGAAGGTTGTGCCATTTATGCAATTAAACAACGAAACCAAAACCAAATCAAACAAAACATTCGCTTAAGATCATATTTAAATAGCCCACAAGGGTTGATATGCCATTAGATAAACTAACCCACCAACCAATTCTGTTACATGGATTTATCTTTTTAATTATCATCAGTAGTACTACCAACAAAACAAAAACACCCTCCGGGCGATGTAAAAATTATTTTTTGAAAGACATTGTCTGAGTGGGTGTGAGTTAAAAATTCAACGTCAGAGGGTTTGTATCATAAGTAAGTAAAATCATCAAATTTATTAAAGGAGTAAAAAAAAATAAAACAATTTGAAATGGAAACTTAGTTCTGTCTCCCTTAAATGACATGTTACGTTAATCTATTAATTATTAATTAAATGATTATTTTGAATATTTTACACATAAAAACACACAAAAAATTGTAGGTATTTATTTATTTGTAAGATTTTTAGTTAACTTCTTGTAACTGAAAAAGGGCCAGAGTAAAAAGATATTTTAAAATTGATTACAAATTTCGCAAATATTTTTTCCATTTAAAGTATTAATGCAACATTTAATTAATTTCATAGTTTATTTATTTAAACTATCATTATCATAATGTAAACTATTCAAATATTGAATTATAAGGAACAGCTTTGAATTATTTTATCAATATTAATATTGAATATAGTGACGAATATGGGTATTGTGTCGTAAGCAGTGACGTAGTCTCGGTTACAGACAAATAGAGATCGAATCTCCATTATTAATATATTATATGACTTTGAATTTCATAGATGAAGCATTGTCAGTCAGTATTGGTATTTTCTTCTTTTTTTTATGTTACTATTTTGAATACATACATAGGTAAAGATAAGCAAGTTCAAAGAAAGATTCACCTTTGACCAATCATATGACTTTACCTGTTATCGAACGCACAGTATGGTTGGTTAGCTGGTTATTTTGTTTCATGGCATATCAACACTTGTGGGGTATTTAATACACACACGCACACACACACACACACACACACACACATATATATATATATATATATATATACATTGATACTGTTACTTTTTTGAATACGTAAAGATAAGCCAGTTTAAAGAAAGACTCACCTTTGACCAATCATATGTAATCCATTTAAAGCAGTCGGTCCGGCATTTTCGCATTTTTTCTGGTCGTTTTAAGTTGGCCTTTTTACACACCACTGGCGGTAACTCCTCAATATATTGACTAGTGATAATTTCACACGACACGTTACGTTCCTGACGTCCGTATCTCTTACAAATCCGGGCAGTACACGGTGACCATTTCCCCGGCACGTACTGCACTCTTCTCTTCACCTTATCATAAGGGTCCCTCACTCGAGGGTAAGGCAGTGATGGAACGCTGGGGAGATAGAGTCCCCGTTCGACTTTGGCCGGTAAAATGTCAGCGAGACTGATGAAGTATACTGTTAGGGTCGAAGACAAGACATTGCTGACGTTGTTGTGGAGGATTTCCGTTTGGCACGTGTAGTTCACACTACCCGAGTCGTTGTAAAACGTCCGGATGAAGATTTTCTGACGAGACTTGTGTCTCGGCTGTGTCACGTCCGTACTGTTTGTGTCCATCGTTTCGTTGTTTTTCAACCAAGTGATGGAATTGCGATCAATGCCCCTGGTCAAGCAGCGCACGTAGAGCTCGGTTCCAGGTAGAATGTAAGCCTGGGAGCCGGTGAACAGGTTGACCCGGTCCAGCTGTGTCAACTGGAAAAACTTCCACACTGGTTCGCGCATCTTTGGCCACTGGCACGGGAATGAGTTGCAGACTCGTACCGAACGTGCGCGCGGTATGTCCGTGCATTCAGCATCACTGACACTGACCCAGTTTCCATCCGGTAACGTCTTCTGACACGTGACTGTTCGTCTCTGGATGCCGCCATGACAGCTCACAGAACACTAGAAAGACAAAAAATGAAACAGAGTATTGCAGTTAAGATGGTAACGATTAATTTACAAATCAAGTATCACATGGCGTAACGGATATAAGAGTTGAGTTAATACAGTTCTAAGTGACAATTATGTGTAGGTTGCAGGTTCAATCCTGACCATAGGCGATAATAACATACTATATTAACATATCTTAACACTTGTACCCGGTCATGGTTAACGGAATGAGAAATATATACCCCAGTGGATTAAATAATTTCCGTGAATGCTCTCGATTGCGATATGAAAGTTTGACAAGAATGTTACTGAGATCAACAAGAAACACCTGAAGAAGTCCAGAAGGTACATCGGCCGAAACGTTGTATATATAACAATAAAGATAAGGACTACTGTCGGAAAAATCTAAATGAGAATTTGAGAAGTAATATTTGTTTTTGTCATTTACTGATGTTTGTTTAGTCTGGTATGAAGTTCTTAGGTTGCTTATAATAGATGCTCTTAGGAAGCGCGTGGTGTAATGGTTAAAGTCATGGGAAATGGACTCGTCGCCCCGAGTTCAAATCCTGGACGTGGTAATGCATTTTCACTTAGCGCTAAAACCCTTGGGAAAGGTATGAATTCTACTCTCCCTCCAGCTATGGGTAAATAGTAGGGTAGACTGGGCTCTTTAACCTTGGTTAGGCAACTCGTCTAGGAGAAGGAAAACTCTGAATTCAAACCTGTTACTCCGCTTAAGAAATTGACCTTGTGTCGCATCCTGCTCATGCGGAGGGGTTGGTAAATATATATAATAGATATAATAGATGCTCTTACGAAGTGGTCACTCATCAAAGTATTGAGCAAGCTCGTCGCTGCTTAACTTTAGTGATAAGGCGGGTCCCGACAGTGTGACTTTACTGTATTTACTGTATTTACTGTACTTTTTGTTATGTACTGATCTTTGCTTAGTCTGACATTCAGCCCTTAGTTGGCTTATAGTACCTGCTCTTACTAAGTGGTCACCAATCTAAGTTCTAAGAAAGCTTATTCGGTAATTTGGCATTTTTCTCGTGACTTGACCATAAGTCAGATGAGACGATGTTGTTTGTTATTAAATTTGTTTACCTGACAAAATCATTGACTAATCTTATTGTTAGTAAACTATCAATTTAGATTTATTTCAGTTTTTATTATTATCTGGATTCCGTTTTAATTGAAAAATATCTTAGAATGAAAACTGACTTATTATTATTATTATTATTATTATTATTATTATTATTAAATAATTTTAGAAAATTACTGTCAAATCGATATGCGCACAAAATTATTTTGAATGATTTCATAAATAATGGTAAGAAAAAGAATTTAAGAGGGCATTTTAGGGAAATATCGGATAAATTACTTAACAGAATTTGATATAAGTATAGTTGTTGTATTAATAGTGAATAGGTTCTGTGCAAAGATTTGTTAAGGGTTGATGCCAGAAGATAGAAAAAGGGAGATGCCCAAGGAGACATAACAAATAAATGATAATAATGATATGTCATCTGATGAATTTTGCCGTTCCGGCAGAACGCAGAGTAAAAATAAAAAGACAGACAAATACTTGGACCTTGCCAGAGATATGAAATAACTGTTGAACATGAGGATGAAGGTGATACCAATTGTAGTTGGGGCCATTGGAACGGTATCCAAGGATATGGAAAGGAGATTGGAGAGATAATAAAGACTCAGACTCAATTGATACCATCCAAACAACAGCATTGTTGAAATCAGCTAGAATACTCTGAAGAGTCCTGGAGACCTGAGAAGACTTGCTGTCACTCAGCCTCCAATAAATCATCAGCTTAGGCAGGTGTGAAAAACTCTCATAATAATAATAATAATAATAATAATAATAATAATTGATTAACAAAAAAAAAGAGAACTTGTCTACTGGTAGATTTTGCAGTTTCAGCAGATAACAGGGTGAAGATGAAGGAAAACGAAAAGATAGACAAATCCCTGGACCTTGCTAGAGAATTGAAAAAGCTATGGAATATGAGGGTGGAAGTGATACCAATTGTAGTTGGAAAAGGGAGCTGGAAATCAGAAGAATTGAGACAACCCAGACAACAGAATTTTTGACATCAACTGGAATATTCAGGAGAGACCTGGAGACCCGAGGAGACTTGTTGTCACTCAGACTCCAGTGAAAGACCACTAGTTTAGGCTGGTGTGAAAAACTCACAAGGAGAGAAACAACAACAACAACAATAATAATAATAATAATAATAATAATAATAATAATAATAATAATATTTTTTTCTAGTTTTTCTGTTTGTCCATAAACAAAGAAAACAAAGATGGGAAGAAAAACAATTATATGGGCACTTCAAACGACAAATCCGAGAGGTTGCACATAAAAAGACTTGGCCATGATTAAGAAGAGGAAACCTCAAAAGAGAAACTGAATCACTAATAACTGCTGCACAAAACAATGCCATAAGAATAAATTATATCAAAGCAAAAATTGATAAGACGCAACGAAACAATAAATGTAGACTGTGCGGTGGCAGAGATTAGACTGTAAACCATGTATTAAGTGAATGTAGCAAACTAGCACAAAGGGAACACAAAGCTAGGCACGACTGAGTTGGGAAGGTGATCCACTGGGAATTATAAAAAAAAATGAATTTTGACCATACAACAAAATGGTATATGCATAAACTAGAATCTGTCTTTGAGAATGAAACGCATAAAATTCTCTGGGACTGAGATAAAGACGGATCACCCTATCTCAGCCAGGAGACCAGACCTAGTGTTGATTAACAAAAAAAAAAAAGAAAAAAAAGAAGAGAACATGTCAACTGGTGAACTTGGCGGTTTCATAAGATCACAGGGGAAGCTGAAGGAAAATGAAAAGATGGATAAATACCTGGACCTTGCCAGAGAATTGAAAAAGCTGTGAAATATGAGAGTAAAAGTGATACCAATTGTAGTTGGTGCACTTGAACGGTCCCAATAAACTTGGAAAAAGACTGGAGGATCTAGAAATCAGAAAAAAGAATTGAGCCCATCCATACTACTGCACTGCTGCAATCGGCTAGTATACTCAGAAGAGTCATGGAGACCTGAGGAGACTTGTTGTCACTCAGACTCCAGTGAAATACAATCAGCTAACGCTGATTTGAAAAACTCAAAAGGAGTGAAAATAATAATAATAATAATAATAATAATAATAATAATAATAATAATAATAATAATACAAATTTTTTAATTATGTGCCGAGAAAAAAAACTTGGTATTAATTTACCTTTTCCCAAGGACTTAATCCCCAACTAGCCTGACATGTATCGGCGCTGGTGCAAGACCTTAACATCTGGGGCATGGGACCCATACAGAACTTGCCCGGAACAGCGTAGAAAATACGTTGGTCAGGTTGTTGCGTGTTTTCTTCAACACATTCGACAAGTCGCTGCTGTGAACTGTTTCCACAAGTCGGTTTGCAAGGTGTGTATTCGTCTAGGTAATACCATCTGAAAAAAAAAAAAAATAATACCACATAAAGAAATGAAAATAATATAATCTTGAAGGAATAAAAAACAAACAATATGCGTAGCTTAAAGAATGAAAACGATTTTAACATTGAATTTATACGTACCTTTAAGTCAAGATTTAAAGAAATTCTGTGACGGAATATACAAGGTCGGTTTATTAAGTAATGTATCACATTGTGTAAAATATTTATTATCAACTTGCTGTACTGGGAGAATAAAGCAATTTCCAGTTCAGTTTTCAATTATGTGTGTTGTTGTAAAATATGTAAATTAATTTAAGTCACGTGAGTTCATGTTTCTGTACAATAAATAGTAGTGGCCATTATTTTATTTTAGCAAGTTGTGTACTCGAAAATGTTGTGGTGTAATGGTTAGGAAGTAAGTTGCACAGATCCATTACCACTAAATAACGTGTTCGATCCTCGTGAGATTCCCCATACGTGCGACCTTGTGTTACCTCCTACTCGTGGAGAACGGGTTTTATAAATACCTACTTAACAATTTTGTTTAGTTTCTTTTTGTTTTGGGGACTTTTTGTTTAAACAAATCCCTCTCCCATTCACACCCACGTTTTTCACCCGAAATCGTATTTTTCATATTTCAGTTTTTGTCTTTGTAAATAAACTTTTTTTCGCACGTGTTTTTTTATAACTCTTTGTCTACTTTAATCCGCTCACAACTGCTCTTATACCAAACCCAAGCAAAGTAAAAAAACAAAAAAAACAAAAAAAAACTGATGGTTAGTTCATTGTAATTGAGCAGAAGGACACTTCTTTTGATATAAGGACTCTTCTTTGGATAGAAGGACTCTTCTTTGGATAGAATGAGTTTTGGGGTGAATAGATAGTGAACTTTGAAATATCCCATCATACAGGTAAAAAATAATACCAAGAAAATTTGGTATAGCTGTGGGAGTAATTTGGTCGGCAAAGAGTTAAGTATGTTAAACAAACATAGAGTGCCGAGAAATTATGGTGAGAGCAGGTTGTGGACGCTATGATTTATCGGCATTGATCGGTCAGTGAATAAACTAGTTAAGGAAGACTAAAAAGAACAAAAAATTAGAAGAACAGTTTTGTACTTTAGTCTTCCTCTAATAAAATTTCGAGTCTTGTGCTCAAGTCTTGATTCCACTTCTGATTCCGATTTTCTTGTAAATAAAGTTTACCGCGATGTTATTTCATGAGGAATTGGAAGCAGTGGTGCGATCGAGACCAAATAACAAGTAATTATATAGAGTGTTGTAAAATATATAAATTGAATTAAGTCACGTGAGTACGTTTTTCTGTACAATAAAACATGGCCGCCGTTATTTTATTTTAGCAGGTTATGTACTAGACAATTACTTGAACGAGACTTGAGTTTATTTCTAGTATTTTAGTTTTTCCTAACTTACGACAGTTCATTCAACTAACTCAATGGCTGAATCTAATCTGAATTTAAGATGGAGACCCCAAATCCTAGAAATAGATCCTAGCACACCAAATACAACAAAGAATGTCATCATTGGCGTATAGTTTTTGCAATGTTGGGGATTATGAGGACAAAATTCTTAACAAGCTAAAAGCCCAGATAAGCTGTGTCAGCCCTGAGGTATTCGAGTTTATTAAAATTTTGGACATTGTACCCAGGTTCGTGGTAATATCACTGCACCGAGCTTTTTTTATAAATAAATTCCGGCGGTAGATTTTATGAAGGGTCAATTGCAGTGGTGCAGCCAACAAACAAATAAATTGAAGTTTATTGAAACTTGTCCCGACTACGATACCGCATTAGCTAGATTAGACGCCATTTTACAACATGGGGTTTGCATCCACGCTGAGCATCATTCTTTCATTATCATTATTAACAGAGATAGCTATTAGATGTCAATCATAATTATTGCGAATTTTCGCAATGTCTATCAACTGAGTTTACTTGAAGTCGACTGACTTCAGACTACAGAGTATCCACAGGAACCGAAATGTCAACAAAATGAATGTTGGCTCGTATCAGAGCCGAACAAGACACAAAATCCTACCACACAGTATTCTAACGAGCTACAAACTCCTTCAACAACAGAGTGGTCCAACGAGTTACAAACTCCTTCAACAACAGAGTGGTCCAACGAGTTACAAATTCCTTCCATAACACAGTAATCTAACGAGTTACAAACTCCTTCAACAACACAGTAGTCTAACGAGTTACAAACTCTTTCCAGAATGCAATTGTCTAAGACTTACAAAGTCTTTTTATGCCTACCGGAGATCGAGTCCACAAATAGCACATGGTAACTACACACAACCCGCTCTACCCTACATTTCACATAAATTTTAAAAGAAGCTTTCACCTTGTCGTTAGATAGAAGCATCAATATCCTCTTGGACTGCCAAGGGTATCATTTGTTAAAATATTTATTTGCCAATCTTGGATAACAATTTTCGCAAATTTCTGTCTCAAATTTAATGTTCTGTCTTCTTTTTTTTTCTTTAAAAAAAAATCAACATTGTCAAAAGCCCTTAGGACAGAACTATGTCTAGGGACACAACCAGTCGTTTTCTTGGTATTTACCGCGCATTCCACTTATGCCGGTCAGACACAAAGGTCCATTTAATGTGCGGCCACACACGAATCGAAGCTCATGGGATGGTAGGCACAAAAATGCGTAGATCTTCACGGCAATAAACCCAGCTCTACCCATTTAAATCAAGAGGGCAGGTGTTGCCTGGTGGGATGGACCCCCTGGGATCACGTCGTTAATTTGATTTCCTGGTCCAGTGGCCGAAGCCACCAGACACACGTCCCGAAGAGCGGGGATTCTTACGAGTCGTTTTCTTTTTATGAGTCAGAAATGTTACTGGCCAAACGAAAGGGCTCAAGGTTGATTTTCACCTCCCCTCAATGTGATACGAGAATGTACTGACCAATTATCTTCCCGCTTTATGAAAACTAGGTTCTCATTGGCTTGCCAATAAAATATGGGATCACATGATCCGTAATTAGCTGACCAATCAAAGGTATTTAGGTTTACAATTTTCTTCTCCGATGCTGTTTAAAAACACAGAGACGGGAGATACAGAACGAAGACGACACTTCGACTTACTGACAGAATAAATCTTTGAAGAAAGCTAGAAGAATAACTTGCTGATAGAAGACCTTGCCGCTTAAGAAAATCTCAAAAGAAAGAAGTAATGCAGTCTTGACCACTTTTGCCGCTGAAAAAATCAATGCTAATTAGCATAAAGTAAAAGCCCCAGCAAAATTTCCCATTGTGTCTTTTTTTTCCTACCTAGTGTGCAAAACGTATTCTTTTTCTACGCCATATGATTACATAATCATATTGCACTAAAAACTTATTGTTATTGTTAACGGAGAGTTGTCTCGTTCTTGGAGTTGCCAACATCTGCCGCATCTTATTTCTACTTGTCTTAAAGACACTCTGACCAAGTTGCGTCAATATCCGTTCTATACATCTAAAAGAAAGCGTGTGGGCGTAAAAAGCATTGACGAAGCAACCTGTCGTTAAATACATGTGGTCAAATAAGTGATAAGAAAACACTAAACATGGACATACCAGTGTTGGCTAACCAGCAAAAACATACATTTATCAGCTCTTGTGTACACTGGATGACAAGTAGAGAATCTGCTAAGAAAAATAGCCTATAGGGACGAATGGCGAGTGAGGGTCAGGGGAATCTGTGCTATCAGCACGACTTGATGATGATTTATCTATCAATCTATCTATCTGTTAATTCACTTTTGGAATAAAGGTACATTCATTTTGAATCCATATCCACACGTTCTGAATATAAACATTAACATTTTGAATAAAGGTACCTATAGTAGATGTGAATAACTGTAGAATAAGCCGTATCAGATCATCTAGAAGAGTTAAATAAAGATACTTCCCCTTTTTATTCTTTGAAATGTTGGCGTCTTGTCTATCAACAGACGTTTCTTCTGAGATCTGGATAAGAAATGTGACGAGCATTGTACGAAAAATATAGAACGTTTCCCGCGTTTGTCCGTCTTTTATCAGTAGACGATTTCGTTTTCTTCCCATGGTCGTTGGCATAATCTTGTGTTAAAAACAAACTCGTCTTGAAACGTGAGACGACATTATCTTGCTTTAAATCCAAACTTTATCAGAAAACAATGCAGTCGTATTGTAACGGTATTCAAACTTCATAACGTTTGAAAAAAAGATTTATCCTTTGTTTCCTTCAAGAAAGACTGTTCTTTTTAACCTCTTTGCTTCTTTTGTGGTAACTGATTAAAGTCTAAAAAATAGTGACGGTTGATGGCAACATTTTAAAATCTTATTATAATGGACATTCGGTGTTCGTCTGTAACCGAAACTACGTAACTGCTTACGTCACATTACCTTCAGCTATTGCGTAAGTTTATCAAAGAGTAGTTAATTTATAGTCAAAATCATTAATACATAGAATAACTTATTAGCGATATCTCTATGAAAATCTGAGTTATATTTGCTTTTAAACTGCCTATGTTATTAGTGCGTGTAAAATCCTGCAATGTGTCTTATTTTCTTAAAGAAAATTTACATAATATATTGTGTAGTTAAGTTACTTACTTGAATAAATAATTACTTTGTGTTATTGATCTCTAATATTATTGTTTTATTCTTCAACATATTAAAATCAATCCTATGAATGATTTTATATAGAAGCCAATTAAAATATAATTAAGATAAGCGTAATCTTTTATATGCGTTCTTATTTAATTTCGTTAGTCTTCCTAATTTGATATATTTCATTACATTGAAACTTAAATACTTACGCCCGCATTTTCTTACTAGTAAGGTTAATGATAATGGTGGCTTCTCCACATTAGATGGTAAGCCTCTAAAATTAGTAAACCAGTTCGCATACCTAAGAAGTAATATCTTATCTACAGAAAGCGATAGCTCTGTCGGCTAGGACTGTAGAATACGACGACTGCACCTCTGAAGGGGAAGTAAAATATCCCATAATGGGGCCACCAGTTGGCCGTGGGAGGTGCGACACGTAATGCCTAAGAAAGAGATCCTGGTAGCTAAGTAGTCCATGATATGAAATACTCCATTTTGGCCCTTACTTTTTTATCATATGTGCTAGAAGGCGGTCGCTGAAGGTCTTAGTGTCCTGTGTATAACATAAAAATGGATCTAGTTGTGAGGGTCCAATTCTGGAGCTCTGGGGAGTGTGGTGTACCCCTTCATTGCCATTACTCCCAGGTATATTCTGACCTAGAGTGGTAGTACCTGTTAGGGTGCCATCTATGGGTTAAGTAGATAAAAATGGGTTTAAAAAATTGAGTTTAAAAAGTAATTGAATACCCAATAAGAATGAATAAAATTCTCAATACAAAAAAATGAACTAAAGGAAATTATAATGGCAACATTTACCAATTTTAATTTCAGGATATTTTCATGTAATTATGATAAATTTATCTGATAAAATGAGATGTCGATGTTATTTTCATTTTTGCGTAATTTAGACGACAATTTACGCACCGCACCCTGTATATAAGATAGTTAAGAATGCTTAGACTTTTATGAGGATACCTTTATGATATAATTTCTAAAAGTCTCCACATGTTCACCATCCCTGTCAACACATTCTTGGAATCTTCCCCAGATGGTTTCCATAATATTAGGTCTGGTTTTCCGATAAATGTATTCCCATAGTAATGTTAACATTTTTTAAAATCATCGGTATAAGATTCTAAGAATGTGTTGACAGAGATGATGAACATGTGGAGACTGTTTGGTATCATATTATAAAGATATTCACACAGAAATTGTTGATCTTTTTCAAGTAATACAGACGCCCACTCTTTCTTTTTTATATTGTTCCATTAGGGTAGATTAGCTTAGTCGCTAGAGTACTTGCCTAGGAATCGTAAGGTTCCTGGTTCGTTATATATATATATATATATATATATATATATATATATATATATATATATATATATATATATATATATATATATATATATATATATATATATTTACAAATACTAATTAATTTTCAAATTAGGTATGACTTTAATTAAGCACGTATTCTCCCAAAAATTGTCGGCATAGCCATATCAAACAAACTGTTTGCGTACTTTCATATATATATATATATATTATATATATATATATATATATATATATATAAAGTAATGGTTTGTGCGAGATGTGCCTTTTCTTCTGAGCCTGCTGGTGTTTGGGATAGTTCAAAAATAATTTTAAACACTTATCACCCAACAGAGTATGCGGCTGTTGAACATCAAGGTTCCTGGTTCGATACCAGTCTTCGCCAACTCAGCGTATGAGTAGTACAGGGATATGTGCAGTAAAGTGATGGTAGGTGTGGCGCCCCACCTCAGACGCAAAAACAATCTCCTTGGGCTAGTGCTAGTGAAAAGGAGATAGGCTCCCTCGCTGTCTGGCTGATACCGACATTAGGCCTCCCTGCCGACTTACTCACTTACTTAAGGTAGATTAATTTTAAATTATCACTATGAAAATTTACATAAGCACTAGTTTTCGTGACAGCATGTAGAGAAAAATATTTTATACTAAGACATTGTTGGACAGACACATACACACACATAAACACACATAAAGCACACACACACACGAACACACTTATACATACACACACGCAGAGAATTTGGAAGATATGATCAAGCATACAACAGAATGGACACATCCTAGCAACAAAATAACAGCTCCAGAAATTAGTTTTCAGAAATCTTCTGACGAAGGGACCTTTATCCCGAAATATTATGAATAACTCAAAGGCAAACGAACATCCTAGTTACCTCACTTTTCTTTACACTTGCATTGTGATAGACTTCAAAACCAGCCAGGAAATCGAAAATATTTTGTTTAAATGTTGAGATATATAGTTATTTACTAAGCTTAGCTTAGATGTGACACAAGGCCAAAAGTATAGAGCGCCCAATGAGAACTGAACTCCTTAACAATGGTCTACGAATCTAGCTTGCTAACCAATACACCACCCTAGTTATTTACTAAGCTTCAATGCAAGAAGTACGGGCACCCAGTGAGAATCGAACTCACTTACAATGGTCTGCTAAGCTAGCTTGCTAACCATTAATCTACACGAGGTGCCAAATGTTGGGATAGATAAGGAATTAAAAAAAAAAAGGCACTTACAAATATGTCATTCACTATCTTGTAAATAAATTCAGGCATTTCCCATTTTTAGTACAATATTATTATCTTGACTTCCATCATATAGTTCAATGAAGGGATTCTCGTTCACATTTTTTAATCACTCCCTATATCTAAATACTAAATACTAAATATAATACTTATAACAAAAATAAATAAATGGAATATATTAAACAAATAAATGAAACTAAAGAAAATAATATTTTACTCAATTAAAACTTTATAATAAGGAATATTTTTTTATAAAATGTATTACTAATGGTTAGTCACTTTTTACAGTCACTTATGGAAGTGTTTGTTGCGTTATGGTTATCGTCGTAGGAAACGTGGACACGGTGAACCGAGTTTAAATCCTAAACGAGGTTGTTTGCATTTCACATAACTCTATTACTCTTGGGAAAGGTATTAATCAATCTATTCTACCTCTAGCTATTGATAAATAGCATGAAAGACAGAGCCCTTAAACCTTGGTATGGCAACCGGGTCTAGGAGAAGGAAAACTCTGAATTGAAACCTGTTATACTAACGCTTACGAAATTGACCTTGTTTCACATTGCACTTACTGCTATTGCATCTTTCTTCCTCCATGGCTATGAGGAAGTTTTGCAGAGAGTAGGATTTCGGGTGGAGAATGTCGGAAAGCAGACGTGTTATCGGTTTTATTATTTTTCTTTAATCTTTCAGGTGGAATTATAAATATTATTATCACCTGAATAGCATAGCAAAAAACAAACAAAAAAACAACAAAAAGATACACTCGAATCTTGATACACAAACATATTAATATTGATATAATATTATAGACTATAATGTTAAACTGGCCACGTGACATTTGTACCCTTGTCGGGTGGTAGATGAATACAAATATTTTTCTTTGATATACAATCTCTTTCTTTACTTACTTAATTTTACTTTACTTATTAAAACACAGTACTTTACACATTAAGTTTAAAATGGTGTTTTCTTTTTTTCATTTTTTATGATATAAACAAACTTCATCTTTAAAAAGTTCTCAAAATTATCATTTTGACAAAAATGAATCAAATAAAATTAAAAATGAAATTTATAAAAATTGTAGTGAATATTGTCTATCCTACACTTATTTTATGATTAAAAAGAAGAAGATTTGTGAATTACTGGTGTTAATTAGTTATCATTCACGGGTATCCCTGTTAGTAATAAATACTCTACCAAATTTATTTTTTACGTCATATTTTTTTCATTCTTTTGGAATGTTTTTTCGATATATATTTATTCATTTATACGCAAAGAAACCTTATTGAAATTGACAAACAGTGAACGTCTTATTATGTAGATAAATACCCAATACTTTAACCAGGGTTTGACCCTCAAACATAATGATAAATACACAAATATCTAGTAAACATCGTTAAATATACGCTCCTTACTACATTTGGGGCGCTGATACGTATAATCAGCGATGTAATTTACTTGGATGACTGGGAAGTTTCGGGTCTTTCAAGATCATACTCCCCTCGCCAGGCTGACCCAATAAGAGATGTTCACTCTCTTATCCACCTACCATTTCTGAAACGCTGAAAGACATTTGATTTTTATTGATTTTGGACGAGTGTAAAATTTTCTAACGCGCAGTTGATTGGCTGTGGCAAACAAACAGTCAAATGCGCGGTACGGTCTATTCAAGTGGTCTACGGTGACATTGGCACTTTTCTTTTTCTTTATCGAAACGGATTACGAGCCTTGGAAAAGACAATGTAAGTTAAACCTACATTATTACAAGCTTGAGAGGCCTTTTTTTTTTTTTTTTTACTAATTTCAAAGTTTCTTTTTATTTCGATTTTTTCATTTTATTTTACTTTTTATTTTTAATTTTTAGTTATATGTAAAAGTTTCTTACAAAAAAATGTTTTTCAATATTTGGTCTTAAAAACGAAATGCTGAGAATTTTAGCACACTCCTAATGTTTCTTTAAATTCGACGTAGCAGTTGTAATTGCTTGTTTGAGAGGAAATATATAACCACAAAACAACAACAATTACCCCCCCCCAACAAACAAACAAAACAGTCGATTGTATTTCAGCAATTACAATATGAACAGAAATCGGATTCAAAATGTGTTAAATATTTTTAAAAATCCATTTATTAAACCGTAGAATTCTAAAAACGAAACAAATAAACAAACAGTTCCCTCCGTAAACAAACAAAAACAAACAAAACAAAACTAGCTCTTTTCTCCACCCACCACAAGACCCAAACAAACAAAACAAAACAAGCTCTCCTCTCCTCCCTAAACTCAAACGAACAAAACAAAACAAGCTCTCCTCTCCCCCCCAACTCAAACGAACAAAACAAAAACTAGACTGTGATTTGTGAGCCCGTTGAGTTCCCATTGTAACAATAATCTATAAAGATTTTGATGCTTCTATTTATGAATGAATTAATAATTCTAATTAGCTTGTTAGATAGTTATCTCCGTTGTATTGAGAATCTAGATAATAAAAAATAAATACATTCAGCGTGAACTCATCCCAACAAAATTATCATTGAGGCTGCAAACTGTATAAGAGATTGCATTATGCTATATTTTAAGTATTTTGCTCTAATAAAAATCCTTCTATGATGTACAGTTCATGTTGGGTTACATTTTGACTTTTTCTGTTACTCCCAATTCCAGAAAATACATTCAAAGGTTTATCTAAAAATCGTATTAAATATGAAACAACTACCATGGATTATTAAAAAATTGAATAATAATAATAATAATAATAATAATAATAATAATAATAATAATAATAAAGCAGATCACAGGGTGAAGCAAAAGGAAAATGAAAAAATGGACAAATATCTGGACCTTGCCAGAGAACTGAAAAAGTTATGGAATATGAAAGTCAAAGTGATACCAATTGTAGTTGGTGCACTTGGAACGGTCCCAAAAGGATTGGAAAAGGGTTTGGAAAGTTTGGAAATCAGAGGAAGGATTGAAACCATTCAGAACACTGCACTTCTGCAATCTGCCAGAATACTCAGGTCTCCATGACTCAGAAGAGTCATGGAGACCTGAGGAGACTTACTGTCACTCAGACTCCAGTGAAAGACCATCAGCTAATGCTGATGTGAAAACTCAAAAGGAGTAAACAATAATAAAACAAGCAGGACCTGTGGATATAACACAGTATGAAAATGTAATTCTTACAAGGTTTGATATGTTTACTTAAGAACTATTGCGAAATTGTTCAATATGTAAAAAGTATAATAATCTTGATTTAACTCTCTCTAGCAGGACCTGTGGATATACCACAGCATGAAAATGTAATTCTTACAAGGTTTGATATGTTTACTTAAGAGCTATTGCGAAATAGTTCAATATGTAAAAAGTATAATAATCTTGATTTAACTCTCTTTCTCTCACTCTTTTTTCCCCTTCTTTTCATCTTCTTCACTACAGATTTCACTTCTTCGTCACTGGAACAATGTTTACCTCTCAAACCCTCATTCATGAGGCCAAAGAGATGATAGTCTGCAGGCAAACATCATTCCAGTGACGAGGAAGTAAAAATCATTAGTGAGGATGAGGCTAAAAAAAAAAAAAAAACAATCAACAGAATTTTACCGGACAGGGATACATGCTCTCATACAAAGGTGGAACATTGCTTTTGAGAAAAACGGTGACTATGTGGAGAAGTAAGGATGTGATACACAGAGGAGCAGCTTTATGTATATATATATCAGACGCTAAAATAATCTCCTTGGTCTAGCGCTAGTGAAAAGGGGATAGACTTCCTCGCTGATTGGCTGATACCGACTTTAGGCCGCCCCGACGACTTTACTTTTACTTTTTTATATATATGTATGAAGGTATGAATCCATATATTCTCCCTCCAGCTATGGGTTAAATAGTAGGGCAGACTGGGCCCTTCAGCCTTGGGTAGGTAACCAGTCTAGGAGAGGGATAACTCTGAATTCAAAATTCCTGAGGTCGGTCGTTGATTGGGTTTGCGGCAACCCTTGATGCACCAATTCTTTCCTATCGACTGTGTCAAAAAGTGTGGATGGTCCTACACAAGCCTTCACCACTATAAAGAAATCACTATGTGGGTGTTCATTGTATGAACACTCATACGTCGATCGACGGGAGAGTCCATCATGATATATATATATACGGCATGTTTTACGGCATGTCAACCCTTGTTGGGTTATTTTATGCCGAAGACGTTTTTGTTCTCATACACTTGGGGTATTCAAATTTCAAAGTATCATTGTCGGGAGGAAGGCCCAATTAAGAGCTAGCTTAATTGTCACTTGATAGAGCAGCCTTTAAGCTAGTCTTAAGTAATAAAAGAGACTAACAGTGCCCGCCCTGTCGGCTGGGGCGTTAGAATGCACCGACTGCACCTCTGCAGAGGGGTAAGACTCCCCCAATGGGGCCACCTGTTGGCCGTGGGTGGCGACCCATGATGCTTAAGGATAGAACCCAGGTGGATGAGCAGTCCATGACTTGCAATATTCCACTTTGGACCTATCTTGGGCTAGACGGGCGGTCGGAGAGGCCCCCTCCGATCAATCGGCTGGTCACGTCAAGCCCTAGCACCTATATGATTTTCCCAATCCTATTGCCCTTATGGCAAGCCCCAACTCCTTTTTATCATATGGGTGCTAGAAGGCGGTGGTTGAGGGTCTACATGTCCTGGGAATGACGTTAAACTCTATCTGATGGTGAGGTTCCAGTTTTGGAGGTTTGGGGAATGTGGAGCACCCCTTCATCACCATTGCTCCCTGGTTCACTCTGACCCGGAGTGGTAGTACCTGTTAGGGTCCCATCTATGGGTTAAATAGAAAAAATTATTGGATTTTACACCTCAAGTTATACAGGAAACGCCAATAAACATCTTTTCCTAAATGATCGTGATTCTCCATGTCGGAATGATAGACGTGCAAAAACAATGACGTCATTATTTGAATGAGATCTTCAAAAATTCTTCAACGCCTATTTGGTCAATAATCAAACTATTAAAAATGATTTCCCAAGTTGGGTCAATAATAATAATAATAATAATAATAATAATAATAATAATAATAATATATTTTCCAGCTAGTATATTAGATCTGAGACCCGTCAGCTGTTCCTTATAAACATTCATCTCAAACCCACAAAATATTTATAATCTTTCCACAGATTATCCAATCTTGCCTTAAAGGAGTTCACTATTGATGATGGTAGTTCATTCAATGTATTCACCACTTTGTTACTAAAATAATTTTGTCTTGCATTTGCTTTACAAAATTTTTTAAAGAGTTTTAATTTATGACCCCTGGTATTGATATTTTGAGCAACATTTAATAGATCAAAGTTCGTTGAATAAAATCCATGGGTATATTTATAGACTTCATATCTCCTCTTGTTCATCGATAAACCAAACTTGGTAAATCAATCTTCCGAGACCTTTCTTCATACGAAAGGTTTTTTTAATCATTAAATTCCTAGGCTCAGATACACAGGGAACATTTGCGGAAGGTCTGAGGATACAGCGACCGAAACGTTGTACTTATGTATACCGCAATAAAGATGAGTACAACAGTCCGAAACATCAAAATTATTCAAAATGAATGAAGAATAGAAAAAAAATCATTTCACCAAGTCGGTGCGTCGAGTGGCGATTTTTTTCTTGCGATTCTGCATTTAGAACAAAGAATTTCAACAAGACTGAAAAAAAGGAAATCTGATAGTTTTTGCTAACAGACAGAAAATTTGATATTCTGCTTCCTTCGAAAAAAAAAAAAAATGGTACCCCTCCCCCAATTCACAATGAAAAAATTGAGAAATCTTAAAAAAAACATTTTTGCGTCTTGAGTCAACGACACTTGAGTACCTGCCACGTGGCCGAAGTAGTTTCTCCCTTGAGCCAAATAAAAAACAAGAAGAAAGAAAAAAAAAAGAAAAAAAAAGAGCAAGATTTCAAGTGCAGATTTTCACAGCGGGCAGACTTTACCCACTTTAGAGATTGGCGTAACACAATCTTCTTACCCCCATTTGGCGCAAATTTAATAATTATTAATGTAATTCTTTTCTTAACTTAGCTTAGCTTAACACAAGGTCAGAAGTATTGGGCATTCGGTGGGAATCGAACTCACAAGCAATAGTCTTCTTACCATTAAACCAAAAGTTGACGTACACATTTACTAAGTCCAATTCCAGTATTCCAAAAGTACTTAGAACATCTAAGTGTAGCTTAGGTTTGGCACAAGGCCACATGTAAAGAGCACCCAATGAGGATCAAATTAAATACTACTTATCAATGGATCTGCGTGACTAGTTTTTAGACTTTATGTCATGCCAAAGTTTGTATTTATTCAACCCCTTTACTTCGATCAGGATACGACATAAACAGAATAAAGCTAGTTTTAATTCAGAATTTTCATTCTCCTAGACTAGTTGCCTAACAAAGGCTAAATAATCCTGTCAGTCCAACTATTTACCCATAGCTAAGGGAGAAAAGAGGGATTCAAGTCTTTCCCAAAGGTACACACACACACACACACATATATATATATATATATATAAATAAATAAATAAATAAATTTATTTATTTATCTATTAACGCTCTATCACAGATATTGGGCACTCTTCTAACAACACTGTACGTTGGATTACTACCGTTTCTTCAAGTATAATAGTGCCAAACACACACACACACACACACACACACACACACACACACACATATATATATATATATATATATATATATATATATACTGATTCATGCCTTTCCCAAAGGCATATATATATATATATATATATATATATATATATATATATATATATATACTGATTCATGCCTTTCACCATATATATATATATATATATATATATATATATATATATATATATATATATATATATATATATATATATATGTTAAATTTCGAGAAATCTTTCTGTTTCTTGACTATGCGATTTTCAACCAATATACAGGATGTTCGGGATAAATTTGACAGTTTCATAAGGAAAAAGAAAATGTGATTGGTAACTATAAAAGTTAATGAATTGTAAAGAAATTCACCAGGCACGGAAATTACACTACTGTCAACAAGTTTCACTCAAAATAACCGTCATCAGCGTCGATCACAGCCCCAATCCTGCTCCGACACCTGGATCAAGCTAATGAAAAAAAAATAATAAGTCTCAAAAACTACCTTAATTCTGTCGATTAACTGGGCTTTTGTAGTACTGGCACGGTGATTAGGGTCTTTCTCAACAGCGCCCCACACATAATAATCCATGGGGGTAAGATCTAGGGAGTTCGGAGGCCAAACATTGGGACTGGTGTAGTTGGAATAATTGTCCGAAAACCATTTTTGACTTTTCTCAGAGGTGTGGCAGGGGGCCGAATCCTGCTGCCATACATATGGTCTACCATTGGCTACCCTTGTTATCCAGGGCTTGACTACAGTATTTAGCAACTACACGTAGGTATCTGAATTCAACCTGATACCCTCTCTGAAAAAATGTCAGAGGACCCAAACCCAAAAACCATCAGAGTTTTAGTCTGCATGACACAAGGAGTGTCCTTTGGACTGTATACAAGCCATCTGTTATTATGCGTGTTTTTCTCATCGTAAAAGAACCAGATTGTTTGTGGTTCAGCAGGATGTTTCACTTTGCTCAGAAGTTTCTTTGCCTTTGTCAGACGATTTTCACGGGCCTTATCTGGGAGCAATTGATCTCTGCGACGCTTGTATAAGTAGTATCGAATGCCTTCATTGAGTGCAACCTTCCTGGTAGAGGCTGAAACATTCAATTCACGTGACAAAGCCCGAATTCCAATTCCAGGGTCTTCCAACACTTTCTTCTGCAGATTTTCGAGGAATTCTGCTGTACGAACGCAATCAGATCGTCTGTTATGTTGCTTTCTTCTAGCCACAGCCTCGTAGTTCCATTGCAATTCTCCAGTTCATGCCTGATTGTTTTACAATGTTCAGGAAGCAACCATAATCTCCTTATTTTGATGGCCGGCGCAGATCATCGTGATACAAGTAATTCTCTCCCATGATTCAGGTGGGTTCCAGTCATCCATTCTATCTGTCATCACGTATATGAATGAAGAAGGGTTCAAGCTTTTAAATGATGCGCAGTGTGCGTCAATATCTCCAACCAACGGTGAACATAACTAAATATAAGTATGTCAAATTTATCCCGAACACCCGGTATATATATATATCTAACTAAGGAATTACATCGACTTAGTTAACGTAGGGTAGGGTCCTGAAGAAATCATTTCAATTTGATTGAAACCATGGTAGATCCTTTATTTTACCTCTAATAATAATATTAGTATTTTTATATATATATATATATATATATATATATATATATATATATATATATTAGATCACGCAAAGATATTAAAAGTATAGTTTAGTACGTGTCTGTGCATGTGAGAGTTGCATGTGAAAGATGCTATGTGCAATCCTGATCGAGGGTTTTGCATGACACTATACTACACAATCCCTTAAATGCATAGATAATCATGGAATTGAGGGCGTCCCATCATGGTGTAATGGTTAGCAAGCTAGTCTCGCAAATCTATTACGACCGAATAGCGCTTTCGTACCTCGCTCGATGTGCCATACTTGCGACCTTGTATGACATCCTACCCGTGGCGAACGGGTTAGGTAAATATATACAATATTCATGGAACTGTTAGTTCGCCTGTCTTTTCGCAATTATTATCTCGACTAGCAAAATAAAAAACGCCCTCTGGGCGACGTAAAATAAATATTGCCTGAGGGTATGGGAGTTGAAAATTTAATATCAGAGAGTGTATCATAAGTAAAGTAAAATCATCAAATTTATTAAAGGAGTAAAAAATAAAATAAATTTATTAAAGGAGTAAAAAAAAAAAAATTGGAATGGAAATTTAGTTCTGATAACTTTAAATATATATTAAAATTAAAAAAAAAAACTATATATAGATAGCTAATACCAGTTATGTATTTATTAAAACTTGTTTAAAAAACCAATGAGGACTGTCTAACATTGCATGCTCAAATTTTGAGTGTATTTTATTTATGACGATTTTAGGGAGTGTGACGTAGTTTTTGTTGCAGACAAAAACCGGAAGCGAATCTCCATTATTAATAGATAGAGTAATAGACTGTTGGTCATGTAGTGTGATCAAACATTGTCGTCCGTCTAATTATTCTGTCCTTCTTGATTTGGTAATATAAAGTATGAATTAATGAAATCAATCAAACTTCTTGTTATTTATAAATAAATCACACGTGTTAATTTTTGTATCTTTCCTTTTGATTTTGCAGTGTATTTTACGGTAATGAAACTTAAAACTTTTCATTTAATCCCTTACGCTTTCATGTTTATAAGGTCAAATATCATGTTTTTTTATTTATGTAAATAAATACCTCAGAAAATATGTTGTGTTTGCAGAAAATAAATAGGATAACGCATGCACATGTCTATCTATCTATCTATCTATCTATCTATCTATCTGTATGTATGTATGTATGTATGTTCATAGTTATTTATCACAATCTATAGTTTATGTAGCCTATCTGGCCAATGAATCGCAAGATTCCTGTTTCGATACGGGCCCCGGCAATTCAACACATGATCTGTACAGTAAATGGGGAGCTGACGGTAGGTGTGGTGCTCCATCTCAACAAAACAATCTCCCTGGCGAAAAGAAGATTGACTCACTCGCTGTCCGACTGATACCGACAATAGGCCACTCCGCCAACTTTACTTACTTATAGTTTGTTTATCTATCTATCTATCTATCTATCTAATTGTACTTATCAATCAATCTATCTGTTCATAACTATCAATATATGTATCGCTATAACTGTCTATTCATTATCTATCTATCTAAATATGAAAGTAAATAAGTAAGCAAGCAAAATCGTCGCGGTGGCCTAAACTCGGTATCAGACAGACAGCGAGGGAGTATATCACCTTTTCACTAGCGCTAGACCAAGAAGATTGGTTTTGGCGTCTGAGGAGGAGCACCACACCTACAACCAGCTCCTCACTTTACCACACAGATCCCTGTGCTACTCATACGCTGAGTTGGCAAGGAACGGTATCGAACCCGAAACCTTGTGGTTCCTAGTTCGACGCTCTACTGACTGAGTAAAAGACACAAATTATTATAGACGGACAATGTTTAATTGAAACATCGTTGCAAACATTTCAATGTTTATTGACATCAGCATTTTTGAGTCCTAATGTTCTATAAATTATCGGTCGAAAAACATCCACGATAAAACGCGGTATCAGAATAAGATTGAACACCATCTCGAACTGTCTTAGGGACTCTAGCTCCTGGTTTTGTTACTCCATCGGGGCAAGTTACCCTGTCACGATGGTAGGCAGTTTGGATTCGGAATATTTCCTTCTCCTTGACAGATTGCCCTTTAAAATGGCTACAGAGCTCAATCTATCCCACTATTTACTATTGGGAGTAACGATTTTCGTCGTCGGAAATTGACCTGTTGACTCGAGTTTAAAGCCTGAACGAGGCTAATCCGTTTCACTTTGCGCTAATGCACTTGGGAAAATCCATCTCTCCCCCTTCAGCTATGGGTAAAATTGTAGGGCAGACTGGGTTCTTTGGACTTGGTTAAACAAGAAACTTAAAAGTAGAATAAGTGAATTCAAACCAGGTTTATTCTGCTTAAAAATTGACCTTGTGTCACATCCTGCCGGTGGCATAATGGATGGGTAAATACGTACCCTGATATTTACTTATTGCTGGGGTAGGGAAGGAGTTTGAGAAGTCTCGTGTAGAATTTGAACTTGTCTCGCCGAGTACATTTTTCTACGACAGTAACCGTTACGACATAAGCGCCTACTATAACACACACACACACACACACACACACACACACACACACATGTGCTTTAGGGTAGTTTGATTTTGGAACTGTAATATCTCTCATGTAGCGAAAGTTCAAAATTAACATTACGATTATCACACAAAATATCTTTCTTCAAAACTTTGCCTTCGTTTGAGGAAATAGATTTCAATCTTTTAAAATATTATCGCTGTTACAGCTTAATTATCAGGTGAAAACAGCATATCCGACTTGTCAGTGGTGATGGGGGTATATTTTCAAATTGAATTCTAGATATAATATTTTATTCGCTTTGTTTAAAATGGCAATATTTTCTGTTTAAATATTGAAATTCCTAAATTTTCTAATTAATTCATTGGCTAAATGTTGCGAAAATAAGGATTTTTGGTGCATTTTAACGGACAATATTTGGTGCTATTTCCTCAAAAAATGGTGCAAGTACGACAACTAGTGTTTGGTATCAGTATTCATTATGCCAACACACAACTGCCTCTATTTGAGAGAATTTGATATTCTAAAAAAAGTGAAAAATCAACCTACCCTAATGTGCATATGGTAATATGATCCGACCGGTCCGTATTCTCCCCCGCACTTGCTTTGCCCGCGATGCCAAGTGACATGGATTTTGAATGACACTTCCTTTACCGATTGCCACCACCGTGTTGGCATTTCCTTATATCGTCAATTCCGAAGACGGCTGTCGCTAATTCTTGGCAGAATTCAAGAGACTGGTTCTTATTTTGCATAAGGATTTAATTACATCCGCCAAAGGCCCGCACTACGCAAGGTTATTTGCGATGCTTCTTACAGATTTACTCAAAAAAGACTGATTCTTTGAAAACTCATTACGAAACAATAATGTGGAAAAGTGAGCCAATAAGAGGGCGTTTAGACCTCCGAAACTGTGCTCATTCGTACTCAACTATCGTCGCTCCTCCAGATTACCTTATTTAAACTGGGTATTCGCTCTGTCGGCGTGGTTTAGAATACGCTGACTGCATCTAATGATGTGCCCCTAGTTCTGGATATCTGATGAATATGGAGTACCCCTTCATTTCCATTAATCCCAGATCCACTCTGACCCAGAGTGGCAGTACTTTTTAGGGTTCCATATATGGATATAATACATCTGTTTAAAAGTTATTTGTATTCTATAGTACCGAGTTCTAGTGCGAGAGAGTCCCCATGGTGTTGTGGCTAACGTGTTAGACTGCGACATCGTAATAAGCGAGTTCAAACTCCAGTCTCGCTATTACGTTCACTTTCAAAATAATTCCACTGGGAAAAGTTATGAATCCTCTCATCCCTCAGCTATAGGTTAAATTGTACCACTACTGTTCTTCTAAAAGGATGGCTTTTGCATTAAATAACCACGAAGTTTGATATGCCATTAAACAAAGAAACTATTTCAAATCTCTGGAGCTCTGGGTAGTGTTGCGTACCTCTTCATTGCCATTACTCCAGGTACACTCTGATATAGAGTGGTAGTACCTTTAGGGTCCCATCTATAGGTCAAATAGAATTTTTAAGAATTATTCGTATTCTATAGGATCGTGTGTAAAACAAACTCTTAAGAAACAACGACACAAGAAATGTAAATATGAATGTACAATGAACGTGATTTCTATACCACATGGCATAAGATAACTCTAGACGGGTTGACATGCCGTAAAAATCAATCAATTAATCAATCAAAAATCTTTCGAATCTATATGATACTGAGAAAAAATGGCACATAGCGAAATTTTTACTCGCTCAATGACATTAGAATGCTCTTTCAATATAATTTATAACTTTAAAAAGAAGATCAGTATTATCTATAGCCTCTTTTAGTCTCACAAGATGCCATGAATGTGAGTCTACATCTCGACACAGAACTTAAAAACAAGTCACGTTGAAAGAAGATGCTGCCATAACACAACCGAAGTTAAGCAGATGACAGAGGGGTGACAATTTAGAGATTGTAGGTTAGGGTAGGTTGATTTCTCACTTAAAAACATTCTCTCAAACAGCGGAAGTTGTGTTTTGGTATAATGAATATTGATACCAAACACTAGTTGTTGTACTTGCATCATTGTTTGAGGAAATAGCACCAAATATTGTCTGTTAAAATGCACAAAAAATCCTCGTTTTCGCAACATTTAGCCAATGAATTAATTAGAAAATTTAGCAATTTCAATATTTAAAACAGAAAAGATTGCTATTTTAAACGAAACGAATAAAATATTCTATAAATAGAATTCAATTTGAAAATATACCCCCATCACCACCCACACCTCGGATATACTGCTTTTTACCTAATAATTAAGCTGTAACAGCGATAACATTTTAAAAGATTGAAATCTATTTCCTCAAATGAAGGCAAAGTTTTGAAGAAAAATATTTTGTGAGTTAATTCTTTATATGATAGTTTGAAACTTTCGCTACATGGGAGACGTTACAGTTTCAAAATCGATCTACCCTACTGTAGGCACCGCAAGCAATCTGAAGCCTTTGTACGATCTTAGTAAATTCTATAAAGTCAATTGCACTCATTGGTCGCGAATGACCCCATGGATCTAAGCCCGGATCTTGACGAGGTTGTATGCGAGACCGACAGTGTACCATGCTAGTAGTTTCCCATATTTGCGACACATGTTATTCATGTGTCATACAACTTGGCCTTCGCATCACCCCACGAGTTGCCAAAATGAGGCTGAATACAACGTTCAACTGTGTCAGCTGAACTCCAGCTCCTGGTTTTTCTACTCCATCAGGGCTAGTTACGCTGTCACGCCAGTAGGCGGTTTGGATTCAGAATATTATCTTCTAGACAGGTTGCCCTTATGAAGGGTAGATAACACAGTCTATGCTAATATTCGCAATTGGTAGTAACGGTTTTCGTCGTAGGAAATTGACCTGACGATCCGAGTTCAAATCCTGGACGAGCCTGATGCATTGCACTTCGCACTAATGCTCTTGGGAAAATCATGAATCCATCCACTCATTTTAAAAGAAAGGCAGTGATTTCTCAATCATTATAATAATAGGAAGAAAAACAATTAAATGGAAACTTTAAGCGACAATATAAGAAAATTGCACATTATATTGCATGGACTTGGCTAAGAATGGGAAACCTGAAGAGAGAAACCGAATCTCTTTTAATACCATAATCGCCTGAAATAGAAGCAGGAGGGACTGGAGATCAGAGGAGGAATCGAAACCATACAGAACACATCACTGTTAAGATCAGCTAGAATAACCAGAAGAGTTTTGGAGATTTGTGAAGACTTTCTATCACTCAGACTTGATTGAAAAGCCACCTGTTAAAACTGGTGTGAAAAACTGGCAAAGAATGTAATAATAAAACTAGCACAACGGGAGTACAAAACTAGACACGACTGGGTTGGAAAGGTGATCCACTGGGAATTATGCAAAAAATTTAATTTTGACCATACAACAAAATGGTATATGCATAAACCAGAATCTGTTCTTGAGAACGAAACGCATACAATTCTCTATAAAATAAAAACGGATCACCTTATCCCAGCAAGTAAACCAGACCTAGTGCTGATTAACAAAAAAGAAAGAACTTGTCAATTGGTGGATTTTGCAGTTCCAGCAGATCACAGGGTGAAGCTAAAGGAAAATGAAAAAATGGAACAAATATCTGGACCTTGCCAGAGAACTGAAAAAGTTATGGAATATGAAAGTCAAAGTGATACCAATTGTAGTTGGTGCACTTGGAACGGTCCCAAAAGAATTGGAAAAGGGTTTGGAAAGTCTGGAAATCAGATGAAGGATTGATACCATCCAGTACACTGCACTGCTGCAATTTGCCAGAATACTCAGAAGAGTCCTGGAGACCTGAAGAGACTTGCTGTCACTCAGACTCCAGTGTAAGACGATCAGCTAACACTAATGTGAAAACTCAAAAGAGTAAATAATAATAATAATAATAATAATAATAATAATAAACGAGTATACGTAACTTTTGGTCAAGTCACGCTGAAAGCACCGGTTCCCACCAGCTCACCTATGTAGCGTGTCTTTGGCTGGAATAGCCTGATAGAATCTATCCATTCCAAGTCTATAACTGGTCTGAATTCAGTTTTCTTTCTTCTTGACTGGTTCCATACCAAGATTAAAGAGCCGCGTCTGTCCTTCTATTTACCCACAGCTGGAGGGGAATAATTGAATTCATTTTTCCAATATTAATGTTATGTGAAATCCAAACAAGCTCATTCAGGATTTAAAATCGGAAAGTCCACTTCCTACAACGATAATCGTTACGCCTTGAGCACTTCTTACAAATGCTTTTATTTAGAGAATAAAGCCATTTTCAGTCCAATTTCAAAGTGAAGAGAGATAATTTTGAAACGCTAATTAGAATCCTTCACCCCTTCCTAAATATCAACCTGTTGGCGGGGCTTAGAATACGTTGACTGTATCACTTGTCGAGGGATAAGACCACCGCAGATGGGGTGTCCAGTAGTGGTAGTACATGTTAGGGTCCCATGTAGAGGTCAAGTAGATTTGTTTAAAATATTCTTATTTGATAGGAATGTTTTAAAAAATCTATTAAGAAACAAATACACAAAAATGTAAAAATAAATGTTTTTAGAATATGAACGTACAATGGCGGAATCCCCGTGGCGAAGTGGCCATGGTGCTAGACTGTGATATCGTAGTAATCAAGTTTTTAGGTTCAATTTCAGACTAATACCGTTGGAAAAGGTATGGATCCCCTAGCTATGGGTTAAATAGTATCACCATTGTTCTTTTACAAGGATGCCTTTGGTATTAAATAATCCACGAAGGTTGATACGCCATTCAACAAATAAATTCGGCAGAGTGCCCTATTGTTGGTATTAGCCGGATAACGAGGGAGACTACTTCCTTTCACTAGCGCTAGACCAGGGGGATTGTTTTTGATTACCGCAGCTACAATAAGCTCCTTATTTACCACACAGATTCAAGCTGCGCTACTCATGCGCTGAGTTGGCAAGGGCCAGTATCGAACACAGAACCTTGTGGTTCTGAGGCGGATGCTAAATCGGCCCCATGAATGTACAATGAACAGGCATGAAATAACCTTAGACGGGTTAACATGCCGTTTAAATCAATCAAGGAATAAGACCTTTTGTAGAGTAGCTAGCACCCCTTCAGCACTCTACTAGATGGACTGGCTCATAGCCATAAAATAGCCTAGGATTAAAGTGGATAAACAAGCTAAATAATATTCAGACTGACTTTGCTGCGTTGGCTAGGTCGCATTTGACCCTCCTCTATTCAGTGTATGTTTTGTCTTGTTAATTGTTTGTACTTATTTGTTCTGTGTTTTGTATGTATCCCTTGGCACCGGATGCTGGTGCTGAATAAATGCATTAAGCACATAACTTCACTGTGCATAATTACACATTGACGATACAACACCTTTCTAAATAGAAAACTCAATATCTTCATGAGCCGCTATTACAACGGAAACGCAACGAGTTTATAGGGAGGGGATCAGTATCTCCTTAAAAATATATGTACAAGGGTCAATGAGGACAGAAGTAAAGAAGCAGAGGAAGTTTGATGTAAATCTCTCAATTTGAACCGAAAAAATCTATTAAAACTGAAGCCGATATCGCAACATTCTTTTTTCTTTTTTTTACTGTTCCAATTACAAAAGTAAAGCGGTGTTTCTAATTGTTACTTTCTTTCTTTCTTTTTACATCCTATCATTAGCGAGTTATGTTTTTTTTCATTACCAATATGACCACAACTACAACCACTGCAGAGATGACGATGAACTTCGAGAGCGACGTCGGTTTCTGTTGCTATCATTATTTATTGAACAGGCAATCCCACTTATTTGGACGTTCCCAACTTGAACATTTATAAGAATTAAACGCTAAATGGAAACCATTCGTAAAAATGTTAATTTAACGGGCCACTTAACACAACCTTCATGATAACAAATTAAATATATATATATATACAAAGTGTGTCAAAAAAGTATGGAGATTTTTTTTACTTTTTGACACACATTGTATTTTGAAAAAAAAAAGAAAAAAAAAGAAATAATCGTTTCATTCATTCTTCATTTCTATCTTGGTAAATACAGCTTTAAGCTTGGTACTTTTTGACACACCTTGTATTTTGAAAAAAAAATAATGAATGGAACGTTATTTTTTTCAGAATGTGTGTATATATATATATATATATATATATATATATATATATATATATATAAAGTGTGTAAAAAATATCGAGATTTTTTGTACTTTTTGATACACCTTGTATTCTGAAAAGAAGTAACGTTCATTCTTCATTTCTATCTCGGTAAATACAGCTTTAAACTTGGTACTTTTTGACACACCTTGTACTCTGGAAAAAAATTAATGAGTGGAACGTTAATTTTTTCAGAACACGAGGTGTCAAAAAGTACAAAAAATCTCGATACTTTTTTGACACACACATATATATATATATATAGGTAGATACTGACAATTACACACACACACACACACACACACACACACACACACACACATATATATATATATATATATATATATATATGCACAAGACATATACAGACTACCTATATTCTTCATACTTACGTATGCAAAATCAAGGATAGTTTGATGCGTGTAAATGACGTAAATGACGTAAATGACTGGATCACTTGAGATTGGCCATACGCATCCGGGTGTATTCATGTCCCTTCAAGCCTGCTTAGTGCAATGAATAATTGTTCTATAGGGATTGGCTCCCTCTCACCAGTTCTTAGTTTTTGTTCATCAGTTCCACGTTCTTTATCGCCTGATGTAATATAGGTTTAATCTATATGTGTTAATTTATTTACTAAGAACTTTGGAGAATATATATATATATATATATATATATATATATATATATATATATATGTAGAATTAAACAAAAGACACATCTGTTTAACAATTTTATTTTTGATCTTTTCGAGTTTTCTGGCCAACTTTTTAATATTTGGGTGGAATTCGTGGATTAGTCCACCAAAGTTCAGGTCCCGAGTACTTTGGGCACTTCAAAAACTGGAACACATCACCCCTGATGATGGCACTTCGAATTATTTTGGATATTTGTAATATATATTTGCCTTTGGAAAATTCATATATTTCTTAAAAGTAGTCAATTCAGATTTGCAACCCATAATTGCATGATTATAATGACGCTCATTTATCGTGTGGAAAACTTTTAAATCGTGTTAATATTGCAAATGGCCACCGTATGTTTACTGTTGCATAGGACAATATAGTTTTTATACATTCTACGCATATGTCTATTCCTATTATACTGTGAAAGTTTAGTTAAAATCCGACGACTAATTTTTGTAGATATTGAAAAAATTTCACCTCGTTCATAATTCGAAACGCAGTATATATATATATATATATATATATATATATATATATATATATATATATATATATATATATATGTGTGTGTGTGTGTGTGTGTGTGTGTGTGTGTGTGTAAATTTCTGGTTTTACGTTTGGATATGTAACGTTAGAAGCTAGAAAGCATCGGCTTATACTCCCACGCAATAACTCAACAAGAAATTCTTTTTCTCATTTTGTTTGTTTTCATGAAAAAAACAAAAAAACAAAAACAAAAGGGCAAAAAGAAAAAAGAAAAGGAAAAACAAAAAGAAAAGAAGGAAAAAAAGAAACAACAACAACAACAACAACAATAATAAGCAAACACTAAAATATGACATAAACTAAGAAGAAGCTTTTAGAGTTAGACCCTTAATGAGTGCGCCATAGACACATTGTTTCATTTCAAACGAAAGTAAATATCCTTTGAAGTCTAGCAGAAAGCTATACAAATCGGACACCCAGTGAGCATCAAACTCGTGACATTTTCACAGATATTTGAGGGAAACTTGTTTATCTTTGTTCTGCGATAGGTTTATTTTTACCAGATTAAAGAAATCAGATTGAAAAAGAAATTTAAAAAAATTGAAGATTACGAGATGTACTGATGATTTTGATCAAGAGTCCTCAGCAACACTCATTGGTTCTCATACTGACCACATATGTTGAAATAAGTGACATAAATCCAAGATGAAATGCAAAAATGTAAATCCTGATAATCTGGTGTCGCCTATCCGCTGAATTTTTATTTCTAATGAAAGTTGTCACCTCAGCTAAATAATGGACCATTCCATTTTTATTATAAAGAAAGAAAGGAAATGAAAAGGATATGCGATATAGAAAAAAATATAATAAGAAAGAAAGAAAGAAAGAGAGTAAGGAAAAGATAGAGAGGGGTGAGTGCGCGGAAGTGATAACGCTAATTTGTTTGAATAGAACATAATGAAAAGATGAAGAGAGAGAGAGAGAGAGAGAGAGAGAGAGAGAGAGAGAGAGAGAGAGAGAGAGAGAGAGAGAGAGAGAGAGAGAGAGAGATTGAACTATTTAGCAATAGCTCTTAAGTATACATATCAAAGGTTGTAATGATTAAATTATCATACTATTGTGTATCCACAGGTCCTGCTAATCTAAGAATAATATAGAGAAAAACCAACTCTCTGCGATTATCCAAAATTGGATTAAGTAAACTTTGTTAAAATGGCAGTTTGAATCATTCAATCACAAATAAAATTACAACAGCATACGATATAAGCACCTCAATGTATCTATTGTTGTAGGTTATATTTTACTTATTCATTATTTGAATTTCGTGTAAATAGTTTGTCTATATCGGTATATCTTCCCCTTTAAAGTCAAAGAATCAAATACTATGAATAATTTCTTTTCTCTTTTTAACATTTTTTTCTATTGTTGTAAACTGGTTGTTTTGCTTTACGGCATATCAACCCTTTTGTCGAATCAAGTTATTTTTTATAAACAAAAACTCGGGTTGCTCACAGTACCTACTTTTGCTTAAGTAGTCACTCAATTAAGTATTTGACAGGCTCATTGTTGCCCAACTTTGATGATCTAGTGAGAACAGGTTTATCATGGAGATAGTGTGGTTCAATTTTATTCTAAATGTCTATTAAATACAAGTGATTTATCGCATATACGTTTTCAACAAAGAGAGCTTCAAGATATATTATATTTGCTATGATTTGAATACAATAAAAAAAATTACAAAAACAACAATAGACAATGCAAGGTATAACTATCACTCTGAACTTTTGAGATGAGGCTTGATAATTAGTACTATTTGGATTATTCGGACTATTGTTCTCATCTTTATTGTTATCTGTATAATGTTTCAACCAATGTGCCCTCCGGACTTCTTCAGGTATTTTTTGTCGGACTCTGGAGCCTTCTCGAACTCAGGAACCATCGGAATAGTCCGAATAATCCATATAATACTAGTGTAACTATCAGTTCGACAGTGAAAGAAAAAAACCGATATAATTTATGAGTATTATCTGCGTTATTCGGACTATTGTCCCCATCTTCATTGTTATTTGTACATCGTTTTGGCCGATATGCCCTCCGGCCTTCTTCAGGTATTATCAGTCCGAATAACGCAGATAATACTAATCTTCAAGCCTCATCTCAAACATTCAGAGAAATATGATTTATAACTATATTGAAAAGCAGATAGAAAGAGAGATAGATAGAAAATTGTATGTGTTTGTATGTATCTATTTGTATGTGTGTGTGTTCGAGATAGATAGATAGATAGATAGAGAGATAGATAGATAGATAGAGAGAGAGAGAGAGAGAGAGAGAGAGCAGCGTATCTCAACTTCTTTGGCTTTGTGGAACCCTTGAAATAGTTCTTATACCTCAGGTAATCACTTAAAGAAAATTATTTTATATCATTATTAATATTTAATATGAATTATCCTATTTATAAGTATTTCTTGTGGAATCTTTAGCAACCTCTTGTGGATCTCCAGGGTTATGGATAACACCTTGTCCTGGGTATGACGTTAAACTTCATATAATGATGAATTTTCAATTTTAGAGCTATGGGTAGTGTGGAGTACCCCTTCATCGCCAGTACACACAGGTCCACCCTGCCCCGGAATGGTAGTACCTGTTAGGGTCCCATCTATGGGTTGAATATAATCTTACAAAAAGTTGTTTTGATTTGCTACACATTGTTTTAGAAGATATTGCATTGTTCTATCAGTTGATAATATAATTCTTCCAAACAGTAGCCGTATCAGTACTTCTGTATGACTGCACCACTTGGACTTTAACGAAACGATCTAAAAAATAAAAAAAAACTAGATGGGAACTACACAAGGATGCTACGTACTGTCCTGAATCAGTCCTTGATACAGCATTGCACAAAAAGCAGTTGTACGACTACGTATCTTCTATCACACAAAACATCCAAGAATGACAAACAAAACACACTGGACACTACAGGAGAAGTAAGGACAAACTCATAAGTGATGTTCTTTGGACTCCTACACATGGACACACCAAAGTGAGCTGATCAGCAAAGATTTACATTTATCAAGGCATATAGCACGCCGCCAGTGCATTTTTCGTCACTTTTTTTTCATAGCATATCAACTTCTTTAAAAAATCTTGATCTTTTACATGTATGAAACTCGAGTCACAGTTTAAAAATTGTAAGTTATTCATTATTAGTTTTTAAACCTCTCTAGTTTCAGGCATCGAGCACTTTTAATTTTTACCCACGCTATTTGTACTATATATATATATATATATATATCATTTTATAAAAAATGAAAAAAACATGAGTTTCATTGACGAGTGATGTTTAATAAGCCAACGTTGCAGTGTTTGGTTAGGCACTTCATTTGTTTAAAGAAAAAGAATTTATTCATGAAAAAAAGTCTGCGAGCCTCTGTTTTTGGTATGTGGCGGCTTTTGTTGATATTCAAATATGTAAAAAAAGACATACTTTAAAAATATGTGAAAAAAAACTACTTTAACAAACGAAAGCCCTGACGAAGGTTTGTTAAACAAACCGAAACGCTACATCATATATATATATATATATATATATATATATATATATATATATATTAGTTGGAGGCGCGTGGTGTAATGGTTGGAGTCATAGTAAATGGACTCGTCGATCCGAGTCCAAATCCTAGATGAGATAGTTTGCATTTCAGATAGCACTAATACCCTTGGGAAAGGTATGCACCAACTAATCTCCTTCCAGCTATGGAAAATAGTAGGACGGACTAGAATCTTTAACTTTGGCTAGGTAACCAGTATAGGAAAAGGAAAATTCTGAATCCAAACCTGTTAAACTCCGCTTAAAAAATGACTTAGTGGCGCATCCTGCTCGTGCAGAGGGGTTGGTATATATATATATATATATATATATATATATATAGAGAGAGAGAGAGAGAGAGAGAGAGAGAGAGAGAGAGAAAGAGAGAGATACGCATGTGTGTGTGTGTGTGTGTGTACTGAGATATGTGATTGAACTCACCCATAGCAGACAGCTTCCGTCGAGCACCATTTGTGGTAGAAATACAGAATCGGTTGAGACGTGCAATGGGACTTGTTCACTTCTGATCCTTGACCTGCATCGTAACAGGCCAACCTTAGTCTCTGTTTGTCTGTAAACAAAAAATAAAAGATGCACTCTTTCAAACCAAAAGAAATCTTAAATGTATCATTGAATTTACAGAATGAAAAAACAAAAAACACACACACACACACACACACACACACGCACGCGCACACACACACACACGCACACGCACACACAAAACAAAGCCCAAAACAAAACAAAACAAAAACAAGAAAGTACAAAAAAAAAAAAAAAAAAAAAACTGAGTATGTTGTTTCAGTTCACTCTGATGTTATTGGATGAGAGTCACGAGAATGGGAGAAATTTGTACGCTTACCAAGTAGACTGAGTTAAAACAGATTTTAGTATCTTCGATTTGCCTGACTATTTTCAGCCTTTGAAATGCAAATTATTCTGCATAAAAATAACGTAAGACAAAGTAATATCTATCTATCTATCTATATATCTATCTATCTATCTAGATCAATCTTTACATATCTATGTATAGTATAGATTGTTCTGACAAGCGCCTGTTTCGATTTTGTAATGTTTATACAATGTAATCCAAATGAAATTATTTCAAGAAATCAAATAAAAACAATAGTAGAAGGTATCGTATAAACCATTCGTATTCTTCAGTCAAATGAATAATGGATTGTATTGTATAAACCTCACAAAATCGTAACAGGCGCTTGTCAGCACAATCTATACCATTGTTTTTCCTTTTACCTTTCATCAAATTGTCGGATTTAATTCCATTTTATATACTCACATATCTATCTATATATCTATTTCATTCTGGTCATATCATCTATCTATCTATCTATCTATCTGTCTGTTCCCGGGTTAGCTCAGTCGGTAGAGCGTTCGGCTAGAAACCACAAGGTTTTAGTTTGATACCGACCCTCGCCAACTCAGCGTATGAGTAGCACAGAGATCTGTGCGGTAAAGTAAGAAGCTGATGGTAAGTGTGGCGCTCCACCTCAGACGCAAAAACAATCTCCTTGGTTTAGCGCTAGTGAAAGTGGATAGACTCCCTCGCTGATTGGCTGATACCGACTTCAGGCCACCCCGACGACTTTAATAATAGAAAAAATGTAAAATGTTCCGCACTTCCAACGAATTTCATTTCAAATAAGGATTTACTCTGATGAAGGTCGAATTTTCTTTCTGTGCGGAACATTTCTACATTTTTCTGTTATTATTATTTCATTTCATTTGGTTATTTAAAAATGATAATAATTTGAATAATGTACACATGGATAAACTCCTGACCGAAACACGTGTAAGTAAAATTGATTAAAATATCTATTTTATCCATTCTATACTTTCTTTCCTTTATTTAATTTTTCAACACACACATATATATATATATATATATATATATATGTGTGTGTGTGTGTGTGTGTGTGTGTGTGTGTATTCTAGGCCTTGTTGATAGGGTGGAGAGAGAAAGAGAGAACATACATTTACAGAAATTAGGTAGACTGCTTGAAAACCTCTCCCTTTTGCTCCTCTTTCTTCTTCTTTGCTCTTTTGCCAAAACTTTTTTATATTTGTCTTCTTTCTTTCTGTTACTCTGTGTTCATTCGCTATTTTTCATCATCTATTTATTCTCTTCCCTTCTTGTCCTTCATTCTTTTTTTTACTCGATCCAGCTGGAAAATCTCAGTCGACCTATGCCCCTGCATTTCCAACTCGTAAAATACAACTGATGTCACCATCTTGAATACATAAGCAGGCAGAACCGCCGATCCATATGTAAATGATTTCGTCATAAGTGACGGGAACTATGCTATTTATTTTATATCAATTAATTTATTTAGTTAATTAAAATTTAATTTAAAAATTGTATCTTTTTAATACATAGAAACTACAAAGTGTAATAATCTTTCAGCTGACACGTTTCCAGATACACTTAAAAGTTTAGCATAACTGTTGCCCTCTTTTGATATATATATATATATATATAATATATATATATATATATATATATAAAGAAAAAGGAAGCAGATTGCAAAAGTCTTAAGTGAGCCATAATTTATTGGAAAGATTTAAGAGAGCTTTATGAGGTGCAAGGTTATCTAAAAGTCAGATGTCATCATAACTTTTGAAATATGCATGCATGCAATTGTGTTTGCAAGTATTTTGCAACTTCAAGCTTTTTTTTAAGAATTTAAACTTCAAATTTTAAATTCTCAGTATTAACTGATATTAGATTTTGTTCTGGAAATGAATAAAACTTTGATTAGTAAATACTTGATATAATTAGAAATGAATCTATAATTGAAAAAGTTTATATCTTCAGAAACTGCCATATAAGGAACAGTAATAAGAAAAAGGTTAAGGAACAATAAACATAGGACAACAAATGCCACATGTACTTACATATATAACACTACATCACAACTATTCTTATATAGTAAGATTACTTATTACTAATAAAAAGAATGGGAAAATTCAACTTTGACATAAATGAATAACATCAGGGAACAGTTATTTGGTTGGATCATTAAACAAGATATTAAAAAGTCTAGTATTCAAACATACTATTTTTCATATTCCTGAACTTTCTAATAATTTAAAATTCAAGTTTTAAATTCTCAACATTAACAGACATCAGGTTTTGTTTTGGAAATAAATATTTCTATTGAACCTTTTCAACTGATTAATAAATAAAAAGAAGATTCTGCAAAATCTGTAATTATTTTTCATCTTATTCCTGAACTTTATAAGCCAAAGCTTTTTTTATCCAATCTTAAATTTAAAGTTTTAAATTATCAATATTAATAGATATTAACTTTTTTTTCTGGAAATTGATAAAACTTTAGTTAATAAATACTTAACGCCATTAGAGATAAAACTATAAATGAAAATTTTTACCGCTTCAGAAAATTATGTTACATATAAAGAACAGTTGTAGGAAAAAACTAAAAGACTCCAACGGTTTATTCAATAAATTTCATCATAGGTGAGCCGATCTAGACTAGGTTAGAAAAGCATACATACATACACACACACACACACACACACACACACACACACACACACACACACACACACACACACATATATATATATATATATATATATATTATATACATATAGATAGATAGATAGATATGAAAAATAAGAAACGCGAGGATGATTTATTAATATTTGAAAATTAATTGTCAACGTTTGAAAAGGTTTGATCATTAAATACATATCAAATATATATATATCCATAATTAAATATATATCAAATGTGTATCTGCAAACGATTTAAAGGTCAACAATTAATTTTCAAATATTTATAAATCACCCTGACGTTTCTTATTTTAAGCATTTATTCATTCCACATATTGTCGGATTCATTTCCATGTCTTTCTAACACACACACACACGCACAGACACACACACACACACACACACACACACACACACACACACACACACACACACACATATATATATATATATATATATATATATATATATATATATATATATATATACGTGTGTTTATGTGTAACTGTGTGTATGTAATTGAGTGTCTGTGTGTTTTGCAAATCAATTACTCTGTAACGAAAAATACAATTGCATAAATATATATAAGGGGTTCACTTGTTTGTGAACAACTCCATTTTCACATTTTTGGTTATGGAGTTTCAATGCATTGGTGATAAATAAGGTGTAACAATATCCGTTTAATTGTATAATGTTTCACAAAAAAGGGGAAAAATCCTGGTTTAGAAGAAAATGTACGTAAAAATTTGGTAGTGGGTGTAGTACTTATGGGCAATACTGTAATTATTTCCACTAGTATATCTATCTATCTATCTATCTAAATGTGTGTGTGTGTGTATGCGGACGCGTGTATGTATGTGGGTTTTATATATATATATATATATATATATATATATATATATATATATATATATATATATATATATATATAAGAGAGTTTCATAATTTGCTTGAAGCATTGTGTATGTATTGGTTAGGATGTTGATTTAGAAGGCTATCACAATGCAGTTTGGAATAAATAAAAAATAATAATACGGTAACAATGGTGTTGTGTGTTGACCTGTATTTTTATTATCATTAATAATTATTTATTTTATTATATAATAAAAATACAGGTCAACACACAACACCATTGTTACCGTATTATTATTTTTTATTTATTCCAAACTGCATTGTGATAGCCTTCTAAATCAACCGCATAACCAATATATATATATATATATATATATATATATATATATATATATATATATATGAGTGGTAACACCGAGAGTTTTCGGACTTAGCCCAAAGAGCTAAACTCTCAAGTCTAACAATTAAGAAGCAATATAAATTTTTTCATAACTAGTAATTTGTCCTTGACATTAGTTTTTCTGTGAATTCAAACCAACTTTACTCTGCTTGAAAATTCACCTTGTGTCATATCTTGTCCGTTGCGAAGGTTTTCTAGCAACTTTATTCTATTTTTCTGTTCTGTTATTGTGACGGTCACTAATGTGACCTTTTAGTTTTACTTCATTTTTACGTAGGTATTTTTTGTTTACCAATTTAACAACCACATAAATATCTAGTCCTAAAATAATTTAGTTGATTTTTATCAGTCCCACTTTTATCAGTTGCTGCTGACCCTTAAAATTGACTGTGGACTATAAGAATCAAAGAAGAATGAGTGAGAGAATCAGAGCCTATATACTAACCCTACTCTTAGTTTACTACTGCGGGTTAAAGAAGGCAATACTGTAATTTTATGCTTTCTATTTTTTAAGAACTTTCTGCATTATAAACACTAGCAAAAAAAAAAAAAAAACGCCCTCTGGGTGATGTAAAATGAATATTGCCTGAGGGGATGGGAGTTGAAAATTTAATATCAGAGAGTTTGTATCATAAGTAAAGTAAAATCATCAAATTTATTAAAGGAGTAAAAAATAAAATAAATTTATTAAAGGAGTAAAAAATTAAAAAAAATTGAAATGGAAACTTAGTTCTGATAACTTTAAATACATATTAAAATAAAACAAACTATATATAGATAGATAATACCAGGTATGTATTTATTAAAACTTGTTTAAAAAAACAATGAGGACTGTCTAACATTGCATGCTCAAATTTTGAGTGTATTCTATTTATGACGATTTTGAGTAATGTGACGTAATTTTTGTTACAGACAAAAACCGGAAGCGAATCTCCATTGTTAATAGATTTTCTTCTTGTGTTTTAATTTCTGTTGAAATGCATTTGTTTGAATGTTATCTTTTTCTTCCTTTGTACAGTTTCACACTATTTATTAAATAAACTTGATAGCATCGTTATGAAGCGTCGAGCATTTTCCTTCCACCCCGGCCGGTAGCAGTTACAGCAATAGTTATTGTCGCAGGAAATGTACACGGTGACACGAGTTTAAATCCCGGGCGAGGTAGCATTTCACATAGCGCTAATTCCCTTAGGAAATATATGTATCCAACTATTCTTCCTCCAGATATGGGTAAATGATAGGACTCTTTAACCTTAGTATGGCAACCGATCTAGGAGAAGGAAAACTCTAAATTAAAAACTGTTAAACTCCGCTTAAAAATGAACCTTGTGTCACCTCCTACTCGGGCAGAGGGGTTGGTAAATACTGAATCCTGTGTCAAACCTGTCCCTGAGAAAGAAGTATGTAAGTATCAATCAGCCCCCGTAAGTCAAGAACTAACAACCATTGTTGCAGTTCTCACGTTAACCCTTTATCTACCATATATTCGGAACTAATCAACAAGTGTGTTTTTCAGAACTGGATACAAGAATCTTCCCGGTTTCTATCGTTGAGCGAGAATCTCGAGTTTATATGCCATTTGCCGTAATTCCCATATAAAAAAAGTGTTCATAGATTGTGTATAGATTTAATTGAGGAAAAAAACTATTAACCTTATTAAAAGCTGCATTCTATTTTCAATAGAAAATATAAACAAGTTTTATAGACGGAGTTCTTTTTTTTATCGCTAAGCAAAACGTTTTTCTTTTGAATTTGATTGTCAAAATATTTTACAAGTCCAAAGTTTAAGAGCGTAGGCTTCAAGAATAAAGGTAAATCTTGATACAATTGTATTAGCAATTCTGGGTGAATTGAAAACATTTTCTCATATATATATATATATATATATATTATATATATATATATATATATATATATATGAACTAAATGTAATTAAAAATTCAACTTATCGTTTCGTTCCTATGTGGTTTTTATTACTTTTAGTTTTAAAGCTGCTGTGCTGGCCAGTATTTGTGCCGTTTTTTAAATTTATTTATTAAACATTTTTATATATATTATATTATATAATATTATATATATATATATATATATATATATATATATATGTAAACCTTTAAGTTTTTCATTTATTATTTAGATTTTACTTCATATATATGAATATATGTGCACACACACACACACACACACACACAACACACACACACACGTTAGAACATCAGGGAAACTAGTGACAAAATCTCAATTGACATATGTATACATACAAATACGTTTGAAATGGGCAAATGAGAACATGAAGGTCGATTTCTTCAAAGTTCTGTTCACAGATGAAACTCGAAAAACATTTGATGGTCCTGTTGGTTTGATCAAAGGTTGGGTTGTAAATGGACGGGATCGTCATCAACACTTGAGGCCCCAACAAGAAGGCGGAGGTATTATGATTTAGGTTGGTATTATTAGAGATATCATGGTTGGACCTTTTAGAGTGCCCAACGGTACGAAGATAACCGCAGATGCTTATAGAGCCTTCCCCAAACAGCACCTGAAATCTTGACTAAAAAAGCAAAGAATCACCTTCAGGAGAACTATCATATTTATCCAAGATAATGTTTCTTCGTATTCGGAGTATCTGTAAATATTAGTCTTCTGTGGACCTCAGAAGATGAACTGGTCGACCAATTCTCCAGACTTAAACCCAATTGAAAACTTATAGAGCGTTCTGACACGACCTATTTCTGAGAATGGACGCCAATTAGAAGCAAGGATGACTTATGACAAGAAATAGTAAACGTTTCACGTGAAATTACATCAGAAAAAATCTAGAAATTGGCATGTTCGATGGACCAGGGCCTTTTACGAGTCATTAAAAAAGGATCACATATCTCATATTAACCAATTCCACTATCATTTTTGAACTCTCCTTTTTTTTTTCGTTTAAATTTAACTTTAGTTACTCTATGTATCCATAAAATCTGTAAATGAAGCAATTAAAGTGTTATTTTCTTTTTTACAGGTTTTTTTATTACACCTTGTTAATAATTTGACTCACTAATAATTTGAGTAAATTACGTAAATGACCATAACTTCTGTTTCCTTTTTAAGAACATTAAAACATTTACAGAGTAGATATATATACATGTTGTCATCATTCTCCAATAATGTCGTTAATATCTTGAAACTCATATATATATATATATATATATATATATATATATATATATATATATATATAGATAGATATAGATATATAGATATATATCATTCACTTTACCTCGCAAAACTTTCACTCTCTCGGCCTCTCACTCATACATGCAGGACGACACACGTATATACTCACACGCATACATATTTAAACCGTACCTAATATGACCTAACAGTAAATGCACGTGTACGCGCAGACACGCGAAATTTGTCGGGCTGCATTTATACTTACTATATATAGGTGAGATTTTACTTCCAGTTTCCCTCTTTCTTGAGCGTTAATCCATCATATACGGTTCTGACCAAACAAACTAAGTAGATCGCAACACCTAACCACAGTGCAATGGTTAGCAATATCATCTTACAGATCAATTATACGTGCAGATAAATTATAATTGCCTTGATTCCTTACATTTAACAATTTCTCCTTTTCCCTGTGTAGTCGTCGTTGGGGCGGCCTAATGTCGGTATCGGCCAGACAGCGTGGGAGTCTATCCTCTTTTCACTAGCGCTAGACCAAGGAGATTATTTGAGCATCTGGGTGGAGCGCCACATCTACCATCAGCTCCTTACTTTACCGCACAGATCCTCATACACTGAGTTGGCGGGGGCCAGTATCGAACCAAGAACCTTGAGATTCCTAGCCGAACACTCTACCGACTGAGCTAAACCGGCCCCTTTGCTTTTTAATCATCATATCCATTCTTTCTATCTTCTTTCACTAATCCTGGTTTGGTCGAAGTAGTGCTACTCATCTAGCATATTTGGATAGTGGAAAGAAACTCAGGGAGAGCGTAACATCAGATGGTTTTCAGAGTAGAGATCTCCTTTAGGCAAGTGTTTCAGCCCTTAATTCCTGACACTCTCGGCGGGTCGGGTAACATCCGAGTCATGACTCCCGGATATCAACCAGCTGTCCGTTTTAGTACGCTTTAGGTGAGATTTGTTTCTCTGGTTTCTAGCACTGCTGTGACGTGTGCTGTTGCCCTGAGAAGGGCCAAGTACCCGTTTCCAGCTGGGAAAGTCTCGTAACCTACTTTGGACGTGGTAGCGCTATTTACATAGCGTGTTTGGACAGGTATAACCTTGCTGAACCCACCCCTTTCCAGTTCTGAAACTGGTTTTAATTCAGTTTTTCCCCTAGACCAAGGTTAAAGAGCCCAGTCTGCTCTACTATTTACCCATAGCTGGGAGCAGAACAGTTGACCGTGGTGTAATGGTTAACAAACTCGTCTTGAGAACCAGACTGCATTTGATATAGTGTTTCTGACAGAATAGAGCAATTAGTGTTGTAATTATTTTGTCCCTTCACCGGAGAAAAGAATCAAAGATCTAAAGTGAATGGTTTAAAGAAAGGAAAATTATGGCTTCTAGAAACTATCTTGGCTATTAAATTACCAGAAAGCACAAATTTTAGAAAATGGCAAACGTAACCTTGAAGCGCTACATAAATACATAAGAAAGTAGTTTCTATTTTGATTTATAAATATATATACACTGGTATGGGCGCTCGTGTTGTTTGGATCGAGTACAAAGAGTTGATTAAAGGCCTGGGATCCGCAACAGGATGGATGACAATATATATATATATATATATATATATATATATATATATATATATATATAAGTGTGTGTGTGTGTGTGTATGTGTGTGTGTGTGTGAAAGAAAAAACCCAAATAAAACGGAATAAAACGCCTTCATATCGCATTGTGATGTCAGCAGTTTTTATTACATTTTATTTCTTCTTTTTATTCTCCCGACTTCTTCACTTGTTTTCCGCTTCACTGACTGGGTGGATTGTTTGGAACGTGACGAACATTTAAGCAGACCGGCAGGCAAAAGTGTGGGTCGGTTGAACGGCCGACATCTTGCTCAAAACATTCACATTTTGAGGGAAATGGGCGAAACTCGACATAGAAATGGAGACACCACAAGGGGTGGATGCGTACGCACTAAACTGACGTTGCACGCCTTATATTGAAGAAAAAAAAGATAAAAAAGTTCCTATCTATCTATTTTGGTTTCTTAATATCTATCTTCCCATCTATCTAAAGCTTAGTACTGGGAAGGCCAGAAGTGTAGGGTATTCAGTTTATGAGGGTGGCTTGCTGTACGACGTGGTGTCCTATCTATCTATCTATCTATCTATCTATCTCTCTTTGCCTCTTGATATCTATCAATCTATCTCGTTATTCATCTATCCTGGTCTCTTCATATCTATCTATCTATCTATCTATCTATCTATCTATCTAAAACTTAATACCGAAAAACCAGAAGTGTAGTATATTCAGTTTATTAGGCTTGCTTGCTATTCACTGCTGTATGACGATCTATCTATATCTATCTATCTATCTATCTATCTATCTATCTATCTAAGAGGGTATCTATCTATCTATCTATCTATCTATCTATCTATCTATCTATCTATCTATGTTGATATTTATTTATGTCTATATCTTAATGTCAGTTTATATCGATACTGACTAAATTTAAACTAGCACTAGGAAGCAAGCGTAGGAAACTCATTAATGATCGTATTCATTATAGTAGTAATAGTCTGCGAAATGAGACAAACAGTAAGGGGCAACCCCTCTCTCTCTCTCTCTCTCTCTCTCTCTCTCTCTCTATATATATATATATATATATATATATATATATATATATATATCAGTCTGTTCGTGTTTGTTTACTTATGTTTGTGGCTTGTTTGCAAAAACATTCTCCGAAACACCTACATATAAATACCAATATTTATACACTTGAAGAAACATAAGTGCAAATCTATGGCGAAAGAATCTGACTCACTCATATTCTTCCCGCCAAAAATCTTGTCAACATCGATGAGTGAGTTCTGTACATTAACCTACAAAAATATATGCAAGATCCTCCTGCATATTTCTCTTCCTCATAAACATGAATATTATGTAAATTATGCAGGTCAATGGGTGCACGAAGAATTTTTGAATTTCATTTCTTCTTAGTTGTAAGAGAAGGGTCAGTATCATTCAATCCGTTCGTTTTTTTCTTTGTTGTTGTTTGTTGTTGTTGTTGTTAACACAATGTTTCGACCTGTACATTTTTCGGTCTTCTTCAGGTGAAAGATATGATATCAATCTGTTTGATACAGTTTTTGGTTATCGCCAAAGAAGAAATATAGTTTGGTTTCTTTGTTTAGTGGCATATAAACGTTCTGGGTTATTTAATGCCAAATCCATCTTTGTATAAGAACAGTAGCGGGACTTATAGCAGGGGGTCGAGGGGATTCATACTTTTTCCAAGGGTATTAGTACGAAAATGAAAATATTAACTCGACTGGATTTCAAACTCACTTACTAGGATGTCATAGTGCAGCACATTAGACACTACACCACGGTGACTCCACAAAAGAAAAAAAGATCAAAACAAGAATTTTTTACTTTATGCAAGGTTTAAATAATGCTTTATGTTAATATATATGATAAATGTATAAACATCGATTATTAAATCATATTTCGGAATATATATATATATATATATATATATAATTTAAGTTTTCGCGTATTCTTCTAAATTATTTAGTTAAAAATCAATGGCAAAATGAATGAATGGATCAAACAAGAATAAATGAAATAAGGGGGATAAATGAAAAATTCTTTCCAAGGGACCCCTCTCAAAAGTATTAAAACACTTTTTGAGAGTGGGGTCCCTGATAGAAAGTTTTTCTCATCTATTATTAGACTCCTTTGAAGCATCAAGTTAATATAATTATTTTATAATTTATTAGAGAAGATAAAATTGATCTCTTACCTTTGAAATATTGTTGAGAATGGGTTTGAATTTTTATATGTATATATATCTAATTTTTATATGTATATTTTTATATGTATATATATCTAATTTTTATATATATATATATATCTAAGTTTTCTAAGGATTTTTCATTTATCCCCCTCATTTCATTTATTCTTGTTTCATATATAATATATATATATATATATATATATATATATATATATATATATATTGATTAATCTTTTTCATATCTATCTATATATCTATGTATCTATCTAACTATTCATATTTATTTAGGGTTATATCTCTCGTCAGACAATCTATTAGATCAGAGAAACAAAGGAAAGAACAAAAGAAGAAACCAAAAAAGAAGGAAATGGGCGAAACATAACATAGAAAGGAAGACACCAGAAAAGCTGGATGCGTACGCACTGAACTTATATATGTCTTGTCTTTTTAAAAGATGTTCCTTTCTATCGATCTATCTATCTATCGGTATATCTATCTTGGTTTCTTTATATCTATCTATCTATCTATCTTGGCCTATATATAGATTAAACATTTCTTCCTACTCATGTAAAGTATGGCGGGTTCTACACAGCGAGGATCGAACTCGCTATTCAGTAGTAATGGATCTACGATACTAGCCTACTAATCCTTACACCACCATGGGACGCCCTACGCATGTTCTTTACATTGAGCTTCAATGAGATTTATTGCAGACCTAACAATCTTCACTATCGCCTAGAAGTTGTACCTATGTTATTTTCGGTGGTTAATTCTGGTAACAATCCAGCATCTTTCTATTTAAAAAAAATGTTTAAATATTGAGTTGGATCAATAGCAAACCTAACAATCTTCACTATCGTCTTGAAGCTGTATCTATGGTATCTTCGGGGTTAATTCTGATAAAACACTAGCATTTTTTTAATATTAAGTTTTGGATCAATTTCAAATCTAACAATCTTTACTATCGGCCAGAAGCTGTATCTATGGTATCTTCGGGGTTAATTCTGAAAACACTAGCATTTTTTTTATATTAAGTTTTGGATCAATTTCAAATCTAACAATCTTTACTATCAGAAGCTGTATCTATGGTATCTTCGGGGGTTAATTCTGATAAAACGCTAGCATTTTTTCATATTAAGTTTTGGATCAATTTCAAATCTAACAATCTTTACTATCGCCCAGAAGCTGTATCTATGGTATGTTCGGGGGTTAATTCTGATAAAACACTAGCATTTTTTTTTTATATTAAGTTTTGGATCAATTTCAAATCTAACAATCTTTACTATCGGCCAGAAGCTGTATCTATGGTATGTTCGGGGTTAATTCTGATAAAACACTAGCATTTTTTTTATATTAAGTTTTGGATCAATTTCAAATCTAACAATCTTACTATCGTCTAGAAGCTGTATCTATGGTATCTTCGGGGGTTAATTCTGATAAAACACTAGCATTTTTTTTATATTAAGTTTTGGATCAATTTGAATCTAACAATCTTTACTATCGGCCAGAAGCTGTATCTATGGTATGTTCGGGGGTTAATTCTGATAAAACGCTAGCATTTTTTTATATTAAGTTTTGGATCAATTTCAAATCTAACAATCTTTACTATCGACCCAGAAGTTGTATCTATGGTATCTTCGGGGGTTAATTCTGATAAAACGCTAGCATTTTTTTATATTAAGTTTTGGATCAATTTCAAATCTAACAATCTTTACTATCGGCCAGAAGCTGTATCTATGGTATGTTCGGGGGTTAATTCTATAAAACACTAGCATTTTTTTTATATTAAGTTTTGGATCAATTTCAAATCTAACAATCTTTACTATCGGCCCAGAAGCTGTATCTATGGTATGTTCGGGGGTTAATTCTGATAAAACACTAGCATTTTTTTTATATTAAGTTTTGGATCAATTTCAAATCTAACAATCTTCACTATCGTCTAGAAGCTGTATCTATGGTATCTTCGGGGGTTAATTCTGATAAAACACTAGCATTTTTTTTTATATTAAGTTTTGGATCAATTTTGAATCTAACAATCTTTACTATCGCCCAGAAGCTGTATCTATGGTATTTTCGGGGGGTTAATTCTGATAAAACGCTTGCATTTTTTTTATATTAAGTTTTGGATCAATTTCAAATCTAACAATCTTTACTATCGGCCCAGAAGCTGTATCTATGGTATCT